>CAJVGC010000001.1:64034116-64489377 GCA_910822075.1 Senecio squalidus | reverse complement strand
AACAACGTTCGCCTTACCAGGGTGGTAGCGAATGTCGCAATCATAGTCGTTCAATAACTCAACCCAGCGTCGTTGTCTCATGTTCAGCATCTTCTGATCGAATTATGTGCTGAAGGCTCTTGTGGTCGGTAAAACAGTACACTTGGTCCCATACAGATAATGTCGCCAAACTTCAATTGCAATACGACGGCTCCCAACTCTAGATCATGTGTCGTGTAATGCTGCTCATGGACTTTCAACTGACGCGAAGCGTAAGCTATACAATTACCATTCTGCATAAGCACACAACCCAGACCCTTGTGCGAAGCGTCGCAATAAACAACAAAATTTTCGGAACCAACTGGTAGACTAAGAATAGGTGCGTTACACAACCGCTGCTTCAATATCTGAAATGCTTCCTCCTGATCGGAACCCCAAACGAAAGGTTCACTCTTCTGTGTCAGCTTAGTCATAGATGAAGCAATCTTGGAGAAGTTCTCGATAAATCGGCGATAATACCCAGCAAGACCCAAAAATGAACGGATTTCGGTTGGTGACTTCGGTGCAACCCAACTTTTGACAGCTTCAATCTTAGCAGGATCAACGTGAATACCCTTCGCGCTAACCACGTGGCCAAGAAATTGAACTTCGGATAACCAGAATTCGCACTTAGAGAATTTCGCATACAACTTCTCTTTTCGAAGCACTTCTAGAACTCTTCATGTTCCTTGCGACTTCGGAATAGATCAGAATGTCGTCGATGAATACGATAACGAATTTGTCAAGATACGGACGACAAATACGGTTCATTAGTTCCATGAATGCTGCAGGGGCGTTTGTCATACCAAACGGCATCACCATGAACTCGTAATGACCATACCGAGTACGAAAAGCAGGTCTTAGGTATATCATCTTCTCGAACTCTCAACTGATGATAACCAGAGCGAAGATCGATCTTAGAGAAATAGCAAGAACCCTGAAGTTGATCGAATAAGTCATCAATACGAGGAAGGGGATAACGGTTCTTCACAGTCAACTTGTTTAACTCCCGATAATCAATACATAAACGCATGGAGCCATCCTTCTTCTTAACAAAGAGAACAGGAGCACCCCACGGGGAGAAACTAGGACGAATAAAACCCTTATCTACCAATTCCTGAATTTGCTTCGACAACTCGAGCATCTCGGAAGGAGCCAAACGATACGGAGCTTTAGCGACAGGCGCTGCTCCAGGAATAAGATCAATACGAAAATCGGTTTTGTCTCTGGGGAGGGACTCCAGGTAAATCGTCGGGAAAAACGTCAGAATACTCGCGAACAATCGGCACACCATCAATCTTTATCGCAGAGTCTTTCTTCACCAAATGAGCGAGATATAAGGAACAACTCTGACGGACATACTCGCGAACCTTCAAACAAGAAATAACTTTAAGGCGTTTCCCAGCCTTGTCTCCGTGTACAATCAACTGATCTCCATCCGGCTTCTGAATACGAATAAGCTTCTCATAACAGACTATCTCTCCTTTATGCTTCGCTAACCAATCCATACCGACTACGACGTCGAAACTACCGAGTTTCATAGGGATAAGGTCGATGGCAAAAGGAATATCGGCTAATACGAGGGGAATATCACGAATAATTTCCCTAACACAGGCACATCTACCATCAGCTATCTCTACCTCATAAGCAGGCTCTAAGGGACTAGAAGCACGGTTTACTAAGGGGCGAAAGTCACTAGAAATAAAGCTTCTATCGGCACCCGAATCAAACAGAATAAAAGCAGGATAATCGTCAACAAGAAATGTACCAGTGACTACGGTAGGATCCTGATGAGCTTCAGCAGATTCCATAGCGAAAGCTCGGCTCTTAGCAGGATTCCCTCTAGCACTAGTACCAGCACCAGGAGTAGGAAGGGAAGTAGATGATACAAGCTTGGGACACTGCTGACGGAGGTGACCCATTTCTCCACATTCATAACACGCTCCAACAGCTCTTCTACAATATTGCTCAGTGTGGCCTAACTTCTTGCAGCGTTTACAAACCCAACACGCTACATTTGCCGCATGAGCACTACCACAAGTGTCACACTTAGGGCGCACGCCCTGATAACCAGTTCCAGCACCCGTCAACGCATACACCTGAGGACGTTGAGGTCTCTGATCTTGACTACGGCTTCTCTTCCTCGAATCACCCACATTTCTTCTGTCAGATCGACCAGAATCTCTTCGGTTTACCACCGGCTGTAGAGTACCAGCACGGATCGCACTTGCGGTCAGCCGACCAGCAATATCGACCGCACTCTGAAGAGTACCCGGATAGTGAGAGATAATGTGATCTCGCATAGTTTGGGGCAACCCATGAGTGAAGCGTTCAATCCTCTCATTCTCAGTGCGAACCAGACGAGGAGCCAAAACACATAGATCGTAGAAGCGATTCACATACCCCCGATAATCAGAACCTTGCATAGTCAGGTTCCACAGCTCGTTCTCCAATCTTTGCGTCTCAGAAGATGGCACATACTCTTTCCTCATCAAAACCTTCAGATTTTCCCATGTCATCAAGGTAACAGCAGCTCGACCCTGAACCTTCTTCACAGAGTTCCACCAAGTGAGGGCTTTACCCTGGAACAGATATGTAGCATACTTAACTCGGCTCTCATCGGCACATCCCGATACATCAAATACCGACTCCATCCTCTCAAACCACTGCAGGGTAGCAACAGCATCTTCAGTACCCCTAAATTCAGTAGGTCTGCAATCCAGGAAGGCTTTATACGAACAGCCTCGGGGTGGATCTTCAATCACAATACTTGGTCCACCGACTCCTACGTGCACTGCTCTACCCACATCGGAGCCATCGCGCCCAGACGCCATACCTTCTGCTCCAATATCTTGCATCACAGGTTCTTCAAACCCTAAGTCAGCATCTTGCACTGGTGTCTCCTTAAGTTGTGCAACAATCACTGGTATAGCTGCTGCAATCTGCTCCGCAATCAGCTGACTGATGTTCGGAGTAGCAGAAGTAGCATTGGGGACAGCAGTGGTATCCGGAGGCGTAGCACCCGCTCTCACAGGGACGCGACCTCGCCTTGCCGACCTTCTCGTAGCAGTGACGGCAGGAGTGGCTCTAGTAGCTCTAGTAGAAGCTCTCTTAGGCGGCATCTTCTACGAATATCAAACGGAATAAATCAGAACGATAAACTGTATGTGCGACTAAAACAAGCAGGCCTCAAAACATAAAAAGCATAACAAAAGCACATATAGCATATAAATCACATACAGGGCCACAAAAGAAGGAAATGCGCACATAGAGTAAATCAGATAGGTCCAAAAGCCTAGGTCATAGTCTAAGTGATTCCGTAAGGTCACTTAGTTCGCTATAACCATTGGCTCTGATACCAACTTCTGTCACACCCCGCATAAATGGCGGAACCGAGGTGTACAGTGTATACGGTATCAGAGATTCAAAGGTTACATCAAACATAAATAAACCAAACATCATCAACATAGATAAAGAGTTTGAAGTAAAATACTTATTACAGTCATCCGAATAATATCAAAATACGGCTACAGAGTTTGGGATACTAAGGAATTACAATAACAAAATAAATTCCAGCAAAAAGTCCCAAGTAGCCAAGCAAGCATAGCATCAAAATATAGTAACCTCAAATCCCTGAAAAGCGTTAAAATACGACGTCAACATAAAGTTGGTGAATTATTCGCAATAGTAAATGAAAACATATTAGTATAAAAGTTTTCAATAAGTTTTGACCCAAAAGATAAGATTTGAAGATAAGTCCTTTTTGAAAAGATAGTTCAAAATGTATTTGAAGTATACAAAACCTTTCGATAAAATATTCATACATATCCCATAAAATATCATAATCATGCCATAAAATACATACTGGATAGATAGCAGCTTTAGGAACATACGATACACCTGATCCTTAACAATACTGGCAACTAACCCCACCTAGTGTCTTAAGCTAGGTTGTTCTCGGAAATAATCGGTCATAACATTACTAACACGGACAGGGCTCCTCCCTTATCATAATAACGTGTTAGAATGAGGGTTTGTTAGACCCATATAGCCCTATATATACGAACCGGCGGCTAATAGCTAACAGGTGTGTATACGGGGCCTCATACTACCACAAAGGCGGTACGAGTTGGGTAAGACCATCTAAAGCATCATATCCACAATACATATCCATAATACATACATACCAAAAATACTTTAGTTTAACGCTAATCATGCCCAAAATGTAAAAGCAGTAAAAAGGGCAACGAATAACTCACTGATAGCAAAGCAATCCAAATCTTTATATGTCGGGATATATTACAATACCGTCAAGCTTCAACGTCTAAGTGCCCTATACATCACGTAAATAAAACATGTCTAAGTATCTCTAAGTCTAGTAGGGTTATGCCTTAATGATTAACGTTTTATACGGGTTTTGAAATGATTCATAGGAATATCGATATAACGGAATTACGAATGTTTCGGAAAGTCAACGGACTAGATACGTGTTCTTCATACTTACGTGCACTACAAGTCACGTAAGTATCAAGTTACGTGTTATACATACTACATACGTGCTCGAGGAAGTATTGCGTGATCAACGAGCGAATTACGTGTATATCAAGGAGTTACGTGACTTATAGGTCACGTAATTCCATAATTACGTGAATAAAAGGGTGTTACGTGAAGCTTAAGTCAAATACGTGCATGAGGGTGTAAATTACGTGATATACAAACAGAATTACGCGACATATGAACAATTACGTGCAAGAAGGACCAATTTCGTGACTAATTACGTGAACATGGACTAATTACGTGCAAATGACAAGAGTTACGTGTACACCAAGGAATTACGTGACTTATAGGTCACGTAACTTCCATAATTACGTGCGTAATACTAATTTCGTGACCATGGTGGGAGTTACGTGCATCAGCAAGCTCAGTTACGTGCATGTAACTCAGTTACGTGCATGTAACTGAGTTTTTACGAAAAATACATTCGGGATTCGATTTCTGAGTGTTCTAAAAGTCTAAATGACCCCAAATTGGAACCCTATGTCCAGTATATGATTACATACAATAATCTTAAATAAAATCCAAGTTTTGACGGTGAGAAGTGGTATTTTCGGGTTTAAATCAAAATAACAAAGTTTAGAACCAAAATGGAGAAATACTTACCCGATTGTAATGAAACTTGGAGGATAGATGAAGATGATGATGGTGATCAATAATCCGGTCTCGGATTTGAAATTGGACGGTTGGATCGCCGGAAAAGTTAGAGAGAAGGTGGAGGTTTGTAGGTGTTTTTCTTGAGAAGGAAGTTAGAGAGAGAGAGAGTGATGACAAATGAGGATAAGGACAAATGGTTTGGTGGCTAGATAAGACAAATGGTTAGGTAGGGACGATTTTTGTAATAAAAATATGATAAGGACTAAAATTGTAATAGAATTTCTCGCGTAGGACTAGTTTTGTAATAAAATTTCCGAAAGGACTAAAAATGAAATACTTTTTAAATGTTAATCTTAATCATATAATTAAGGCATAATTCCTCTAAACTTATCATAAGAGCATACTAGACTTATACTAAGGCACTTAAGACTATACGTTCCCGACATAAAGATCCGAATCACATACTATATACCCGATAAACGTAAATACGCATAAAATACAAATACGAGACTCATAAAATACGAATACGATAAACATAAAAGAAATACAATAGGGTCAAAACACGAACACAAATAAATAAAACGAATACGAGACGATAGAATAATACCGTGAAATTCGCGAATGTCACAATTTGGATGATGGATGCGCCCTGTCCGTGTTAGCAATGTTATGACCGTATTATGGATTATCGAGGACAACCTAGTTTGAGACAGTAGGTGGGGTTAGTTGCCAGTATTGTTGAGGTTCAGGTGTATCGTATGTTCCTAGAGCTGATATTCTATCCAGTATGGTATTTATTTTATGGTATGATTATGATATTTTATGAAATGAGTATGGTGTTTTTATGAAATGATTATGGTATTTTATGGTATAAGTATGAGTATTTTATCAAAAGGTTTTGTAAACCTCACGTATATTTTGAAACATCATTTTCAAATGACTTATCTTCAAATCATAACACTTTTGGGTCAAAACGTATTGAAACTCTTATCCTGTTATGTTTTTATTTACTATTGCGAATATTCACCAACTTTATGTTGACGTCGTATTTTAACGCTTTTCAGGGATTTGAGGTTACTCTTTATGATGATATGCTTTGATTGGCTACGTGGATCTTTTGCATGGAGTTTATTTTGTTTTATTGAATTCCTTAGTATCCCAAACTCTGTAGCCATATTTTGATATTATTCGGATGATTGTAATAAGTATTTTATTTCAAACTCTTTATCTATGCTGATGATGTATGGTTTATTTATGTTTGATGTAACCTTTGAATCTCTGATACCGTATACACTGCACACCTCGGTTCCGCCATTTATGCGGGGTGTGACAACTTAAATGCGAACTTTGTGAATTGATCGTTTTAGTTGACAAGTCTGTCCGGATTGGTAGCTCCTATTAGGTATACGGATACATAATGTTTGAAACATACGAATGTATGATTAAGACATCTGCTTGATAAGATACATTGTATATTTGTTAAATTTTATCTCATGAGTCTTATGTAATGTTAATGCTTATATGTTCATTGCAACTTGGTTACTTAGAAATCTCGTGGTATAATATATACACTCTTTGACATGTTTTTACTAAACTTATGAATTTACTCAACTTTTTAGTTGATACGTTTTAAATCTATTTCTCAAATGTTTAAGCTAAGGTTTGCATAATACTACTTATGAGCAATTATGGCATTATTAAAACAATAATTTTCTTTTTATTATGGATTGTTGTCAAGACATGTTTTCAGTATCACTTTAAATATTTTAAATAAGGTATTTTATTGCTAAAATGTCTTTTTTAAATTATATGATGTTTTTAATTAACATGGATTGATGTTTTTAATTAACATAGGATTGTGAAGTTTTAATTTACATAATATAGTAACAAAAGTTACATGAATTTAGATTGTTTTATATTTATTTTAACATACATTCTATTATCAAATATATTGCATCGATGTATTTGTTTTACTTTCCATTCAAAATGGAAATTAGAAGAATATAAAATATATAAATAAGTTACTGCGTAAAACCGCCATGCTCTATTACTGTAACTTTTTTAAAATCAATGACTCTAAACTTATCTTACTTTACCTAAAATCAAAGTATATGGCATTTAAAATCATATTTTCATCCATAACATCTATTCTTTTTGGAATTATATATCAAGATATATCAATTTGATGCCCCTATTATGTATTATGTATTTATGTTGATGCCCTAGACGGCTGTACATCCCCGGACCGGTCCTAGATATTAGTCGAATGAAAGCTCCTAAATATTAGAGATTAGCTGGACTAAATAATGACTCGAACACATTTTACACCTTTCTTAGGGATAAGTACTAGTATTTTCCATTTTTAAGTGTAGGTTTTCTATATAAGGAAACATGTTGAATGTAAATAGTTGTAGTTTGTCTACTAATAAATAAATTTGAGAAATCTCTATTCTCTCGAGTTTTCATACTCATCTATTTCTAGATTGTAGTAGAGCAAAAGATCTAATATTGATGCTTCTTTTTATTATCTCTTCTCAGATTTCATAAACCTTCTCAATTCCCTATCATGACAAATTCTCATTCTCATAGTCTATCATCTAAGAACTCTCAGCCAATTAAAGGCCAAAATTTAATCTTCAGTCACACTCTGTTATGATCTTCATCTATGAAAAGGGAAAAGAAAAATACCTTACTGGTTAGGCAAAACAACTAGATGGAGAAAGCTTCACGTTCAAGCTACGAAAACCATGGTGACGTCATGGCTATTATCATTTATACTCAATTTCCAGAGAATTTTGCTAGTAAACAATGACATTTGCATTTATAATATATATTTGATATATTCAAAACCTTGACAATATCAACATGTGCCAAAGTGGTAAGACACCATGTTTGTTAGCTCCAAAGTGGTAAGATACCATGTTTGGTAGCTAAGGGTAAAACGTTTGATTTTTGCCCCTTACCATGTTTAGGGGTGTTTGTTTGGATGAATCAGTTCGATCCGATGATATTAGATGAATCCGATTGGATTTTGATTTCTAAAATATAAATCCGAACCATCTAAATATACTTAAGATAATTCGGTTTCCTATTGCTATTTAAAATGTATATCTCATTAATTACGACAACATTTATGTGCATATGTATCAAAAAAAGAGTGTCCGTAAAATAGGTGGAAAAGTTGAGATCATCGTCAAATATCAGTAATCCGATAATACATAATAAGAAAGATACTAATATTATAAATATGAAACCTTTATAGTTGAACACACTAATAAAATATTGATGTATTATGGAATATTAAGTAGATTATATTGTTATTCGGTTTTTTTTGGACTATTATGTTTTTCTATATGGATCAAAAACCAATCCGAAATATAATTAATTCGGTTGTGATCCAATCTGATCCAAAAATCCAAAAAACCAAACCATATGGTCGAATCCAAATTGTCCAAATGAACAATTCGGTTTTATCCAAATAGTAAACACCCCCAACCATGTTAATATTTTTTCCAACCTTCATATTTTAATAATTTTAATATAAAAACTTTAATGTTTTTTTCTCCATTTTTAATTCTAATGTTTTCCTTTCTTTCTTTTCAAAAATGTCATTTCTCTTTTCTTTTTCTTTTTTTTCTTTTTTTTCTTTATTTATTTATTTATTTATTTATTTATTTATTGTGTATTATCCTTATTTATAAACTTGGTAATGTTATCTCAATATGGTTAGAATTATTATTTATTTTAGTACTACTATTACCAAAGTATTAACTTAAATGAAATGAGTTTGTTAAAATTGAATAAACATATTTTTGCATTCTTAAAATCAAAATAAAGGTAAAACGAATCTATATAAAAAGTACATATAATTAGAATATCATGGCAAACGAAAAAGGTTCATTTTTACTTTTATATAATGTTTTGTTTTTAGTTATTTTTACTTTTATATAATGTTTTGTTTTTTAGCTATTTTTACTCTAACTACTAATAAGGATCTAGTTTAGTTGGTCTACTCTCATTGTTTACCTTGCGGAAATTTTGGTACTATAAATGGTAAAAAAAAAAAGGTAACAGTTAGTTAACATAAGCATCTTGTTATTACTTCAAAAATTTTAGGTGTTTAATAATTAGTGTTGTCATGGGTATAATCAAGTTTCAATATAATAATTATCGAATATAAATCGTAAGTATCTTTAAAGCTCTGATCAGGACGATCGTACGAACTCTTTGGAATTTGTTAAATGAAAGAATAATTGGGAACTCTCAAACTCGGCAATTGGGTAGTTAATGAAAAGATACAAGTACTCGCGTTTGAAATAATAGGTAAAAAAACATTAGCGTATAATGGACAAAACACTACAACAAAAAAGACCTTTAGTGACGACTTTTTTTTAGTAACGACCCACATTTTGTCACTAAATGAATGATTTAGTTACCATAAAATATGTCGTCACTAATTTTGATCAATATCCCCAAAATAGTGACTAATACCAAAAGTGGTCACTAAATGGAAGGTTAGAGACCAAAATATAGTAGTCACTACGTATATCCATTGAGTTAGGTAAAATAAGTGAGTTGAGAAAGTTTAGTGACCAAAAATATGGTCACTAAGTGAGATTTTAGAGACCAAAAAAATTGTCGTCACTGAATTTGATAGTTAGAGACTAAGTAATGTGGTCATTAACAAATGATTGTTAAGTTGAAAAACTAGGTGTATTGAACTCATTGATTAGTTAGTGACAAAAAAAGTTGACACTAAGAAGTTTTTAACGAGTTTGTTAACTTATAATTTAGACATCAAATAATGGTAGTCACTATTTAAATATTAGATACCAAATAATGTTGGTCACTGTTTATATAATTAGACACCAAATAATAGTGGTCACTAATATATTTTTCATATTAGATAAGAAAAAAAGGTATTTAACGTGTTAGTATAGTTTTATAAAAAAATATTGTGTAAAACTTCTGTCAATGTTATAAAGTCGAAGGACTTAAATCAATAACTTATATTTTATAAAAATCTAGCAAGGAGTGAATCGATAACAGTGGCAAACCATTCACCCACAATACTTTCACCAACCAGAGTAAAAAATCAAATAAAATAACACTCTCTAATCTATAAAAGCAAGTCAGAGTTTCATTTCTTGAGCTCGATCTTTCACCGGATTCAAGCTTTTCAGGTAACCGTCATTACTACTTCATTTATCACAGAATTCTCCCGCCCCTTCAAATATCCTCTTCACCGAATTTTACGCGATTCTCATTTTCCCCCAAATCTCAAATCCATTTCTCTCTCTCTCTCTAGAATCTCGCTCGTGTTTATCGTTGCATGCAAATCATCGAATCATTACAAAACGATCTATATTCAGGTAATTTTATCTCAATTTAATTCTTCATGTTTTCAGCTTAAATTTGATTTCAATTTTATAATCTGTGAATGTTTTAGCTTCGATTTCGTTTTTTGAATTTTTTGTTAGAAAATTTGGATTAGGTTTTGTGTAATTTATAGATATTGTGATTTATGAATGTTGAATGAATGTAATTTATTTATGCGGATGATTAGTTTCGTTACGCTTCGATCGAAACTGAGGTTTTTGATTTCTAGCACTTCGTTTTCATAAAAAATTGATAATAGATATAAGTTGAGGTGATTAGTATCTCAGCTTCAATTGAAACTTTGTATCGTTATGTTTGTTATGTAATTCGATGTTTTGGTTAGAAGATAGATGTAAGTTGAGGTGATAGTTTTGTTGTCTTCAGTCGAGAGTCTACAACATGTTCGATAAAATGCCTACTAGAACTAACAATGTGATACTTGTTATAACATCATGCATGTTCTTGTTTTCGTACTATCTATATATAACTCTCATAAATACGTCACATTTTCATGAGGAAAAACAAAATCTTAACTAGATTCAGATGGCTATCTATTTGTTATATGCTTATTGTTTCTCGGTCGTTGATTGTAGGACTTCTATCACGCCTATCAATCGTAAATTGTATCATACCAGGTTAAACATGCCTATACATTTTATTTACGACAATGTATCTTGTTTCATTTACACCAATGATACCGAAAATGTCACTTTTGATTTCACTTATATGTTGTTGCTCATTTTTTAGTGCCAATTTAATGAAAGAGATAAAAGAATTGGTTAATCGTCACCACGATATACTCCATGTCGGTTTTGTGTCTTTTCCTTGATCATTACTCCTTGCATTTCGTAGTAATTTGGTTTTTATGGTTTTTTGTTTAATGCTTTTGAGTATTCAACAGATGGAGACATTTGCAAGTATGAATAAAGGTTACCGGGCTGAACTTAACGTACTTACATATTGCGTTAACATGAAAGAGATTGACGACAAGTCAAAGTTTCGTATCCTTATAGTAAGTTTGGCAATATTTTTTCATGAATCTTTATATCGTATAAAATTAACTATATTATGTCTCGGGTTATGATTGGTGATCTTTATGACAGATGACTACTTGTCTTCCAGAGTTTTGGGCAGCATGCGCGGGAACTTATTACAACTGAGCTTGCATTGAAGATTCTTTCTATCTTAACCGAAGAACAATTTTTACCTAAAACGAATTCAGTGTTGCTGAGCAGAACCTTTCAGAACATTGTTATAAAGGTAATACTATGTAATTTCGTTAGTATTTCAATCATTCAATGTACGTATTTCTTAACTATTAGATGAGAAAGGACACAAGTAAGCGAAAAATGGGTTGTTAAATATATCTTTCAGGTTGTACCAATTGAAAACTTGAATGGGCGTAAAAAAGTTGAAGCGGGAGAACTTTGTGAGCGGAGAAATGGTATTGCAGTTTCCTTTTGTTACTTAACTACACTGTATCTTTGCTTATAGAGAACTGATTGTTAGTTTTCCGCTTACTGTTTTCAGGGAGAGGAGTTGATCTGAATCGAAATTGGAGTGTAGATTGGGGAAAAAAAGAAAAGGTCAGTAATAATGAACTTGGGCCGTGTTAATCTCAAACATACATAACAAGATTTTTGTTAGTGTTCTGTTCAAGCTTAACTAATTTCATATATTCATTTCAGGACTATGATCCGTATGAAGAGAATCCAGGGACTTCCCCTTTTAGTGAGCCTGAGTCTCAGATGATGCGGAATCTCACATCATCATTTGAACCGCACATGTGGGTCAACGTGCATTCTGGAATGGAGGTGAAGATATACCATATATATGAACCGAGTTGCTATTTTTCTTTAATTCCTATTCACTTTTTTTTCTAGGCTCTGTTTATGCCATATGATCACAAAAATACAACGCCTGCTGGACTGCAATCTGAGAAAATGAAGTTAAATGCGGATTTCAACTTGAATGCGATTCCTCGATTTTAATCAGGTATTCGTCAATCTCAATTCGTTAACTACGTCGATTGAAAATTTTACTCTGTTGGGGTTAGTATCTTGTAATATGTAATTAAACCTAATTTGAATGCTGATTTCAACTCGAATTGATTTAGATTCTTTGTTCTGTTTTCAGTTCTGTTAATCAATTCAAATTGCTTTCGATTTATACTTTTGTTAATTCTGTTTATTGATTTGATTTATTAATTCGTATATTCAATCGATTCAAATTAAATTTTGCTTTTGATTCATAATTTTGTTGTTTACAGTTGTCAATTTGAGTTGTTTTCGATTCATATACCTGCAAATTGTGAACTATTAGGATTATTATGCAAAAAGGTTAGCTTTCATTTCAATATATTGATCTGATCTTTTGAAAGCCTACCACATGTTCGATAAAATGCCTACTAGAACTAACAATGTGATACTTGTTATAACATCTTGTATGTTCTAGTTTTTATACTATCTACATAACCTATGGTGGAAGCATATTCAAACTTAATTTCTATCTTAAAATCTTAAAATGTCTAATTCAATCAGACATCAGAGATTTTCCAGATTTTTTTCTCAAACTCAAACAGCCCCCCTTGAATCGTTACTTTAAAACTTTACAGGCCTGGTGTAAGGAAGACTACTGCTATGAGAGAGATATCTCGAGTTCTTTCAGATGAGCTACACAAAAGAGTGGTAAGTTTGGCTTTGTGTTTTTATTTTTTGTGCTTTTTCTCAATTTACTTACATTTACTAATGCCAAAATTCATTTCATTACTATAATTAACAATAAAGATAGGTGGTTGTTGATACTAGCAATGAAATAGGAGGCGGTGGGGATATACCTCACCCAGCAATTAGCAGTGCAAGAAGAATGCAGGTCTCAAAACCGTCAACGCAACACAAAGTTATGATTGAGGCAGTAGAGAATCACATGCCTGAAGTGATCATTATTGATGAAATTAGCACTCGGGCAGAAGTTAATGCTTGTCAATCGATTGCTGAGAGATGAGTGATGCTTATTGACAGTGCTCATGGTGACCGACTTGAAAATATAATAAAGAATCCTGTTCTCTCATATTTGGTTATGTTTTTTCTAATTTGAGGCTTACTTTACGTTTTAACTTGCGAATTACTAAAGAGATTACATGTGGCATGTATACACGCTGGGGGAGTTGAAACTGTTACTTTAGGCGGTCAGGAAGCTCGAAAGAGAGATGGTAGGAAAAGCATTAGCTAGAGAAGTGGTCCTCCTACCTTCCCCTTTATGATTGAAATCAGAGATAGACACTATTGGGTCGTACATATTTGAGATAAAGTGGAATTTGGTCTAGTGTCTGCTTAGAGTCAATTACTGATCGTAGAAACATGCATATTTGTTGTAGGTTTGTTTGGTGTCTGCTACTCTTCCTAATGAAATATTGGAGATGACCAGCAAATTCATGACTGATCCTATTCGAATCCTTGTAAAACGTGATGAATTGACTCTCGAGGTAAGACATATTTGCTCCATTGTTGTTGTAAGAAGAACAATATTTCTCCGTATATCATCATTTCTAAGATGTTGTGTATATACTTTCATGGCTAATAAATTTCATTAATTAATTGTATTACAATAACTCTCGGAGCTTCTTTTTGTATATACTTTGGATGAGAAATTTATCCCGACAAATGAATTTAATATTTATATTTAATTGCTGCAAATAACCAAATATTAATTAATTGTATAAAAAAATATTGATTTTTTTTTTGTTGTATTGAAGTAGTTAGTGACCACATTTTTTGGTATCGAATATTAGACACCAACATATTTGGTCACAAATTAGAGTTAACGGAGCCGTTAACTCCGTTAATGGAGCATAATAGTGACCACTTTCACTTGTTTAGAGACCAAATTAGTGACCACCTTTTTGTCGTCACATATATAGTGACCACTTTGTTTTCGTCACTAATTAGAGACAAGTTATGTTTTTGGTCACTAATAAAATTAGCCACGGACCTTTAGTGACCAAAAGTGACGACTTTTATTTTGGTCACTAAACTCCTTAGTGACGGAATTTTTCAACTGTTAGTGACCAAACGTGTTTTGTCTCTAAAAGCCTTTTTTCTTGTAGTGAAATGGTGAAAAAAAAATCCTTGTTTACGTGTCATCTCATCATTAGCATAAGCTCATTGTATTCATCTTCTTGTACTACATTCTAGCATCTTGCTAGTTTATTAATATATTTTCATCTTCATTGTTCAAAAAAAAAACTAAATGTATGTAACAACAAACTTGAATATTCACAATCATTTGAGAAAGAACAGAAGTAAACCAACACTGAATGACCAATAGTAACCATATATTACTAATTAATTTACAAACAAATTGACACCAATCAAATTTATGTCACAAACAGTCAAATATACCCATATTCTAAGCTCACTTTCCGGGTGCAAAGTTTGTAGCATATGACCATGCATTGTTTGCAACAGGGTCAGCAAGGTGGTCAGCCAGGTTCTCCAATGGTCCCTTTCCGGTCACAATGGCTTGAACGAAGAACCCAAACATTGAGAACATGGCTAGTCTTCCATTCTTCAGCTCCTTCACCTTCAACTCAGCAAATGCCTCTGGGTCATCAGCAAGACCCAACGGGTCAAAACTACCACCAGGGTAAAGCGGGTCAACTATCTCACCAAGAGGTCCACCCGCAATTCTGTAACCCTCAACCGTGCCCATCAAAATTACCTGAGTAGCCCAAATGGCTAAAATGCTTTGTGCATGGACCAAACTTGGGTTCCCTAAGTAGTCAAGACCACCTTCACTGAAGATTTGGGCTCCAGCCTTGAACCAAACAGCCTCACCGAACTTGACCCCGTTACGTGCCAAGAGCTCAGGGAAAACACACCCAAGAGCACCAAGCATGGCCCATCTGGAGTGGATCACCTCGAGCTCACGGTTCTTGGCAAATGTCTCTGGGTCAGCAGAAAGCCCAGCAGTGTCCCAACCGTAATCACCAGGAAATTCTCCAGTGAGGTAAGATGGGGCCTCACCAGAGAATGGGCCGAGGTACTTAACACGGTCAGGACCATACCATGGGCTTCCTGATGGTGCAACTTTTTTAACTGCTGCCTTTCTCATAGAAACCCTTCCATTTCCATTAATTTCTGAACCAGATGGTGCGGTGTTCACCATTTGACCAACGAAAGAAGACGATAGAGACATAGTGGAAGCTGCCATTTTGGTGGTTGTGGCTGGAAGATGTCCTTGTTATGGTAGGAGTGTTTGAGTTATGAAGATAGGTTGGTTTGGAAGTATACTTATAAGGAGGCTTTTGGGTTACGTAATCTTTGATATAATTCTTAACTTCATTTCAATTGGCTATCCAGATTCTGGTTGTTAGTTTTATCTAGGGGTTTGTTAGTTTTGAGGCCTTCCACAGATATTTTCATATGGGCTGTGAAGATTCATGGCTGTAGTGACTCTCAACCACAAGCGATTTTACAGGTTGTAAAAGAATTTCTTCTTAAATTACTTATCTATTTATTTCATATATTTGATAGTTTTGTTTTATTGCTGAAATATAAAAGCACTCAATACTAAATTCCAAATTTATATTTTACTTGGAATAAATTAGTAAGGATTAATTTAGTTTAGTTGGTCTACTTCGATTTGTATTAATTCATAGGAAAATACCTTTGAGGAAATTCCTATACTACAATGTGGTATAAAAGGTAACAGTTTATTTGACTATACGTTCGGTGAACCACTACCGTTGCCTCCGTATGTCTTTTGATTTTCTGTTTCCATTTGATCAATGTTAGCCTTAGATACTCAGCTAGTTTTCTTTTTATCTCGCACTCATGAATGCCGGCTTTCTTTCTTTTCTTCTCCCTCTCAGTAAGACACTTAGTGTGTATATGTAGAATGGTTTTTTCGGTATGTTCAGTTCTATATACAAGAAAAGGATGGTTAGCGACGCCGAAAATCATACCATAAGGTCTATTTGTCGTCACCAAAACCTTTTGCGGCGACATGTCGTCGTCACAAGTTTGTGTCTAAAAATATATGGCGTCGACATTTATGCCTTCTTTTGACGATATATTGGGCCAATCAATTGCTTTATGCCAGGACCTTCAACGACTACATATGTCGTCGTAGAAGGTATTATTGAAAGAAAATAGAAAATAAATTCTTTAGTTACGGCATGTGACGGCTAAACGTATCTATTAAAGAAAAAGTAAAAGTGTTTAAATTAATCTTTTGGTGACGACGACATGTGTAGTCACTAAATTCAACTTTATCTGGCTTTCGGCAAGGGTCTATAATACTACCAATTAACAAGTTTCAAAAACAATAGAAGGAAAGTTTAATAACCAACAAGTTAAAATCCGATCATAAAACAAACGTTCTAATTTCTTTGTATTTTTAAATTGTTTGAATAAACCTCCCCAGAAATGACACGTCACAATCAACTTCATGATTGGAAAGTCGGGGACGACAATGCTCAGGTTTGCTTTTAAAAAGGTTTACAAGAAACGGTCCATTTTGGTATTACGAGCCTTAGCCTGACCATGGATTAAGCAACAATTTGAAAGGTTAACCTACATTGGCCCTTTTGATTAGACGCTTTATCTTGATTTTGATGCACTCGGTAAATTTCTACCCCTCGATTATGCCCAAGACATTCCCGCAACACTTGTGACAATATATCATCCGCGTTCATATCTGATCGGCTATATGGCAATTGCACCATTTGTCGTTAAAAACTTACAAAGTAAGAATTATTAGGAATGTTTGGTTTTGGTTAGTAATATATGACCCATTTGACTCATATGAGCCATTTTACCCATTTAATTTCTTGAATTTTTCCGTTGTTGCTAGATCAATGTTGGCATTTGTTGGAGCATAAACGCTTATTGCTTGTATCTTGTACTTCAAGTTAAAGTGTCATATAGTTTACAATGTATTTAGATCGAGTTGTAAAATGTTCTCTGCATTTATAAAAGAGTTTCGCCAGTATGATCCAATTCTAATTACAGAGTCACTACCATACGTGGTATATGTATACTAACCAATTCACATTAGAATATAACTAGGGTTCTATTTGATTATTAGAATATAACTAGGTTCTATTTGATTAATACCATATAACTATCTAAACCATCCTATATTGTAGGAAAATAGATAATTATCACATATTAATATAAGTTGATAACTTGGACTCCACTCCAAGCTTTAATGTTGAACTTAATCCACGCTCCATGCCATAATCGAACTCAGACAATTTCGCCAACAAAAAGTTTCGCTGCGAAACTCTAAGTCGATTAAGAGTTTCACTGGCCAAACACATTGGGGCGTGTTTCGACGTATGGCAGTGACTCTGTAATTAGAATTGGAATTTTTGAGTAAGATTTCTTCAATAAAGTATTTGTGTGTTTTGGAAATCTTTACGGCATTCTTACTCTGATTATCTTCAATTGGTATCAGATGGTTCGTGGTTCTTTTGAGGTGAACAATTACAAGAATTTTCGCTATTTTCGGCCAGACTTGCGCAGCTGTGGGAAACACGCGATCCTGAGTTGGTTAACCGTTGGATCGTCACAAAATTTGGTTTGTCGGTTCCCAACACATAAATATACAATCTGACCGAAGGAGTTTTCGATCAGATTTGTGTAACAAAAGATATTAGCTGTCTAAGTTGGCTGCAGAAATAGGGAAAAGGCTGAAAAATCAGCAAGTTCTTGGATTCTTTGCATGAGTCAATTTTTGATTCGTGGGTTGTTTTAAAGATCCAAGTTTGTGTTTTTTGGTGGCTGGCTAAATCCTAATTGTGGTGTAAGAGCGGTGATCGGTTATTGATCAACGTTGTGATTGAAAAAGCTTAGGGTGGCAGGCGGCCAACCTTCAAACGCGCAAACAAAAGAATCACATTCTTTATCGTTTCAATTCCCTCAGTTGACTTCGACAAATTATACAATTTGGCGCATGCGGATGGAAGTCTTACTCGGTATTCATGGCGTGGAGGATGTGATTGAACCTGGTTCAACTGATGCTAAAAGAAACAACATCGTGAAAGGATTGTTGTTTCAATCAGTAACGGAGGATGTGATCGAAAAATATCGCTTGCTGTCATAAATAGAGAAGGTAAACCATAAAAACACACCTTTTTGTTTTAGGGGAATGCAGGATCAACATAAATCTGAAGTGGAAATGTACAAACATATTGAGATGTTATAAAAGATCGTTAGAGTTTTTGTATGGGGATTTAGATGACAGGATGAAGCTCTTTGTTTCTAGGATTCGCTTTCGAGCATCTTGTTTCGTTATGAATCGCAGACCCTAATGATATAAATATTTTGAACCAAATAATGATTACTTATCTTATTATCTTGTAGATTAATTAGTGTTATCATGGATAACAACAAGTTTCAGTTTAATATTTTTGGAAATTAAAATTATGTAACAGCTAGCGATGAATTGACAAAGAACACCAAATGCCCAATACTAATCATATATTAATAATTAATTTACAGACAAATTAACAACAATCAAATTTGTGTCACAAACAGTCAAATATACCCATATTCTAAGCTCACTTTCCGGGTGCAAAGTTTGTAGCATATGACCATGCATTGTTTGCAACAGGGTCAGCAAGGTGGTCAGCCAGGTTCTCCAATGGTCCCTTTCCGGTCACAATGGCTTGAACGAAGAACCCAAACATTGAGAACATGGCTAGTCTTCCATTCTTCAGCTCCTTCACCTTCAACTCAGCAAATGCCTCTGGGTCATCAGCAAGACCCAACGGGTCAAAACTACCACCAGGGTAAAGCGGGTCAACTATCTCACCGAGAGGTCCACCCGCAATTTTGTAACCCTCAACCGCGCCCATCAAGATTACCTGAGTAGCCCAAATGGCTAAAATGCTTTGTGCATGGACCAAACTTGGGTTCCCTAAGTAGTCAAGACCACCTTCACTGAAGATTTGGGCTCCAGCCTTGAACCAAACAGCCTCACCGAACTTGACCCCGTTACGTGCCAAGAGCTCAGGGAAAACACACCCAAGAGCACCAAGCATAGCCCATCTAGAGTGGATCACCTCGAGCTCACGGTTCTTGGCAAATGTCTCTGGGTCAGCAGAAAGCCCAGCAGTGTCCCAACCGTAATCACCAGGGAATTCTCCAGTGAGGTAAGATGGGGCCTCACCAGAGAATGGGCCGAGGTACTTAACACGGTCAGGACCATACCATGGGCTTCCTGATGGTGCAACCTTTTTGACTGCTGCCTTTCTCATGGAAACCCTTCCACTTCCATTAATTTCTGAACTAGATGGTGCAGTGTTCACCATTTGACCGACGAAAGAAGACGATAGACCCATGGTGGAAGCTGCCATTTTGGTGGGTTTCGTTGGAAGATAAACTGCTATGGTAGAAGAGTTTGAGTTATGAGGATTTGTTAGTTTGGAAATGGACTTATAAGGAGGGTTTGGGGTAAAGTTGATGATTTGATACAATCTTTATCTTTATTTTGATTGGCTATCCAGATATTTAAGTTATGGGTTGTTAGTTTTGTGACCCACCATAGATAATTTGATTCGGGCTATGGAGATTCATGGCTATGGTTTATCTATCTAAGTGAATGACTTTCAACCACAAGTCCACAAGCGAATTTAGAGGTTCTTGTCTATGAATACATTTAATTTTTACCGAGTATGAATTACAGGTTGTAATAGAATTCATACTTATTATCTGAACAGAAAATGTAAAGACCGAGAGTCGAGAGAACACATCCACTACAACAAAATGATCGATTTTTCACACTTTTTAAGACATATTTACACACTTAAAAGCGTGAAGATTTAAAAAGTCCACGCTTGACATTGCGCGAGGAATATTGGCGTAACAAAATTCTTCACACTTTTATGTGTGATTATTTTGATATATTTTTCATGCTTTTAAGTGTGATGATTTTAAGATAATTTATCACACTTTCAAGTGTGGGGATTTGTGATTAATTATCACACTTCCAAGTGTGAAGAAATTTATCACACTTCCAAGTGTGAGGATTTGTGATTTATTTTCACACTTTTAAGTGTGAAGAAATTTATCACACTTCCAAGTGTGAGGATTTGTGATTTATTTTCACACTTTTAAGTGTGAAGAAATTTATCACACTTCCAAGTGTGAGGATTTGTGATTTATTTTCACACTTTTAAGTGTGAAGAATTTGGAATAAATTTATCACATTTTTAAGTGTGAAGATTTTGGGATGATATATATATATATATATATATATATATATATATATATATATATATATATATATATATATATATATATATATATATATATATATATATAGGGGTAGGTTAAAATAAAAAGTTTTTAAAATAAAAAGGGTAGGGAGTGATCCTGGCCACTCATTTAGTCAACAAAAAGGGCATCCAAAAAAGTCAACGCGGTGGCATTTTCGTAATACTTTCCAACTTTCATGCCCTTTTGGTAATTTACATAAATCTGTTTTTTTTTTTTTTTTTTTTTTTTTTTTTTTTTCCAGATTACTCCGTTTTTTAATCTTTGTGCATAACTATTTCAATCTTTGTGCATCGATTTTCTTGTGCATCGATTTTATCAAAATAACGTGTGTATTGATTATACAAAACATATTCACCGCCGGAAAATCCACCGGAAAATCAATCCACCAAAACAAAACAATCAATCCACCAAAACAAACATCATGTGCATAAAAAAAAACATATGCATAAAGAAATCAAATGTGCATAAATATCAATCCACCGAAACAAATAAAAATATGTGCACCGGACCGGAAACATGTGCACCGGAAATATATTCACAGATAGGTATAGAATTTGAATTAAAAAACGAAATCTGACAAATAACCGCCGGAAAACTAAGCTTTTATCTTTACAACTAAGCTTTTATCTTTACAAAACCTGTAAATCATCACAAATAATATTACAAAACCTGTAAATCAAAACCTGTAAATCATCATCACAAATGGTAACCGACGGAAAACTGAAGCTCGCCGTCCCCATCGCCACCTGAAGCTCGCCGTCGCCGGAAACCACCACCATCTCCGCCGCCGAAACCGCCGCCGAAACCACCACCATCTCCGCCACAGTCTCCTTCGTCGCCTGAAACCTGCAACTCCGCCACAGTCGCCTGAAACCTGCAACTCCACCACCATCTCCGCCGCCTTCGCCGCCTGAAACCACCGGCAACAGTCGCCGGAAACCACCAAAATCCCATTTTTTCAGATCACAAACCCTAAAATTCTTCAATTTCAATTCTATCAATATGAATACATCACCTTGTATAAAAGAAGTCACTAGATCGGCGTCGGTGGTGTTTGCCCCCGACGCGCCGTTCTTAGCCGCCGGAACAATGGCCGGAGCTGTTGACATGTCGTTCAGTTCATCTGCAAATCTAGAAATCTATAAACTTGATTTTGAATCTGATGATCGGAATATTCCGTTAATCGGTACTGTAACTGACCCGAAGAAAGCAGCAGCAGGTGGTGGTTGTGTTCGCCGGCGCAGTTTCACTTTGAGGGAGAGAGAGATTTGTTAGGGTTGTTGGGATCTTGATAGAGAGAGAGAGATATTTGTTAGGGTTACTTTTAGATTGAAAATTAGATTTAAAAAGTAAAATTGTGTATTGTCAAATGACCATTTTGCCCTTCATGGGTTTTTTTTTTGGTTTTTAATTTTGGGACACGTGTCAGCCCCTAGTGCCTCCCTATTCTTTTTATTTTGAAATCCTTTTTATAGGATCCTAATCCTATATATATATATATATATATATATATATATATATATATATATATATATATATATATATATATATATATATGCCACATGGAACACAATATATTAAAACATACAAATGGTGACAAAAGAGAAATCAACCACATTTTAGGTTTCGAGTTTCAAATACACAAAAACTCCATGAAGAAATCGAAGAAAAAAATTTCTTCAATCAAGTTACAGATGACGATTTTGCTACTGTAATTGTACATCAAAATAGCAAACATAAATATGCATATATTGAAGTCTGCTTAAATCCAATTGCTCCCATGCTGATTCAACAGTAAATGAATAGATGCAAATTTTGCTAACGAATAGGGTGGTACTGTGCTGATACTCTCTTGGGAGGCAGCTTTCGAAGAATAGGGCGGTACTGTGCTGATACTCCCGTTGCTTTTCTGTATCTTGGAAATCCTCCTCAGGATTTCTGCAAAAGCACCCTTGTCCTGCAATCCAAAGTTCTTTTTAGTTTGATCATGATACTTAAGCAAAAAACATCCCGATACCCATATTTCTGAAAAGTTGAGCGGGTTCTTAGTTATAAAAACACCAGTATTTACAACGATTATGTAAAGTTATGAACATGTCTAAAGTAAACACTCAAGTTTATCAATAGAGAAGGTATCTATCACTCTAAAATGCAACAAGATGGTTATACTATTAACTGTTCTTCAAACGAATATTTTTTTAGAAATGAAGGCGATTTAGAAGTCATAATGTAAACAAATTAAAGAATAGAAACAAGTTAGAAGTAGTAGACAGCAGGCAGCAGAAACTTGATACTAAAAAATGCAAACCTCTTTGGTGCGAAGGCGAGATTTAAACTTAGCAACAAGATCTTGTGTGGTGACAGGTGCCTTGTGCATAAGAACTGCTCTAATTTCATCTTCTGTAACAGGTCCTGTTGATGATGCTGGAGCTGCTGCTGCTGCCGCTGGTTTCGAAGATGATCCACCTTTAGTCGTTGCACTATTCTTTGCAGCAGAAATCGGTTCATCCTTTACAGGTTTCACCTCCTGAAACCGAAAACAATAATGAAAGCGGAGTTGGTTCAAAACAGACTACATATATCTATCTTATCTTCTGGCTCAATGATGGAATCCAAATGCATTAACGCAGAAGTAAAATATGGCAAGAATATACATTTTCTGTTTTGACTTTCTTTGAAGCTCCTGCTGCACCATTTGTTGGTTTACCGTCATCGGTGCTTTTCCTCTTTCCCTTGGATGACTTGGATGAAGATGGGGTCCCACGAGCAGATCCTGTAGCAGATGGCTTTGAGGGGCTATTGTCAACCGGTTCCTCTTTAAGAGCATTGTTACGCTTTGAAGATGGTCCATTATTAGACTTTGGTGCAAGAACCGGAGAACTTTCATCTTCAATCTAGTCATTACAAACACAAGTTTTAAATCACATTAAACAAATTCAATAACTTACTCAATTCAGAAAGTTTCATCAAGAAATCTTCCGATAAATAAAGTCTACGAAAAACATGGGATTATGATCAAGCATAATCAGAATGGGAGTCGTAAAAGTCGCTTGGGCAGGGCGACATTACTTCCTGTTCCAGAAACTGTAACACTTGTTGCATTGATGGTCTGTCATCTGGGTTGGCATCGGTGCACCGGCCTGCAATCTCAATAACCGCCTCTACAGTTGCTGCATCCGCATCAGTGCACCTTATGTCCACCACGTCTTCCAACTTGTTCTCCTTCCGCAATGTGTTCAACTGTTGTTTTCCAAACAAAAAACACAACATGATTATTTAGGAGTACATTTGTAAAAACCACTCGAGTTTCAAGCAGCATGACCTAAATAGAACAGTTATACAAACTTGGTTACTAGTAAATGATTATCACCCTTTTTATTTTAAGGTTTCACCGGGTAGATATTAAAACATAACCTGAATTGACCCATTTATGAATAAATGGGTCAAAATTGTCACCTATATTTATAAAACCAAGTGGCTGGCAGTTAAAAAACAGTTAAACTAGAACGAATATATAAACGAAAAATAAAAAACATACCCAACCAACAACATTTAGGCCACGTTTCACAAAAGCGGGATCTGTTGGTCTCTTTCCTGTTACAAGCTCTAACAACAAAACCCCGAAGCTATAAACATCTGATTTCATAGTGGCTCTTCCGCTTTGTAAATACTCTGTTTCACATACCCAACAACTAAACTGTAAGAAATATCTTACTATGTGTTTATTAGTCCGCGAAAAAAATACAAACCTGGTGCTGACCTTGTTAAGTATATAACTTTCTGTAATCAAATAGATATAGAGAACAAAGAAGTGATATGGCTGGACTTAACTTTTATTGATAACTAGGTGGAATCAACGCAAACAAGGTTATGTGTGCTTTCGAGAGGCAGTTGTCTCTCCTAAATGGCTTACTTTCAATAGGTAAAGCCTACTACGCTCAATGAAAGCCCAACCAATTATTCATATCAAGCATATACTCACTCCTACTCCTAATTTATAGACATTTAATAAAAGAAAAGAACATAATTCTAAAACAAAATTACTGACTGATGAAACTACCATCATTATTTCAATTAAGGCCTATCAAAAAGTTGACCCCTCAATCTTCCATCCATTATACAATTGAAACCTAGAGGATATTCGAAAGAATCCACTGAAATTCTTATGGCATATGAATCAGCGGGAATTAAAAGCTCATAGCATCGACAAACTCATTAGCCATAGACATATGCCTAGAACAAAGCTCTTAGTAAAACACTAATTTTACAAAACTCCCTGATCATGGATATACCAAATTTTCCTTACCAAATTTTCCTTCTACTCATTAGCCATAGACATATGCCTTGAATAAAGCAGTGCATGTTAGGCCCATGTGATAGCCTAACGAGTTGCTCATATAAAAACGTAACTTACTTTATGATTTTGACATGTTACAAGTTAGAGTTCTAAACCATAAGTGTTAAAGCAGAGAAGCTAATGCGTGTTATATGCAGCTAGCAAGAACCTGGAAATAAATAATGTACAGCCAAATACATTCTATCTGTTATTCAAACTGATGCTCACTGTAGCTACAAGTAATTAGAATCTTAAAAAGATTGAAGAATCAAGGATTTATCTTGAACTCTAACAGATACTTTATGTGATGATGTCTATTCACAGACTGAGGATCATTTGCTCTCGAAAGCACTTGCAAGTTTTCAATCATCCAAAGAATATGTTACACCTTGTCTGTGTCACAAAAAGAAAGAAAAAAAAGACCTGCTTAATTTCCGGAGGGGCGGGAATTTCAGGGGCCAAATCTGCCCGTTCCTCGGGATCGTTAGCCACACCTTCATCATCATCGGTAAAAATCTCCTCGTACTCCCAGTCATCACCTGCAATCACATATGTACAACATACTTTCATTTCTCAAGATGTTCAATACCACCTGCTACTTCATGGGACTTGATATTAATATATGCCAAATTGACATCAAGGATTTACGGTTTTTATTAAACATATTGTGCATATAACCACGGATCACGTATAGTGAAGCAATGATACTAGAGAAGAAAAGAAGAAATTATTACCTTTCTCAACATCATCGTCGTCAAAATCATGATCGCCGCCTCTAGGACCTTCCTCGTCATCATCACCTCCCCTCTTATTAAGTCCAAGTCTATTTTTCCGTGCAGACTCTTCGTCTTCATCTTCCTCTCCCCGGTCAGATACATTTCCCTCCTCATCATCATCAGCTTTATTCTTTTTACGGCCTCTCCCACCTGCACCTCCACTTTCCTTATCATCAAACCTCTCAACTTCACCAAAAGCAGCAGCCCCGTTGTTTGCTGCTTTCATCATCCATCTCTCATAACCATCTGCGGTTTTCCTTCTGTTTTTAATTTTTTCTTCTGCTTCCTCAAGCGTAAGTTGCTTATACTGGGCAACCTTGTTAAAGTTATACCTAAGGATCAAACGTGTCATATAAGACTAATACATGACATACAGACCAATAATAAGATTATGATAGTTGGCGTACCATGAACCAGCAGGAATGGCAACAAACTCCTTTCCTTGTAGCATTAGAAGGTAGTAGGGTGCTTTAACTTCAAAAGCTTTTTTATCAGGCATGACAGCTTCCTTCTATATACATCCAAAAAACATAATCACTCAGTCTAATTCCTCGTTACATAGTTATATTTCGTTCGATTAGTGTACGTAAAACACATGTACACATACAACTAAGTAAAAAACCTAAGAAATACGATCGAATTTTCGTAAACAAAAATCTCAAAACAATCACCCAAAAGCTAATGCAAGCCCTAATATAAACAATTTTACAAATCAAACAGATACAATTAACTAAAATTGAATTATACATTATTATTTCTAAAATCTTCAACTGAATCGGTGATCGTATTGTACGGTGTACAATCGTCAGCGTTAACGTTTCAAAAACGAAATCGTTTTGATCATCCATGGAATTAGAGTGATTAGTAGACTGTAAAACACATTTATTGATCAATAATCAGTGTAATCAATGCATAATGTTTAAGTCAAAATGCAATACTGCTATATATTAGTTCATAATAAGAATTACCTCATCTACCTGAGATATTAGTCGGTAATTGCGCATTAATCGGAGAAGAAGCCGGAGATTGAGCTAAAACGACCATCTGCAGATGAATCATGAGCGGCGATTACAGAGGTGAATTCTTCGGCGGAGAAATCGAGGACTGACCTAGAACGGACGGATTCGTCGGTGAAAAGTCAAAAATTAGACTCCGGCAGATGAATAGTGAGTGGCGTCGATATAGGCTTACTCATCGGAGGATTAGCCGGCGAAATCGGCGGTGAATTGGCCGGAAATTGAGCGGATGAATGCGATTCTGAGTTCAAATCTAGGGTTTCAGTTTTGAGAGAGAGAGAGAATATTTCTTGTGTTTAGAGGAAGAAGTGAGACGCGGGAACGATGATTTAGATATTTCAGTTTTACTTTTGTTTTCAATTCAGTATAATATTTTAAATTAAATTCTTCTATTAATTTCGCTATACTTAAAAAATTGTGAGTTTCTTTTCCTTCAAAGTTTCTTCACACTTAGAATTGTGAATTTTATTCTTTTTTATTCATGCTTAAGAACGTAAACACATTCATATTTTTACTCTTCTTTGCATGAGTCGTATATTTTCATTCTTAAAAATGTAATGAAATTATATATTCCTCACGTTCAAAAGCATGACAACTATTTTATGTTTAATCACATTTTAAACTGTGATAATAAGTGTAACTTCTACACACTTATATATGTAACAAACTCTTGTATTTTCTTATTCACAATTACAAGTGTGAACAAATTTCTTCACAATCAAAAGTGTTTTTATTTTTATAACCTTTTTTATTGTTCATGTTTATAAATGTGAATAATTTGATGACGCTTATTTGTGTGAACAACATAAAAATATTTTTCGCATTCACATGAACCGCGAAGAAATAAGCGTGAAGAATCAACATTTTTGTTGTAGTGATCTAGCCGTCACCTGTCTATAATACTTACTAAGTTCCTTACAGGACGCCGCCTACTTATAAGTTTCGATCATTTTAAAATAAATTTATATTGAGGTTAAGGCATTACATAATGGCAATAGATATTAAGTTGAACCATAACAATAATAATTCACCTAGCGAATTGACCTCTGTTGTTATTGAAAATCGTAACCAAAAGTGTGTAGCATCAACAAATAAACAGTTTCCAATAATGTCATCAAAAAGAATTCGCCTGCATAACTAATGTGGTGACAACAAAACATAAGATATATGAAAATCATACCTCAGACACCAGCAAAAGATGCAATAAAAGGAAAGCTGCGTAAGCTAGAAGGTATCATCACAGGAGGCCAAGTCGATTCCAAATCATAGAGCTGATAAAGAGTCTTTCTCATGATTTTGTATTTTTCAACCTTTCCGAATGATTCCATCACGAGGAATGAGTCCTCTTCTCTTTCTCCAACCACAATACACAAAACATTGAAACAAAACCATTTAGCAGACATCTTCCAGGTTTCGGAGATTAGCATCATAATGTCATCACGAACAACAAGGTATTTCAGCGACCAACTAGAATACCCATTTCTCATCTCGTAAACATTCAACTGTTGGGGATTATAGTTATCTATATAGACAATAGAACAAAGAAGCGAACAACCACGAGACTCGAACAACTTGTGATCATAATGCACCATCCCATACAACGTTCTAGGGATTTGTATGCTTGTTAAAGATGGAGGCTCTAAAGATAACTTGAAATGCAGATGCTCATCTTCAATATCTAGCCAATGAATGGCATCATTCCAATATATTCCATTGCAAAAACCTTTAAAACATTGGAAAGAAAATCGATCACTACAAACATTCCAACTGCTAATTTGTGAAGAATAAGTATGTATTTGAATGGAAGAAACATGACTATCGTTTCTAACTCCAGCATAAACGACTTTGTAGTGAGGTGATTTTGTTGGATCAAATTCAAAAGCCATTTTCACACCGGAAGTATATTTAACAAATTTCGAACAATGTACATGTGGAAGCATCTTAAACTTATTAATGGATGGATTGTATACGTAAAACTTATCAGGTCGTATACCACAAAGAAGCAAACCACTGCATGATGCAAAATCTCAACATTACCCGCACAAGAGTCAAAAGGGAACTTAAAGAGGGTGTTAAATGGAGATCTGTTGGCCGGAATTCTAAAATCCAAAGGTGCGAAAACATATCCAAACAAACAAATATGTCGTTGGAGAAAAAGACCAGAAGGGGAGTTCGTTTTCTCTCGTCAGCTTTTTGAATGATCTGTCAATTAAAAATATAAAAATTGCTGGCTATGGGGTTCGAACCCATGCGCACTTATGTGCAGAAGATCTTAAGTCTTCCCCCTTAACCTCTCGGGCAAACCAGCTACATGTTAACAATTGATATTGACATCTAAATATTGATCACTCCAACACATCGAAAAATGTCACTAAAATGTGATACATATAAGTACATAATGATATATTAAGATGTATAATTTTTTTAACTAATTTACATTCTTTTTTTATAGTTATATCTAGTTTCAGGTTTCTTACACAAAGAAACTACGTAATATTTCTGATTTTGAAGTTAAACCCGAATTTAACAACCTAATCAAATTTAGTTTTCGATTTGGGACAGAGTGGTATCATGCTAGTTCTGTGAGTGTTTTCTTAGTTAGTCCATCAGAAGATATTGGGTCAAGATGAAGAAAACAGAAACGTATACAAGGTTACAGATAACGTAAGACGTGACGTGGCGGCATTAGTAAGCCTCAAGCTTTGCAAGAAAAGGCGAGACATGACGTTTTTCAAAACGTGACGTTTTTCAAAACGTGACAAAGCGGCAAAAAAAAATTAATATATTTTATAATTTTATATATACTTATATATATTTTTACTATTATTAAGTTATATAAATATCAATAAATTATCAAAAAGTTTGTTTTAACAAATTTACAATTAAATGATTTTTATAGCCATTTTTAACTATTTTTAATTTTTTTTTTTTTTTTTTTAAATTTTCATAACGCGTTACAAAAAACTCGCGTTAAGGTGCGCCATGGGACGCCATGACCACCTTTTTTTGCCGCCACCACTACGCCAAAATTGGGCTTTAGGGACTACGGAAGTCGTCCCGAAAAACCCCGTTTGTAGTCCCAAAAAACCTATCGGGACGACATGTCGTCCCTATAAGCGTAGTCCCGTCTACTCCGTCCCTATAAGTTGCCGGGACGAGATTTTTGATTTTTAGGGACGACGCGTTGACCGGCCACGTCGACGTTTTTTAATGTGGGACGATATCTTTCGGGACTACTCTATGTCCCTTGAAACTGTTCGAAAGGTCGATTGAAATCTCTTTCGGGACTACATTGTAGTCCCGAAAGATTTTTTCGAAACTTATAAGGACAGGGTTTTCGGGATTACATGTAATCCCTAAAAGTTTTGGCCAAATTTATAGGGACCATGTTTTCGGGACTACATGTTGTCGCAAAAGATTTTTTTGAAAGTTATAAGGACAGGGTTTTCGGGATTACATGTAATCCCTAAAAGTTTTGGCCAAATTTATAGGGACCATGTTTTTGGGACTACATGTTGTCGCAACACATTTGGACTAAACCTTTGGAGACATAGTTTTCGGGAGTACATTCTGTCCCAACAAGTTTTGTTAAAACTCTATCGGGATGCACTTTTAGGGACAAAATGTAGTCCCAATAGACCATGTCAAATTTTTTTTTTAAATTAGGTTTTAGGGACAACATGTTGTCCCGATATCTATTTACTTTTAGCGACTACACATAGTCCCTAGTAGTCCTGGCAATATATTTCTTTAGAATTTTTTCGGGACAACATTTAGTCCCTAAAAGTAGCAGTGAGCGAAAACGTATCGGCTTGTTTTTCGGCACTTTCCCAGGTATTTAATTACCCATTTTTCCCTAATTTTGCAAACAAAACAATCAAACGTACTACAAATACCCATATATAAACCACACCGGTCAATCAGTACATAAAACAACGAATTAAAATTTGTCCACAAACGATGTCCACAAACTCGGTAAACTATGAAGTAAAACAACAAAAAGTTTTATAAAAATCGAACCCGTCAGCGACTCCTTTATACTTCGGCAGAATGTTCATCCTCTGCTTCATCCTCAACTTCCGCTGCTTCAACCGCAGCTTCATCCGCAGCTTCATCGTCAAATGGTGTTGGGGTCGATAGGATCAGGCAATATGAAATCAATGTTTTTATCGGCCAATTGTTCATGCAAATGTTTCATTTGCTGGTTATGCGCCTCCACAAACTTCCTTAATGCAGATTTGGATACCAATGGTTCGGGAGAGGGCGAGTAGTTGCATACAAAAGAAGAAGAAGTAGTCTTCGGCAGTTTCCTACCTCGTCCAGGTTTAAAACCTCGGCTTGATCCCAAGACTTTGTCCATAATGTCATCATCGGTCAACTTCTCCTCTAAACCCTCTTGACTCGCCTTCAGCTTTACCATCTTCAGTTGTAGTCACAACATAAGGAATAAAAGTCACAATTTTCAAACAATAACTATTGAACCTGTAAATAAAGCTAACCATTTAACCCGTGCTAATTTCAGCATAATTTTCATTTCAGCATAACTCGATCCAATTTTCATTTCAGCATAACCCGTGACAACATGTCGATTTTTATAGAATGAAATCTTTCCCAAAGAATGGGAGATGGAGATTTTGAATAAATTTTGAATCTAAATAAACAATTTCAAACACACATACATCACCGAGAACAATTTGTTTCGGGGAGGTTTGTGTCTTTGACTTGTTCATCACATTCAAAAATTATTAAAAATCTCCATCACCCATTCCCGAGGAAAGTTTTCAATCTATAAAAATCTACCCATTTTACCCCTGCTGATTTGAGCATAATTTTCATACTAGCATAACCCGTGACAACATGTCGATGTTTATAGAATGAAATCTTTCCCAAGGAATGGAAGATGGTGATTTTGAATAAATTTTGAATCTAAATAAACAATTTCAAAAACACATACATCACCGAGAACAATTTGTTTCGGGGAGGTTTGTGTCTTTGACGTGTTCATCAGATTCAAAAGTTATTAAAAATCACCATCACCCATTCCTGAGGAAAGTTTTCAATCTATAAAATAAAAATCAAAGTTTTCGGCATACAAATTCAGTCCAATTAACCATACACTTTCAGTACCAATTAAGCAATTAGTTTTACTCTAAAATTAAGCATCAGTTTTTACAAACAATAATTAAACCAATTAAGCATACAACTTAAAGATTTTTTGTTTGGAAAATAATTAAACCAATTAAGTCCCTAAAGCAATTAGTTTTACTCTAAAATTAACCAATTAGTACCAATTAAACAAATTCAGGAAACTTACATATGATTTCTAGCTAAAATACTCCAAATCGATACTCCAAATCGATACTCGACAGACCCCCTTCTCCAAATCTTTGAATGGTGTTGTTTGATTTAGCACCAAATCGATACTCGACAGACCCCCTTCTCCAAATCGATACTCCAAAACGTTCTCAAAATCGTTCTCCAAAAGCAATTAGTGTTTGATTATTTTGTGGTGAAGATTTCAGGTGAAGATTTGTGGTGAAGATTTCAGGTAGGTGAAGATTCAGGTGAAGATTTGGGTGAGTTACTGTGAGTGGTAGGTGAAGATTCAGGAGTGAAAATTTTGGGTGAGTTAATTTGGTGAAATTTTCAATTTTGGTGAAATAAATGGCGGGTCTTAATTACTTTGGTGAAATTTTTAGAATGAAACTTATAGGGACAACAACTTTACCTGTAGCGACAACATACAGTCCCTAAAACATATGGCTTTATTTATGGTGATAGCTTCATAAAGCATATCCTTTTGTTTTTTGTCAACATTCAGTCCGTGAATCATGTTATAGGGACAACTAATTGACCTTTAGGGACAACATTCAGTCCCCACAGAATGTTATAGGGACTACACTATACCTTTAGGGACTACTAATCGATCTTTAGGGACTACATTCAGTCCCTAAAGCATATCCTTTGTTTTTTGTCAACATTCAGTCCATGAATCATGTTGTACTTACTTGACCTTTGGGGACAACATTCAGTCCCTAAAGAATGTTATAGGGACTACTACTTGACCTTTAGGGACTACTACTTGACCTTTAGGGACTACATTCTGTCCCTAAAGCTTTATTTGTGTAAAAAGTAGGTGTGTCATAATGGAGAATCTTAGGTGTGTCATAATGGGTTCTTGTCTTTGAGAAAGCATACAGTATATATGTGGAGAATCTTATAATGGAGTCTGTGAAAGTATTGTGTGGCAAATTTTGGAGTCATATATCCATATTTGTGTATATAAGGATCGTTGTATTCAAATGCGTAGAACAACAACACAACAAAGCAAAAATGTGGAACTTGAGAAGGATCGTTGAGTTGAGAGATTCGGTTCAATCTGATAATTGGACTGATATTCTGAGTTTGTATTTCTTAAGGGCAAAGGATGATGACTACAAGCTTGCACGCATGATTGAAAAGGTGAGTCTTAGGTTAACTAGCAACATTGACGAATACAATGCCTTTATTCAAGAACTCCAAACTGCTTCTGCTAGGACTTATAATAAGGATAAGTCAATTGAGTATTTGCAAGAGGTAACGGAAAGAGACAGTGAATTGCTAGTTAAGTTGCAGGACCTTGAAACGGAGGTACACGAGAGTGCTGCTAACAAGCTACTTTTCATTGAAAAGTTGAAGGGGAATGTGCCCTTTTAACGACCACGTCTTGCAGTGTGTTTACCTACGTTTTTAAGGTGTGTTATGTGTGTCCGAATAAAAATGTGTATGTCAACACATTAAGTGTATGTGTGTTTATCTCCCTTTTTAAGTTGTGTTTATGGTTGCACCATTGGCATGTATTTGATTTAATGTGATTTAAGTTGTAGTGTGTTTACCTACGTTGTTTTAAGGTGTGTTTATTGCCATACATATCCATAAACATAAGAACTTTTATTAAAATAAAAGACAAAAACATAAACCGTTACATCCTAAAATGGTTAAAACATGGAAATCGGGGCATCCCCTCAATCTCCTTTATTCTAGCACATTTAACCTAACTAACTACTACTACACACGAAGATTGTCCATTTCATTTAAAAGCTCATGAAGTATTGCAGCTGACTCACACGGGTGGTCATCAAGGTTTCTTCTCCATGGCTTGTCTTGCCTCCATTGCCTTTATCTTCAATTTTTACAGCTTGCAGTTTGACCACTTTTTGTTTTTCGGAGTAAGTGTAGCTCTAGAGGATCCTGAAGAAGAACTTGCACACGAAGATGAATCTGAAGGTGTTGTATTTCTCGAAAAAGAACTTAGGTTTTCAAAATTGACCTCATCCTTCCAAGCAAAATATCCACACCCGTAGTCTTTTTCAAAAGGCTGTAAACCATTAAAATAATTATAAAGAATGTCATTTTTAAAGATTAATTAATTATATACGGCATATATAAAAAAAAGAAGTTGTTTGTTAACCTTTGAATCGGGACACGCATAGTAAAGTCTACCGAAGCTTCCTTGTCGATGTGATCGTCTCACCACTACATATCCACCTCCACATGAGCACTCCATTTGAATAAGAATTGGATGTGGTGGTGTTGATGTATATAAAGATAAACTTTTTGGGACTACATTTTAGGGTTTTTAGGGACTACATGTTGTCGCATAAAGTATTTAGACATTTCATTTTTTGGTCATAACCTTTTAGGGACTACACATGTAGTCCCCTAAAAATTCAGTTTAGGCGGCAACTTTTCCCTCCATTTTTTCACTAAGGTTACATTTTTAGGGACTACACGTGTAGTCCCTAAAAGCTTTGTCGAATTTATGGTCGTCCCGTAATATTTGTTTATCGGGACAATTACGTAGTCCCGCCAAAATTATAAACCGGACACATTTATCGGGACAACAATGTCGTCCCGTTAAGTTTGAGCGCCAATTTTTCCCTCCAACTTATTTTCGTCATGTTTTTTTAGAGACTACGTGTAGTCACGATAAATATGTAGCCTAATGTTTTGTCATCTAGTGAAGTTTTAGGGACAACGGGTGTAGTCCCTAATAGTTGTTTATCGGGACAGATATGTAGTCCCCAGAAGTTTTGTAAACCAAAACATTTATCGGGACAACTTGTAGTCCCGATAAATATGTAGCCTAATGTTTTGTCACCTAGTGAAGTTTTAGGGACAACGAGTGTAGTCCCTAATAGTTGTTTATCGGGACAGATATGTAGTCCCCAGAAGTTTTGTAAACCAAAACATTTATCGGGACAACTTGTAGTCCCGATAAATATGTAGCCTAATGTTTTGTCATCTAGTGAAGTTTTAGGGACAACGTACGTAGTCCCTAATAGTAGTTTATCGGGACAGATAGGTAGTCCCCTGAAGTTTTGAACTCCAAAATATTTATCGGGACAGATTGTAGTCCCTTAAAGTTTGAGCGCCAAGTTTTCCCTCCAACTTTTTTTCGTTATGGTTTTTTAGGGACTACTTGTAGTCCCTATAAATAGTAGTCAAAATTAAAGAAAACATAAGACTCCTTTTTTGTCACGTAGTGAAGTTTTCGGGACTACATGTTGTCCCGATAAACCATGGCGTTGTCCCTATAGATTTTGGTCAAACTTTTGGGAAAAAAAACCCCTTTTTTGTCGTGTAGTGGACTTTTCGGGACGGATTTTCGTAGTCCCGAAAAAGTGTTTGTCCCGAAAGCCCAATTTTGGCGTAGTGCACGCCTAACAAAGACGTCTTGCATGTTTTCGTAATTTATCGACACCATGGCGCGCCTTGGCACCGCCATGGCGCGTTATTTAGAACCTTGGACGTATACTTGGATTAATTGAAGTTTGAATTATTAGTCGGTTAATTTTGTGTTAAGGGGGGTACAACGGTTCAAAACCGACCGAATGTATTAGAAATACTAGAACCTAGAGCCCGACCATACATTATCGCTGCCAAAGTACGTTTAGGACTAGTACCATACCGAACTGAAAAACAAGTTTTGCACATTATGTATATGCTAGGTTATGGTCGGGGAAACATAGATTTAATGTATATAACCTATAAGTCGGCTTGCAATGACTAGCAGGCGGACATACTACTGTATATCGTTCTTTCATGTTGTATGAACGTACATTTTGTTGTTTTAATTGATATTAATTTTATTTAAATATCACAAACAACAATTTGTTTGGGGGGTTACTTAACGCCTAACAAGGACGTATGAAATTTAATTAAGGATAATCCCACGTCGATTTGGAATTAGAAATGCAAGATCTTAAGTAAATATTATCCGTGTAAGAGTAATAAGTTGTGAGCAGCTTTGACCATGAAAGCTATAGATCTTAATACCTCCAAAATGGTTTCATTAAAATTTGATGGTAATTGAAATCTGTGTTCACAGTTGCTAATAAACATCGTGATAGAAAGTGTGTTGCGTCAACATCATGAATAGCTAGAAGCAGATAACAAAATATTCTCATTCTCATCTGTTCCCGTCTATGTGACCATTGATTACATGAAATGTATTCCAGTTCCGGCTTTGCTGTTCAAAGAGTAAAACGACAGAGAAAAGGAATAGGTTAGATATAGAGGTTAGGAACGCTTACATGTCCCTGATATGCTTTTTATGAGTAGGAGATCGAAGAAGAGATTAGTTAGCTACTCGTTCGGACTGGGATCTTCTCATGATCACTCATGTTGTTTATGTTGTGAGAGCGAATGAAAATTGTGGTCCATTCGTTTTCATTTCTAACGGACTCTTTATTTTATCTATTTTTTTCTGAGTGGATCGGCAAGACCAGCATGAGACGTGGCTCAACATGACGAACAAGAGTTGTGGAAGGAGAGGATCCGAATTCTGACCTGTCATGTTGCAAATATAATATCATGAATGTATATACCACGAAAAACATTTAGCTATCACTTCCAATTATGATCTAATAGCTCCAAAATGGGTTTTATTGAATCGTAACCATAATAGTTCACCTAGTAAACGCAACTCTTTGTGCATTCTTGTTAACGAGCATCATGGCAGATAACATGTAACATCAACATAATGTGTAGATACCAATAGTGCCATCAGAAATAATTTAATCATATAACTGATCTAGTGACAAGATAACATAAAATACGAAAATTATACCTGAAATATAAAACAAAATCACACACTAACAAAAGATGCAATGAACTGATTAATGGAGCTAAAGTCTGAAGGATTTCTAACAGAACGGTGAATTGATCCCGAATCAAAGAGCTTATGGGATGTCTTTAACACGATCTTGTATTGTACAACCTTTTCAAATAATTCCATCACGAGGAACGAGTCTTCATCTCTTTTCCCACCACAATACACCAAAACTTAAAACTAACCCACGTGCAGACTTCTTCCAGGTTTCAGGGATTCGCATTATAACATAATCAAGATTAACAAGGTACTTGACCGACCAGTCAGTATATCCTCTCCTCATTTCGTAAACATTCAACTGCTGGTAACCAATAAAGACCGTGCAAACGAAAAGTAAACAATTACATGACTCAAACAACTTGTGATTAGAGTACACCGTCCCATCCAAGGTTTTGGGGGGTCGTATGGTTGTTAAAAGTGAACGATCTACGTCTATAACTTGTAATTTAAACCCCCGTATTCACCATCTAGCCAATGAAAGGCATCATTCCAATATATTCCAGTGTAAAAACTCTTAGAACCGTCGACAGAAAAACGATCACCATAAACAATCCAATTCTCTGTTTCTGAATAGTAAGTATTTGAACGAAAGGAGCAATATCTGTATAAATTAAGAATCGGGTTTTGTGGAAGAATATTTGTATTTCATCAACTAACAACGATTACATACGAAGCCTATTTATAGGATATAATAACCTATAGGGCCCAAGCCCACATACGAGCTTGGGCTTACATTTGATTTGACCTCTATAATCTAACATTCCCCCTCAAGCTAAGTAGTGGGATTTCCAATGCTTAACTTGTCAAGACAGTGAGCGAAGATCTTTCCGGTAACCGCCTTTGTAAGGATATTTGCAAGCTGATCTTTTGATGAAACAAACGGAAGCTCGATAATCTCATCTTCAAGTTTTTCTTTGATGAAGTGCCTATCAACTTCAACGTGTTTTGTGCGATCATGTTGAACTGGATTTCCTTAGATCTGGATAGCAGCTTTGTTGTCACACATGATCTTACTGGCTTCTTCTGAGGGATACCCAATTTCTGACAGTAGTTTTCGCAACCATAGGACTTCAGCTAATCCTCGGAATTCAGCTTCAGCACTTGAGAGGGCGACAACCTTTTGGTTTTTACTTCTCCATGTAACAAGATTTCCTCCCACTAGAGTAAAATACCCTGATGTAGACCTCCTATTACCTTTGTCGCCTGCCCAGTCAGCATCGGTATAAGCATCAATTTTCAGGTGCCCATTTGCTCTGAATAGAACACCGTGTCCAGGAGTTCCCTTGAGATACCTGATAATCCGTAAGGCTGCTTCCATGTGTTGGACTTGAGGTTGGTGCATGAATTGACTTATAACTCCTACCGCGTATGCGATATCTGGCCGAGTATGAGCTAAGTAAATAAGCTTTCCCACCGTTCGTTGATATCTTTCTTTATCTGCCAGTTCAACTTCGTCTTCCATGAACAATTTCTGGTTAGCAATCATGGGAGTATCCGCAGGTTTGCAATCTAGCATTCCGGTCTCTGCTAGTAAATCAAGGACATACTTTTGTTGACAGATGAAAATCCCTAACTTTGATCTTAGAACTTCGATTCCGAGAAAATACTTGAGTCTTCCCAGATCTTTCATTTCGAATTCTTTGAAGAGATTGGCTTTTAACTTTGTCATTTCCTCCGAATCATCTCCTGTAATAATCATGTCATCAACATAGATTATTAAGCAGGTTATGAGTTTACCTCTCCGTTTCAGGAATAACGTATGGTCTGAATTGCTTTGATTTTAGCCATATTTCTTCATTACTGTGGTAAACCGACCAAACCAAGCTCGGGGAGATTGCTTTAAACCATACAGAGATTTCTTTAGTCGGCAAACTTTTCTGGACTCGGAGCTATCATGAATTCCAGGTGGAGTTTCCATGTAAATCTCTTCCTTTAATTCTCCGTGTAAGAATGCATTCTTGACATCGAACTGGTGTAATGGCCAATCCTTGTTTGCCGCAACTGAGAAGAGAACTCTAATAGTATCAATTTTGGCTACTGGTGAGAATGTCTCACAATAGTCAATTCCATAAGTCTGAGTATATCCCTTTGCGACTAATCGGGCTTTATACCTTTCGATTGATCCATCGGGTTTATACTTGATAGTGAACACCCACCGACATTTAACAGGTTTTTTTCCTGGAGGCAATTCACATTCTTCCCATGTTTCACTTCTTTTCAGGGCTTCAAGTTCAGTACCAATTGCTTCCCTCCATTCTTTATACTTAAGCGCTTCTTCAACACTTGTTGGTATTCTTTCAAAACAGATCGCGTTTGCAAAGGACCTGGCTTCCGGGACTAAGTTCCTTCTTGCAATATTTGCAACTGGATATCTTGATCCTCTTGAACTTCTTTCAGGTGAGTATCTGTTGGGTGGAATCCCCCTAGTTGATCTATGAGGAAGCTCATACCGAGTGGGTCCGGTCACACTTGGATTTTCCATCTCAACCTGTTGTTCATCATCACACATATCAGAATTATTTGGAATATCTGGAGATTCAGAACCACTTACCTCGGATATCAGTTGAGGAGGATCATTATTGGTGGCATTGGTACTGTTGTCAGAATCTTCCGGATTATCAGCTGGAGTAGGAGTATCAGTATCAGACTCTTCAGGATTATTGGTTGAATTAGGAGTATCAGTAGGAGAGTCATGCACAGGTGGTGCCCAACTTATCCATCTTAATGCGTCATTGTCATTTTCCCCCTGACCATGAAGATGGGTATGATAAAAGAACTCCGTTTTGATAAAGTCACAGTTCATTGTGGTGAACATGTGACGTCTATTGGGGCTGTAGCACCGATACCCGTGTTGATTGACACCATACCCCAAAAACACACATTTCTCTGACATGGATCAAGTTTTGAACGCTCTATTTTTGGTATATGAACAAAAACAGAACATCCAAACACTCGAGGTTCGAGAGTTAGAGTTGATGGCAATTTATGGAAATGTGAAAATGTTTGGAGAGGAGTTTTGAGTGCTAGGGCTCGGGTTGGAAGTCGATTAACAAGATACGTTGCAGTGACAAGGGCTTCTGGCCAAAAAGACTTTGGGACTTGGGATTCAATCATAATAGCCCGTGTGATTTCCAATAAAAAATGATTTTTTCGTTCTGAAACCCCATTTTGTTCTGGCGTGTGAGCACACGAAGTTTGATGGATAATTCCCCGTGTTTGACAGAAGGTTTTCATGGAGGTGTTACAAAATTCCCCCCCCATTATCTGACCTGAGAACTTGGATTTCACTTTTGAATTGGGTTTTAACCATGTTACAAAAGAATGTGAACTTCGTAAAAACTTCAGATTTATTTTTTAAAAGATAAGTCGAAGTCATTCGAGTACAATCATCTATAAATGTCAGAAAATATCGGAAATTTTGTCCTCCTTCAACTTTATCGGGACCCCAAACATCAGAATGAATTAACAAAAAAGGCGAATCAACTCTAGTATCATTTGGTTTAAACGTATGTCTATGACTTTTTGCCAAAATACAAGTGTCACAATGAAAATCTTTATTTTTTGGATATAAATGCGGAAATAACTGACGTAAATAACCAGTGGACGGATGTCCCAATCGTCGGTGCCATAACCATTCTTTCCTATCGTTTGAACCATGAGTCAGCATAACTGAGCCTTGTTGAGTGACTTCATCTACGTAATATAATCCTTGTCTCTCAGTACCACGCCCAATGATCCTTCCCGTCCTGATATCGTGCAAAATGCAAAAAGTGGGGTGCATTAATACCACCCAGTTTAATTCTTTCGTAACATGACTAACGGATAATAGCTTGTGTGATAATGATGGCACATAAAGGCATCTCGAGAGTCGTAATTCTTTCGATATTTCAATGGTTCCCCCTCCTTTAACTGGGAGAGTTTACCCGTTAGCTGTGTGAATTCGTGTTTTGTCAACTTTCGAGTTTGACGTTAGATCGGTTATATCAAACGTCATTGTATCAGTGGCACCACAATCAAAAATCCATGAATTACACTTGGCGTTTTTGGTGGCAACATTAACTTCTCCAGATCGGGAAGAAACGTTCTCCTCCTCGAAATCATGCACGTTTAACATTAACTTCTTTCCTCCGCCGTTAATCTCTCTGCTGCCTATGACGGCGGCAACTTTTCCAGTCTTGGAGGTTTTGTGGTTATCATTCCACCATTCTGGATATCCAACGATCTTAAAGCATTGCTCTTTGGTGTGTTTCGACATACCACACTCTTCACACTTGAGCTTGCTCTTATCCACCTTTGATTGAGTTCGGAAAAACGGTTTGTCTGACCGATGACTCTCGGAAGGATTTGGTTTTGGGTTTTGAAATTGATTTTGGGCTCCATTTCGAAGAAAGTTTGCTAGTTGGATAGCGAGATTATTATTGTCTGCCTCCGCCATCTTGGATAGTCGAATGGCTATTCCAACCACCTAGTCGAATGAACTAGTCGAACGTGTTGAAATACTAGTCTAATAGACTAGTCTAACAAGTTAAAATCCTAGTCTAATAGACTATTATAACCAGTTGAAATCCCAGTCTAATGGACTATCCTAACCAGTTGAAATTCCAGTTTAATGGACTATCCTAACCAGTTGAAATCCCAGTCTAATGGACTAGTCTAACCAGTTGAAATCCCAGTCTAATGGAGTATTTTTTTTTTATTATTTTTTTTTTTTTTTTTTTTTTTTTTTTTTTTTTTTGTAAGAGATGTCCGAGATAACCTGGTCGAACAAACAAGTTCGTTTGTGTTGAATTTCTGGTCGAACACACTAATCCTTGTGTGTTGAATTTCTATCCTAACACACTAATCCTTGTGTGTTGAATTTCTATCCTAACACACACTACAACAAATATGAGGATTGTTCTCGGTTTTTTCTTCGCGGTCTATGAATGTGCGAACTTTTTTTTTACAAAGTTCACAGTCATAAGCGTTTAAAAACTATCCACATTTATAAGTGTGAAAAAAATAAAAAGCTACAAACAGTTTGCATTTTTAGATGCGGAATGTAATATTCACACCTATAGATGTGAGTTAATAAATATAGATTATTATCACTCTTTAATGTGTGAAGAAATATAATGTGTGAAGAAATATGAAAAATTTTCGCAGTTTTAAACGTGAAGAAATAAACTTTTATCCTCACAGTTCCAACTGTGAAGAAATAATTCTTTTTTAACTTTTTAAAGCGTGAGAAAATGTGAAGCCCCTTTCAAAAAAGCCCACCATAAGAAAATAAAATACCAAAAAAAAACTCTTACACAAAGAAAATAAATAAATAAGAAGAAGTCACCCTCACCCCTTATGACTGTCGGAGAAATTGAAATTAGTAAACCTCTCTTCAACATCCAGTTAAATTAATTCAATGCTATATAATTAACTTTTTCACCAACAATATTTGAATGGCAACCTAGGGTTTCGATTGTAGTTTGTTTGACGATTTCTTCAGCCCTAATCCGACGAGATTTACATTCGTCTGTGTGAATCAATCCCTAAATCATCCAATTTCAGCTTAAATTGAACCGATTGAAGAATTATACATACCGATTTCATGTCGATTGAAGAATTTCTATCGTCATATGATCATATTTAGGTATGATTAATCAAATTTAGATCCAATTGTTTAGTTTTATGTTGAATTAAACTGTTCTAGTTCTGTTCAAGCTATTACAGTTCAATTTTTAGTTAATTAATTTTTGTTAAAATTGAATTTACAAGATGTGGTTTCCGCCATGGTTTCTGCAGAATTTGCTCGCACAGCTGTCGGTATCATCGGTAAGCTCTCTCTGATTTCATCATTTTCTGAGCTGATTCAATTCGTTAGTTTGTTGTTATTGTATACTGTTGCTTTAATTTCGATTTGAAATCAGGTGAATGTGATGTATTCGATTCATTCTAGTTGTGAATATTGTTAATAATTGATAGATTTATGATTATTCATGTGTTTTAATCATGATTCCGAGTTGAATTGTTAATTTGTAGTTATCAGCTGAATGTGATTCAACCACAGCATTCTAATTGTGCGTTTTGTTACAGATCGATAGATTTTATGATTATACTGGTTACTGAATTGAAATCGGTGCTTAAATTTGAGCTGAATCGTTAATTTGTAGTTTAATCGTTCTGTTGTTAAGCTGATTGTGCATTTTAATTGTGAATTTAGTTTAATTTGTTTGATGATATGCAAGTGTTAATCTTCAAACTGGGGAAGAAGTTGTTGTTAAGCTGGTATAATCTTCTTTTTTAAATGATTATTTCGTTAATTCGATTATTTGATCAATTTGTTTTTGCTCATAATTGTTTGTTCAAAAGCCATTTGTTTTACTGATCTTTTATGGTTAAAGGCTAAGTAGTTTGGTTTGATAGGTTGATTACTCGTTTGTTTTTCGATTTTGTAAAATATGCTTTTAAATTTAATATATTCGTTACGATGTTATGGGCGCAAGGTGAATCTTGTGAACATAAATAAAATGATATCGTACTAGGTCGATCCTTGCGTAATTGCAGATCTTTGAAGGGGCAGATATATTGATTACATCTTATACTAAAACCTTGTTAGAATTATTCTTCTATGGTTTACTTTTCGGCAAGTTTATTTTTATTTTATAGGAAACTCGAAAATAGCCTTGATAGACTGATAGTTAAGCACATTTGAATGATAGAAAAGAAAAATCCAAACTTATTTCTCTGTTCTTAAACTTTCCAGGAATCTGTCAAAACTAAACACCCTCAACTTCATTATGAATCGAAAATATATATGATTCTCCAAGGAGGAAGTAAGTCTATTTGTCTCTCTATATATGTATATATTGCGTTTGCGTTTGTGTGTGTATGTGTTTCCTCTGAACCACCAAGAAATACAAAAGTTTATAAATTGAATTTTAATTAAATGATTCGACGTTTCCAATGATTCTAGTTCCAAAAATATGATTTTTGCCGAGAGAACTACATTTTTGCAATAATTAACATTTTTGGACGGAAATTCTTTTTTGCTGTTGTTGCAAGAATGATGGTTAGCTTGCAACAAAAAGGCTAGTACAATCGTTTCATCTGTTAATTTGTTTATTTTTATGTTATATTTTGATGAAGCCGGAATGCCGAACCTCAAGTGGTTTGGAGTCGAAGGAGAGTATAATATCATGGCTATTGACCTTCTTGGACCAAGCCTCGAAGACCTTTTCAACTATTGTAATAGGAAATTAAGTTTGAAGACGGTTTTAATGCTTGCCGATCAGCTGGTAAGTGGTTATAGACTTGCTATAATTTACATCATTCAAGATTATTTTTAAAATTCTACGCCATTTTTTATATTAAACAATTTTTGCAGATAAACAGAGTCGAGTACATGCATGCAAGAGGTTTTCTTCACCGTGACATAAAGCCCGACAATTTTTTAATGGGGCTGGGCCGCAAAGCTAATCTGGTAGCTACTCGATTTGTTCATCAGGCCTTGGTTATATGCTAGAAATTATATTAATACTGGAGCAACATCGAACATTTCTTGCAGGTTTATGCCATTGATTTTGGCCTTGCGAAAAAATATAGAGATCTCCAAACTCATAAACACATTCCATATAGGTAAGTCGATTTTCTGATCTTTTTTTTTTTTACTCTACTATAATTTTTTAAGCCGGGTTACTATTTTCGAGGTCCTAATTCAGCGGGCCGCTTTTGGTCCTAATTCAGCGGTCCTTTCTTAATATTAAATATGTGATTAAATAAGTTTTATTTGTATATATATGATAGAAACTCGTTTAAACTTTTTTCAGAGAAAACAAGAATCTCACCGGTACGGTACGCTACGCCAGTGTCAACACACACCTTGGTGTTGGTGAGTTTTTCGTCCCATTAATATTTTACGAACATTATGGAAGATTTTTATAGTTTTAAATACTCAAATCTATATATATATATATATATATATATATATATATATATATATATATATATATATATATATATATATATATATATGTGTGTGTGTGTGTGTGTGTTACCATTAGGCCTGGGACAGTCGAAACCTTCAGGTTTGGATATTTTTATTCTTACATTTTTCCGAGTATGATATAGTAAACATTTGACGGTTTTAAAGACTACTAATTATAGTTAACATGCTACGTCTAGTTACAACAAGTCAAGTTTCTTTCCAGTTGGAGGAGAGCAAAAAGGTGAAAGCATAAGCTCAAGTTACAACAAGAAGTTCATGTTTTTACGATGCGATCTATATAACTTTCTATTATAATACACTGTTTATTGTTATACATCATTTCAGTTCTTTTATATTTATGAATGAAATTGACTGATAGGTTTGTTTACATATATGTCTATGAACTATATATTGTATTCCATCTGTTATTGAATTGAAACGGAGCTCTACATACCTATAGATACAGATATATGTACGTATATGTAATGTAATTGTGAGTATATATAATAGCTGATTGTTGATAGGAATTGTTGTTTAATTTTGCAGGAAACGTGATTGCTCTCATCTTGTTCTTATCTCCTGTGTAAGTTCTATCTCTTCACCGCTTACATACGTATAGATACAGATATATGTACGTATATTTAATGTAATATAGTTTAAGTTATAGTACTATTTTATGATATTAACTTCAAAACAACGAGAAGATACTGTAATAAACTTCAAAACATTCTTTACAGCGAGGAAAGTAAACTAACTGCATTCGCACAACAACAACGAGAGGTTAGATTTTATTAACTAGTACCAGATACTGTAATAAACTTGACTGTAACAGAAGATAAATGTTTAAAATGTTTTTAAAAATACGCAGGCACATTCAAGAGATGTGGAAACATCACGATCAATATCTAAAACTACCGTGAACTTCTTTGATTCACTAGACGTGCATGCAACAAAATTGACAAAAATCGTTGAAGATGGTCAAACTGCAAATATCCAAAGACTATGTGAACTTGAAAGAAAGTTTGAGGTAATAAAATTTATCTTGAACTCATGTTTTCTTCTTACTTGTTGAAAAACATGTCTTGGTTTTCTAACTAATTATATTATCAGGAATGTGCATGTGCTGTTAATGAAGAAAAGCAACTTCTAGAGAAAGTTGCAGAATTGCTTGCAGTTTCAAATGCTAGAAAGAAAGAACTGGTATGGGCAATATGCAAATTTTTATCTTTGGGGCGTGTTTGGATTTACGATTTGAATACAAAATAATTAGGAGCATAAATATTTTAACTTACAAATTATAATAACTTAGACAGGTTAAAACAGCAGTGGGTGGTTCTTCTGAATTGGTATGTGTATTTTATGCTAAAACAAATCTTTAGGTTATTTTTATTCGTCAATATTGTTGACTTTTGATTAAAATGCTACAGTTTGCAAAAGGCGAAAATGTGGTCACAACAATGGAGTAGTGCTCAGGAATCCTTGCTTGGTTTAGAGAAAAGCAATGTTGCATCTGTGGATGAAATTGTTAGGTAAAAGAAATTTTACAGCTTACATAAACGATAATTTTTTGTGACCATAAAAATGGGTCAAGTGGAGCTGAATTTATTTGATAACGGGTCAAATGGCTTACTTATAAAAGGAATTATATTTTTTAAAACGGGTCGATTTGGGTTGTATTTGTTTGATAACAGCACAAGTAAATCATTTTATTTTAAAAGGAACTATATTTTCTGCCTGCCCTGATGCGTTTTGACTAGCTTTCCCACCCACCCTTTTTTAGACTGTTATCGTCTTGTTTACCATTTGACGGTTTTCTAGGGGAGGATTGGAAGCCAATCAACTTTTGCGAACGAGATATTCAGCTGTTGTGTCATCTGCACTTGATGACACAAATGTTGCAAGCAAAAACCTCCTTTCCTCAATTGACAGTAAGTTTTGCTTTTCAATAATAACCTCTTCAAATCTTTTTCTTCTTCCATTTTTCTTAACAAATCAATTGTAGATTCATTACAATGCACGAGAAAACCTTGATTCCATCATTGTTCCTTGTTGTGGAGAACTGAGAGAACTCAAGGGTGGACATTACCATATTTGTATTTAGATCTTTTTGGAATTTTAGTGTTTACTTAATTCATGTATGACAATTAAATTTTCTAAAGATCTATTAAAGTATCAATCTTTTACATATGTTTTCTTATGTTATCGTTTTTCGATATTGTTGTAGTATATATATTATAAATATAAATTTTATTGTGAAATTCTCACATAAAAGCTTGAGGAATGATGTTAAATTCCCAACACTTTCGAGGGTGACAAATCATAATGCTCACACGTAGAAGTGTCAAGAATTATTAGAAAATTCTCACACTTGGAAGTGTGATAAATTATCCTCACACCTAGAAGTGTGAAGAATTCTTAGAAAATCTTCACATTTGAAAGTGTGATAAATTATCCTCACACCTAGAAGTGTGAATAGTTATTACAAAATCCTCACACTTAAAAGGGTTTATATTATTCCAAAGTTTTCACAATTTCAAGTGTGAATAAAAACCTCATATATTCACATTTAATAGCGTGAAGAATTTTGTTACACCAATATTCCTCGCACACAGTCAAATGCGAACTTCTTAAATTTTCGTGCTTTTAAGTGCGAAAATATGTCTTAAAAAGCGCGAAAAAATGATGTTTTTGTTGTAGTGACACTAATCCTTGTGTGTTGAATTTCTATCCTAACACACCAATCCTTGTGTGTTGAATTTCTATCCTAACACACCAATCCTTGTGTGTTGAATTTCTATCCTAACACACTAATCCTTGTGTGTTGAATTTCCATCCTAACACACTAATCCTTGTGTGTTGAATTTCTATCCCAACACACTAGTTCGTGTGTTGTTTTACTAGTCGAATGCTAGTCGTTTGGATTGGTTTCCTAGTCGAATAGACTAGTTCGAACAGGTACTTCCGAAAGTAACCTGCTCTGATACCATGTAGAAATTAAGAATCGGGTTTTGTGGAAGAATATTTGTATTTCATCTACTAACAACGATTACATACGAAGCCTATTTATAGGAAATAATAACCTATCAGGCCCAAGCCCACATACGGGCTTGGGCTTACATTTGATTTGACCTCTATAATCTAACAATATCATCATCTAATAATCCAGCAACAACCATTTTGTAGTGACGTGATTTAGTAGGATCAAAAATAATTCTAATATTTCCAAGAAGATTTTCCGATTTCCAGTTATGGTGTCGCAAAATTATCTTAAACCGATTTATAAATGGATTGTATACGTAAACCTTCTCTGAAGGCCAGGAACAGCACAAAAGCAAACCATTACAAGACTGCATAATAACAATATCACGTGCATTGAAGCTAATATTGAAGGAATCCTTGAACGGATATTGGTTGGTCGAAATTCTATTATCAAACGGCACGAAAGCATATTCAAAGGGCAATAAACGTCGCCTAAGAAAGATACCCGAAGGGGTGGTATAGTGGTTAGAGAATGTGGTCTTTCGAAGAGTGAAAGTAGGGTCTATGATGAGAGATAACCAACGTTTGGATACCGATTTGAACACATGAAGTGAGAATACAGGTAACCGAAGTAATATTTCGATTAAAAGGTCGTCGTTGGAAATGACGATATCTACTGATAAAGGGAGTTGTATACCTCGACCAAGAACTACATTAAACCATTTCCACCAAACTCCGCCATTAATGGTTTCCATGACGATAAAAAATGATAAACCCTACTTTAGGAAACTTTGGTGTATATGGCCGGGGAGAATAGTTATTAAAGAAAAAGTCTTTTGCTAAAAAAAAAATGAGAAAACTTGTAGTTTCAAAAAAGAAATTCTCAGTCATAACTACTAGTTATCTTTCCTATCATCAAGATTTTTTTTAGTCCTAGATGTTTATCGAACTAACAATTTCCATTGAAGGTGTTTTCTAGGGGTGAGCACGAAACGAATCGAATTGAAAATCGAAAAACCAAAAAATTCGAAAAAAATCAAACCAAAAAACCGATCCAATACGCAAAACTGACGGTTTGGGTCTTCAATTTTGAAAAACCGGAATTTTCGGTTCGGTTCGTATGTTAAAACCGAACCGAACCAATCTTAATTATTAATATATTTTTACTATATTTATATATTATAATTATAATTATAATTATAACTTGATTATTGTCCCGTGATAGCGCGAACATATATAAAAATTGAATTGTAAACATTATTTTATGTAGATTTTAAGTTATTATGAAAAAACAATGTTAAACCGAATGATATACAACCATATACAACATTTAAATAATCCAAACCAACATATTTTACAACATAAGATGATGGTTGGTGACAACAAGGAGAGGGGATAAAGGTTTGGTTAGTATTTTTTTTTTTTTCTTCTTCTTAAATATCAATTGTAATTTAAAAAAATTAGATGTTTTTCTCCTCTTTCACTAGTCATAATTTATTAATAATTCTTAAATATCAATTGTAATTTAAAAAAATTAGATGTTTTTCTCCTCTTTCACTAGTCATAATTTATTAATAATTCTTAAATATCAATTGTAATTTAAAAAAATTAGATGTTTTTCTCCTCTTTCACTAGTCATAATTTATTAATAATAATAATATTAATTATCATAATTACTATAACACAAATAAAAAGAAAAAGGAAAAGAACATATTTTAATTCAATTACACAACATATTTTACAACATATTTTAATTCAATTTCAAATTCCATCACCACAATCTCTTATATACACCACCATATTTATCCCCTCTCCTTGATGAAATTGAATTAAAATATGTTGTGTAGTTTTTGTTTCAAAAAACCAAAAAAAACTAAAATCGAATTTGAAATAAACCGAACTGTTAAAAGACCAAACCGAATTGTTTCTCTAATTTCAAGAACCAAAATTTCGGTTTAAATTCGAGCGTAGGCTAAAACTGATCCAACCCGACCCATACACATTCAAATATTTTTGTTTGTATACTTAAATTGATTAAGATAATATATGTTCTCAAAATTTGAGTACTTTTATTTCTCCTACTTTCACTACTTTTGGATGTTAGCGAAGATCAAGTTATAACTTTTTAACTTTTGCTAAAATTGGTAGTAGTTTCACTACTTTTATGATAAAACATTTATGTTTGTTCATGGATATGTTGCGTATATCCCTTTTACTTTTTCCAATGACTTTTCTATCGTGTATCGAAATTGTATTGTACATCATATTTTAAGGTATGTGCATCATACACTCGATGATAAACATCAATTATACATTAACGAACATACATATGAAAAATATAATAAAACGTAACAAACGTTATTTGAACTTTTGATTCATTTTAACACAAATATGTATGGTTACAAAAAACGGATAATTTATTCAAATTTTCCAAAAAGAAAAACAAAAGCAATAAAATTTTACCTTTAACATGCATATCTGTATATTTATATGCATAATGTCAATTTATCTTGTCTTAGAGCACCCGGAGTGGGGGGTTCTCGGCCCGTTCTCGTGTTCACAACGAGCTCTGTAGCTCGTTATGACACCGCCTTGGCTCGTTGTGAGCCTCGTTGTCCCAACAACGGTTCGTTTTGAGATTTAATTGTTTTTTTTTTTTTTTATTCAAACGGTATTATTACCGTTATATATATATATATATATATATATATATATATATATATATATATATATATATATATTTCCAAATTTCACCTATAAATACCCCCACAATTTAACCAAAAAATCACACCAATTCTCAATCTCTTTCTATCTCAATATTTTTCTAAAAACTATACATACAATAAATGAGTTCGAATTCGTCAACCGATCACGATGTTTCGGATTCGTCATCTTCCAACGCCGAATTGTTACAAGTTCTAGCCATGTCGGTACAAGCTTTGGAGATGGCAGAAAATGAGGCGGAAAGTTCTCGCCGTACGGTGAAAAAGAAAAGGCGTTATATCAACCGCGATCGTGCCGAAGCAAACGAAAACGTGATACGACATTACTTCTCCGGCGAAAGCGTATACCCGGATGAATATTTACGTAGACGATTTCGTATGAGAAGACCTCTTTTCCTCCGAATAGTCGAAGGTATATCTAATTACTTTGTAGAACCTTTGCCCGACTATTTTAAATATTTCAAACAACGCCCCGATGCAACGGGTAAAATGGGTTTTGTTAGGAATAGAATATTCATAACTTTGTATTTGTAGTCGTTGTTAGGGACTTAATTGTAATATGTGAGAAGTCTTTGTAAAGTCCCCACACTCCTATAAATAGGAGTGTGGGGTGTGTGTAATGTTTAAGAGATTGTGCTCAATTGTTAAATCATACTTTCTCTCTCTAGAATACTCTCTCTCTCTCTAACCTGATCGGAACCTACAATTGGTATCAGAGCGAGGTTCTCTCAAAAGTACTCGTTCATTCGACTGGAAATAGACCATTAGACTACAAAATCAACATACACGAATTCAGTTTGTATCCGTTTAAGAAGGATTCCTAGTCTAATAGTCTAGTCGTGTACCATTAGACTACAAAAGTAACTCACACGAATAGACTTGTTATTCGTGTAAGGTGATAAACTAGTCTAATCCCTTAGTCGTGTAAGGTGTGTCTCGAACAGGATAAGTGGAATAACTTTCTAGGAAACTTGAGACAATTCGAACCAAGGCATCATTCGAACAGAAATCCTACTGATTCGGATATAACAATTCGACTGAGTATTGTGCTTACACGAACTAAACTACACGAATCCAATTAAGTCACACACGAACAGAAGATACACGAACAAAGTTTAGGCGGCGAAGAGTCCATTCGAATCCATAATCATCATGCACGACCAGAACTCACACGAATAGGTTGAAGTGACGGTTAGGGTTTCATCTCGGTTAAAAGTATTAAGTGTCCATTCGATCATCACCTCATCACACACGAACATGTTTTGAACGAATAGGTTTTGAACGATTAGGGTTTCATCTCGACTAGGGTTTCATCTCGGCTAGGGTTTTAGGGTTTTTGACGACTAGGGTTTCAAAGATTTAGCTAAGTACCCAGACGAACAGATTGTTACCTTGCTCGACTAAATTGATTCGACTGCAATATCACCCTACACGAACAGCAATTCGACTAGGTATCCACGAACAGGATTCACCATTTTGATATTTGCCAAGTGTTCGCTCGACTAGGATTTCACCGAGAACGAACTGTGACACGACTAGGATACCCGGATACAACCAGGAACACGACTAGGGTTACTCGAGCAACTTAGGGAAGATTTTTATAAGTGTTGGCACGGACAGGCTATCCTTAGACACGACACGACTTGGTTCATAGGTCCTTCGAATACATCATTTAGTCTACACGATGTCGAACTAGTATACGAACAGAAACTTTTAGAAAGAGTATAAAACGATCACGATCAGTTTTTGAAAACAAAGATTCCGAGACTTCAAAAAAAAAAAAAAAAAAAAAAAAAAGGTGAAGTTTCGCGATTCCACGTTTTCACGTTAGAGACGAAATCGAAAAATAAGAACTTTTTTAAAGAGAGTGATTTTTATTTTTTCCGACAGTTTTCGGATACCGGTTAAGCTTAAGCGACGAATTTTGACGAGATTCGAGCATCGAAAAAATCCGAGATATATATTTCCGGAATCGAAATTGAAAAGCGTATTCAACGGTGTTATTGTACTAGATTGGTTCAACAAGTTTCGGGAAAAAGATTGTGCAAGCGAGAGATACCACGGGTGAAGATTATCCGGATTTGTCGTCAAATTTTCAACATTGAGATATTTTTCTTCAACTTTTAAGGGATTTTCGCCATCAAATTTGCATTATGAAGAAAGATTTTACCGGAAATATTGTGGATCTCACAATCGACAACGATGACGGGCTTACATTTTATTGTCCTCCGGACCAAGCTTGGACAAAATTAGAGGAGCTGGAGAAATTGTGTGAAGACACGGGGAAAAGACTGTCTCCTGATAATTGGAACGGTCATGAAAGATTGGATCGAAAGCGAAAGGTTGCTACACGTGCACGAGAATTTTTATCGAAGTTATCGCATGTCAACGTCGCAGAGGTACATTCTTTATCTCGATCTACCCTTGATAATAAGATCATTGAGTTGGAAAAGAAGTTGCAAACTAACACCGAATTGGTTTTACGGTTTTCAACCGAAAAAGCTAATTTTTTAAATGAGAATTTTAAGCTTTCAAATGAAACTCAAGTTTTGACATCTCAAATTAAAGCTTTAAACCTTACCAATTCCAAACTCGAAGAGTTTAAAGAGTTAGCAACTTCTTGGAAGGGGAAATATGATCAAAGTGTGATTCAACTTCAACATCTTACAAATGAACTTAATGAAATGGAGTTATTCAATACACTTCAAAAACAATCAAAACCCATTTCGTTTGATGAGAGGAAATATAATCACAGTGTTTTAAAGGAACTCGAGAATCTTAAGAAAGATCGAATGGATGAAAGACTCAAAAGCATGGAGTTCATTAACGAGTTAAATACTCAAAGAAATGAGAAACTAAGTGCTAACGATAATCTTATGCTTTTAAGAAAACAAATTGAAGATTATCAAACGGAAATTAAATCTTTAAAATCACAAGCACTTGAAGTTGAAAATCGAAATGAAATTTCAAAGCCAAATTGTTTGAGAGAACAAACGAGTCAACTCATTTTTCCTAACAAACCAAAAGAATTTCGATCTTTCAATCCACAAGAAGGTTTGGGTCATGATAATCCAAAATATCTAAAGAAAGCTATGTATCATGCTCCCGGTCTTTACGACACAAAATCTTTGGGAAAAGAAAATGTTACAATGTCTTTCATTAGATCATCCAAAGAAAATGAAGAACAAGAGGATGCAAAACGACCATTTTTGAATAAAACGCAAGTATCTTTTGATTACAAATCGTCAAATGAGAGTTATAAAACTAGGAAAATTCCTCTTTCGAATGATTACTTTCCAAGTTATAGCGAAAAGGAACTTCATTCCGATGCTGTTTTGAAACAAGTTGTCTTTCAAAAAGTATATGTTCCAACTCTTATTTTAGAAAAACAATTTTCGGCACTTGAGCAAGAGTTGGAATGTCGAACTACCTATTTTGAGAATGAAAAACGTAACTTTTTAGAGAAACTTGCGTCTTTTGAAAAGCCTTCCCTTGATAAATCTTCAACTTCAAATGACAAATCTTCATTGGAATCTTTCTCCTCGAATGAACAATCCATTGCTAAGATATCATTTCTTCAAAATGCATTACATTCAAAAGAAAAGGATATCGAAGCTTTAATTCATAAGATTGATTCAATGTGGAAAATGAATGGTCCGGTTTTACCAAAAACCCCAACCATTTCACATGAGGAGAAACGGAGATCTAAAACTCGAGAAAACGATTCGAAAAAGGATGTTAAAGTTCCATTAAAGGTTTACAACGGTAAATCTTCAAAAACATTTTCAAAAGTGGTTTCTCCGAGTACTAATTCCTTCCCGAAAAAGAATCCAAAGTATTCTCCGAGATCACAACCTAATGGAACTGTTACAACACCTTTGAAAACTTCGAGTTTGAAATCCAAAATCGTCTCAACCAAACATGTGGAAAAGAAAGCACTTTGTCCTCCAATGAACAAAAAGGAAACGAAATCTTTCACGTATTCAATACCCGAGTTATTTGAATTTGCACCATCACACTTTAAATATTCGGTGCAAAAAGTGAATAGTTTTGTTTCTAAATTTAACAAACGAACTTCAACGAACTCAAATGGTTTTGTCCCAAGAACTCCTTCACCAACTCTTAAAAAGAAATGGATTCCAAAATCTCCACAAAATTCAAAAACAAGCACACCGATTGCAAAATCAACTACTTCAAATGTGTGTTTACCGGAGAAATGGAATTCATATTCTTAGCACATAGCTAACCAAAAAGGACCCAAAATGAAATGGGTACCAAAAGCAGTTTGTTTTTATTGTGCAGAATCGTAGATCATCAAGATGACTCCGGAATACCTCAGTTTCGGACTCGAACTTCATGGAGGTGCTTACACGAGATATCATGAAAGATTGGAACACAAGGACTTCGGAACAACTCGGTTTCGAACTCAATCTTCAAATGATTTAGGCTTTCAATTATTTCAAATTGAAACCCGTTCTAAAACCGAAAAAGTTACGAATTTATTGGTCTAAATACAAGTTTAATATGATGAATGTGAATAGTAGCGGATTTTCAATCTCGACTAGAACTAACATATTCAAAGTATTATATTTGTGGTTGATAGTACTTTCGTAATTAACAAGTGTTTTCAAAATGTCAAATCTTTTCAAAAAACACTTGTGTTGATCAAACATGGAGAATCAAACTTTGAGGGGGAGTTCATAAAATCATTTTTCGAACTACCTCCTAAATCTTTCAAATGAGCTTCAACGAAACAATTTTTCAAATATATCTTTCGCCATGCAATATTCAAATGTATTTTCGAAAAAGACTTCCCATAACCATAAATGTTGTCATGTATATGTTGAAGGGGGAGCGTCTTTTCGAAAATATTGTCATGCATATGTTGAAGGGGGTGCGTCTCTTCGAAAATATTACAAACTTTCGAAGTTACTTTGTAAATGTTTTTCAAAACAATTTGGTAAAATGTTGATGCACCTTGAGCGATTTTCAAAAAGCTACCTTTTTCCTACAGTCCAACCAGAGCCGTAGGGACTTACCCAAGGAATCACTTTCGAATGTGAGGGTTATTTAGGTCTAGGATTGGAGTTTAAAGGTGCAAAATCAACAAAAACATCATTTTCAAAATGCCAAAATGAGGGTGGAGTTGAATAATATGAGAGGTTGAGTGAGGAGTGTGTGATACGGTTAAAAGAATGAGAGACCGTTTCTTTGCCAATTAAATCGCCGGGTAGCCAAGTTTCTATCGAATTTCTTGTGTTGATTTTCGATATTGAAAAAGACATCATGGACCCAGTGATGCAATGCACATATACCTCATCGCCACTCAAATTCTTCACAAGAATTTGTTTCAATATACACGGAGAAGTAGCACATTTCTATCATATTCTCACTCGGAGAATGTTGATATTGAAACAAGAGAAAACCAACTCCATTTCTCGATTTCAGTTCATACACTATTGAGTCTAGCGCCAAAATGTTAAACAGTTTCTAGGACACGAACGAATTTGATAAAAGCATGTCTTTGTGATATCGCTCGGAACATTTGTAGTGGTATCAACGATTTTGGTATTTCACGATGATCGAATGGAAATCCTACCAATGCTAACGCTTTTCCAACATTGAACGTAGGTCACACAATCGACTTCTTTTGTGATTTCGATTGTTGTGTTAACGAGCAATCTAAGTGATCTCGTAGTTACTTACCCATTTTCACGCTCATGGACGCTATCTGAGACTACTATTTGGGTACACGTTTACATGATGATTACAACGAGTCATAATCATCATGAGGGGGAAGAACGTGTACCAAAGGGAAGAACGTGAAGTAAAGAACAATGTTCATCATCAAGCTACAACGAAGTAAAACATCAACTTTCAGTAAAGAACAATGTTCATCATCAAGCTACAACGAAGTAAAACATCAACTTTCCAATAGTTGATTTCAAGTATGAGTTGAGGGGGAGCTAAATGAAAAATCAAAACTTCAAGGAGTTTGGAACGATTGCTCAAACAAAAGAAGCTTCAAACAAATAAATCAAATCAAGCTTCTACAAGTTGAACGATAAAGTGAAACTACTCAACTAAGGAGGGCACTCAAATAAGGGGGAGCGTTCCACTTTATGGTTCAAACGGTCAAAGGAAACGAATGTTATGTTCACATCGGAATCATGAAATCAAAGACTACAAGTCTACATAAAATATTCGTTTGAAATGAAAGATTCTTCAAGTCAACTTTCAAAGTGTGCTTTCCGCGATACAAAGATTTAAACACTACTCTGATGAAATCTAAAGTTGAATTTGAAGACCACGGAGACAAAGGAGGAGATCATTAAGACTATCATCCAAGGTTCGCCAAAAAGACTTTTTGGATGATTAGGCTCTTAAGACTTCTTCAAAGAGCGAGACCTTCGAGAATACTTCATCAATCAAGGTCAAGCTTTCAATAGAAAAGAAAGATTCTTCAAGCAACTTATATTTAGATACAAAAATATCAAAGATTACAACAAACTACTCTGATGAAATCCAAAGTTGCGGTTGAAGATCAAATCAAGCATCTACACGATCAAGATAACAACAATGAAGATGCTTAAAGACAAAGACTTCATATTTTGAACAACTACAAATAAGGGGGAATTGTTAGGAATAGAATATTCATAACTTTGTATTTGTAGTCGTTGTTAGGGACTTAATTGTAATATGTGAGAAGTCTTTGTAAAGTCCACACACTCCTATAAATAGGAGTGTGGGGTGTGGGTAATGTTTAAGAGATTGTGCTCAATTGTTAAATCATACTTTCTCTCTCTAGAATACTCTCTCTCTCTAACCTGATCGGAACCTACAGGTTTTAGTTGTTTACATAAATGCACGTCCGCAATTCGTATGATGGCGTATGGGATTACTCCGGACGCCTTCGACGGATATTTACAAATGTCTGAAAGAACATCAACTGAATCCTTAGATAATTTTTTAAAATGTGTAATCTATCTTTATACAAACGTTTATCTAAGAGTCCCAACACAAGATGATGTTAATCGTTTATATCAAAAACACGATGAGGTTCATGGGTTTAAGGCTATGCTTGGTAGCATAGATTGTATGCATTGGAAATGGGATCAATGTCCAAATGCATACAAAAGGCAATACACACGAGGTGACCATGGTTATCCAACGGTTATGTTGGAAGCTGTTGCCTCGTACGATCTATAGATATGGCATGCTTACTTCGGTGTCGCCGGGTCGAACAACGACATCAACGTGCTTAAACAATCGCCGTTGTTTCATGATATGCTCAACGACTCATCCCCAGACTACAGATTCACCGTCATCGGCCACGAGTACAATAAAGGATATAACCTTGCAGACGGTATATATCCGGAGTGGTCGACATTTGTTAAAGCTTTCTCGTACCCATTTGACGAACCTCGCCAAAAATTCAAACGTTTTCAAGAGAGTGCGTGAAAGGATATCGAACGGGCATTCGGTGTTCTTCAAGGTCATTGGGGTATTATAAAACATGCAGCTAGATTTTACAAGATGAACAAATTAAGAAGAGTTATGTATGGGGCTATTATATTACACAACATGAACGTTGAAGACAACGGACAGTCGATATGCGATGCCGATGAATGGTATGTTCCTCCGGTGGGTGTTCCGAGAACTTTTAACGAGAGAGTCAACGAACGTATCCGGATTAACAGAGAGATTAGAGACAGGACCACACACAACATACTCCGGGAGGATCTCGTGGCCTACATTTCGACACTTCCGGATAACTATCGACAACGTTAGCTCTTTTTTAATTATTGTGTTGTATTTTTTTTTAATTATTGTATTGTATTTTTCTTTAATTATTGTATTGTATTTTTTTTTAATTATTGTATTGTATTTTTTTTATTGTATGTTTTTGAATTTTTATTTTAATTATTGTATTGTATTTTTTTTTATATTGTATGTTTTTGTATTTATTTTATTTAAATCTTTTAAGAAAAAAAAAATTAAACTGGGTCCCACAACCCCCACAACCCTCATTATCATACCATCCAAAATCTCACAATCCTCATTCTCACTGCCACTTCAGCAAAAATAATCTCACAACCTCCACAACCCTCATTATCACTCCGGGTGCTCTTAGGATCAAAAACCAAAAAGAAACAATAAAAAATGATATATGAGCGCTCGCATTCATAACACCAAAACGTTCGGTGTTATGGTCACGTCAGCATAACTCAACCCATAACATAATACCAAAAATACATTCCGACCATAACTCAATATTCTGGGACCCACCAACTTTTTTAATTATCATTTTAATAAAAAAAAATACATTAACTTAAATAAAAAAAATAACTTAAATAAAAAAATAAAAATTAACTAACAAATAAATAAAAATATTGCATGTTTATATATGTAAAATAGAATCAAAATATAACAAATTGAATCTTTAACGATTAATATAATGTATAATAAAGTAGTATAAATTTTTCCAAAATATCTATTCTTTAACTTTTCTTTCCCTTTTTCTTCAAAAAACACACCTGCAACTTTTTTTTATTTTTTTTATTTTCTTCTTCATTAATTTTACCTTTTTTAAACAATTACCTCAATCAGATTAAACAAAATATATACACATATATAATCTAGTAAATCAAAGAAAAAAAGAAAAAGAAAAACTCTCTTTAACGCGCGTTACATATGCAACATGGATACCATAGCACCGCCTATAACACGGTCGGCCAGCCATGACGCCGTTATGGATGCGTTTAACACGGTGGACGCTGCATAAGCTCTAATAGAAATACCAAATGATAAATGATGTCACTTAATTGCAGGAGGGGGATAGTAGGAGGTGGGTTTAGCAAACCCCTATTTTAAGGTATGTGCCATGTAATGTTTTTTTGTTGCTTTGTGCATCATTTAATTTTACAATAATACATATAAATATAAGTTTTTTTTATTGTGTCTTGTGTGTATAAATATTATGAAAACCCAACTTCTTGCGAAAATTTGTGATGAATTTTAAAGAAAATGGTATTTAGAAATCTGTGGACAATACTTTTTAGCAGATCACTATTCAAATTTTTGGATAGTGAAAATCGCTATTCGAATTTTCGGATTTCTGATTTTAAACACCCCTACTTTTTGCCTTATAAATCGTTTTATTAATTAAATGAAAAAGAAAAACTCCAAAACTAATTTACCTAAGTGTCTAGTTTTTATTCGCTTTTCCTTTTTTCATTTGAACTTCTTTCTGTAACGGGGTGGTACTGAAAACTTAGAGTGGATTGCCAGACCCAGGCCTTAATGGATTTCAGCCCATTCACTCCTATATGAAACTTGGTGGGTTTTATGTATATTTTGATTGTAAACGTAGATAATATGAAAACTTATAAATTAATACTCGATTAATTAATAAATTCTTTAAAATAATATATTTTGTTAATCTTGAGTTGGGAAAAAAATGTTTAATTAATAATTTGCTAAATTTATAAGATAATACAATTTTTATAATTTGTATAGACCCCATATAAAATATAAATTAATAATTTGTTATAAATGTAAAAGGGTTAATGTTGTCAGAACATAACATACTTTCGTCAAATGTTTATTTTATATAACATACTTTTTTTTTGTTTATTTAGGTACCTCAACTTCCTAAACCGGTTATTTAAATACCTAATGACTTGTTACCGGTTAAACACATGACGTAAAGATGACGTCATGATACCACCTACCTTGTTTATTGTCTTTATCTCTCATTCTGCTTCAACAACTAATTCCCAAAACCCAAATTGAAAGATCATCCCTAATTCAAAAAACCCAAAATCAAAGATCAACCCGAATTAATAAGGTTTGGTAAACAATTGATTGATGACCTGAAAGATCCAAGACTTCGATTTTGTTGAATTAGGAGTTACTGTGTGTACACGACGGAACTAGTTACTTGAATATACGAGATCAAATTGCGAAATAACAAAGAAGAACATCGTTAGGTTTTAGTGATTTTGTTTTGTTCTACAGGAAGATTAGATCTTCTCTGTAAGCAATTCTCGATATAAATAGGATGCTGCTACTGTTGCTAAGAAGTTGCGGTGAAGTCTCAGTTCTTAGCTAACTCTAGGTGATTACGTAAGAAATGACGAAGATCCTCGTAGGATCTATCAATAACAGTTTGGTCTAGAATGCATTGCTGTTTACGTCTATGGAGCAGTATGCTTGCAAGATCCAGTATGTTTCCACCATTGCAAAAGTACCAACCAACAGCATTCTTCTAAAGTGTGTTCGTGTGGAGTATTTAATGGCAGTGTAACGGAACTCTTAGTTAAGGATCTGAGTAACATGTTAAGAAAGCCCATGAAATTGATTTTAATAATCGATATTGCTTTTACCATATTTTGCATGATTTGGGATGTCACGTGAATATGATATTTGGAAGTAAGTATTGAAGAGTCTTTTTATTTTTTGAAGAAGTTATAAGGGAGGTTATGCGTAAGTGTTGGCGTTACAACATTTATGTATTTACTTTTGTAAGATAATGGACATGTTCTAGTTGTTGGGATAAGACATACAGGTCTGCAGAAATAATGGATGGTTTCTTAATTTGACGTATTCGTTTCAGATTTTGCAACAGTTTGCAATATATAGCATGTCCATATTTCAGTTTATCTTAACCTTTTCTTCTTCCAAATGCGAATCTTTTTTCAGTTCAGGTTGTGTTGTTATCTGAAACATCAAATTCTGTCCACAGGAATCTTAAAACAGAGGCAAACCAATCATCTTACTAGCAGCAGTTCCTTTTATAACATGGATTTGGGTTTTATAATGAAATCTGGTTAAAAATAGTAAACGGGTCAAGTTATTTGGGTGACCTGAAACCAACAGGTAGCCGGTCAAATTGGATCTCAAAATCATTATTAGAATAAGTACGTTATTCATTTTAAAAGTTTCAAGGAGTTGAGGTACCTAAATAAACAAAAAAAAAGTATGTTATACAAAATAAACATTTGGCGAAAGTATATTATGTTCTAACAACATTAACCCAATGTAAAATTACATGAATGATTTATAAAACTTTGTTGATAACCGACTTAATTGTCTTTTGTTTTTTGTTAGAATCACTTCATCTTCAATTTGGACTCTACTTTTTCTTATCGGTGTCAGAACTGACTTATCTGAAAAAAGGCTTTGCAATCAACGAATTCTTTGATTTGAAAAGCTCATGTGTCAAATGTTATTATTATTTTGTTCGATAGATTCACGAAACGATAGGTTTGATCAAACCTTTACCTTTTAAACTGACTTAATTATGTCTTGAATCTATCCAACTAATTTAATCTTGATTTATTCTCCCTTTCGATATGATTTAAACCGGACTACTTCCCAAAAAATTTAGAACCACCTTTTCATTTACGACCTCATACCTCTACTTGAGTCTACTCATAACAATGGATATAACACTTTCTCAATTAGGAGTTGCATTCTTTTCTCACATACCGCTTCAATAGCTTCTTTTTGTGAAGGTAGCAACATGGTACAACTTTCATCTAAATTAGGTAAAATTTTGAGAGTTTTGTTTTTTTAAATTTATTTATTTTTTATTATACAATAATTTTGTAAAAATATAAAAAAGGTTTTTGAAAATTGACTATTTAAATATAAATTAATAAAACATTAATTAATATATAAATTATAAATTTTAATTTATCGATTAATTAATAACCCTTTTAAATAATAACTTTTATCAATTTCATTAATATTAATTTATAGAGTTTCTACTCTAATTGACACATGTTATATTAATAGGTTTGATCGGATCTTTACCTTTCGAATTGACCAAATTGGGGCGTGAATATATCCAACAAATTTGACCTTGATTTATTCTCCTATTCGATATGATTTAGACCGGACTACTTCCAAAAAAAATTAGAATCGCCTTTTTATTTACGACCTCACACCTCTACTCATAACAATGGATATAACACTCTCAATTAGGAGAAGCAATCTTATCTCACATGCATTCTCATTTTCGACTCATTCATAGACTTGTTTTACACTCCAGCTTACCAGCCTCACCCTCTCGGTTATGCTAAGTACAAAAAGTGCATGTTGTCGGTCTTGACCATATCCAACTTAAATATTTATGTAACAACAACCGTACGTTTGTAACCAGGGCCGTAGCGTGGGCATGTGCGAGGTGGTCGACCGCTCCGGGCCCCAAATTCTTAGGGCCCCAAATTTGTATGTTTCGAGCTTCTATATTTAGTTAGTTTTAAGGCCCAACAAATTTTTGATATAGAAAAAGGCTCAAAAAAATTTTGATATAAGAAAAGGCCAAAAAGATTTTTGATATAAAAAAAGGCCAAAAAAATTATGATATAAAAAAAGGCCCCTAAAAAAAATTGATAAAAAAAGCCCAAAAAATTAAATCCTTACAAAACTCTGGGTGCGTTTAGTTGAAGAAAACTATCAGTGTTTTCTAGAAAAATTTTCAAAGAAAACATAGAAAACAGAAAACATGTTCAAATATGTTTTCTCCAAAATAATTTTCTATGAAAACAGAAAACTCAGTTTTCTAATTTATAACTAAACTTTTGAAAACCCACTTTTATAGTTTTCTAACTATTTTCCATTACAATAAAGGAAAACTCTATGTACTTTCTACTTGACAACTAAACGTGTTTTCAAATTTTTCAAAGGTTTTCTAGAAATAAAAAACTCTTTTCATTTTCTTGAAAAATGAAAATGAAAAAATAGAAAAAAATTTCCATAACTAAACGCAACCTAAGACTCCCTAACTGACTCCATGACTCACCCTCACTCGATTCTGCAATTGAAGTACAAATCCTTTTTGTTTTTTATAATTCTAGTCTTACAACCGATCCCACCTTAATGTAAGTGTATTTTTCTATGATGTTTTTTTTTATAATAAATTTTGGTTTGCTTTATTATGTCATGTCTAACTTATTTTAGCAGCATTTTGTGTGTGTGTGGTTTCTTCATTATGTCATTTTTTTTTTAATAAATGTAAGTGGTATTTTTCTAAGAGTTTTTCTGTTTTTGATTCAAGATTGAGTGAGAGTTGCTGTCTTGCTGAAAAACAGTCGCATCGGCCGAAAGAAGCTTTTCAAAATTAAAATTATTAAAAAACTATTTGAGAATATCAATGTCACAAGAAAGATTGAATGGGTTGGCTATGTTATGCATTGAGAAAAATATATTGGACAACATTAATATTGATACTATTATTGATGATTTTGCATCTAAGAAAGCTCGAAAATGTAAACTTTAGTTCTAGTTTTTTATTTTGTTTTATATTGTAATATGTAGTTGTTAGGTTGTTTGGCTAATGAGACATGTCTCATAGTCTTTTTTTTCTTTCCATAGGTGGGGAGTCCCCAACCTTCAATTGTAATAACTTTTTCAATTAATAAAAAAAATTCGGAGGTGCCGCCCTCTTTTATTCAAAAAAGATGTTATTAGGGCCCCTACTTTTTTGTTTAGCTCCGGGCCCCAAATTAACTTGAAACGGCCCTGTTTGTAACAAAAGTAATTGGTGAAAGTATGTTTTGAATTCATTGATTTGGATATGGGACAATGTTATATTTGTTAGGATTACCGAAATTTCAGAATGTTAGTATAAGATAAACGGAAACTAGTAGTTTAGATGGGAACTCATAGTTTTATTTAATTTTACTCTTTTTTCAAAAACTTCTTTTTTTCTTTTACTCTTGTAGTTGAGGAAAAGAAGGTATTATTTGTAATTATTCTTTCCCATTTTAACATATGTTATTGTTGATGTTCAAAGAAAAAAAAGATATAACGGGTTGAATATCGGGTCGTACCGGGTGAAAACATCAATTATAATTTAAACAACATACTATTAAAGTTTTAAAATTAACAAATAAATTATTAGAATCATTACCTAACGAGACAAAGTATGTTTGGATATGGGCTTTGCAAATTAGAAAGTTTGGGTTAAAATTTTGTTTGTTATATTATTTTACACTGTGTTCCCGAGTCTAATGAGGGGAGAAAAGAATAGAAGGGAAAATAAAACAGTAGAAAGGAAGTATGGAGAAAAGAAATTTTTATTTTTATTTTTCGTGTTCCCGAGATGGGAAGAGTTGCAAAGAAAAGAAAAATTTACATATAAATCATAACGAATAACACATATAAATTAATCATTTCAATTTTGCTAAGATCAATATTTACACAAAAAAAATTTACACATGAACTACGTCTTCATTTTCTATCATAAAGTATTAATTAATATGTTATATAGTCAAACCAAGAAAACTTTTTTTTATTTTTTTTCATAGAAATTACATGATTATTACTACGTACATAAAGCAAGTATATAGAATATAGATGTAAAAATTGAATACTTACCTGATGTTTTGTAAAACACAAAAAAGAATTATATGACAGATATGAAGATTTTATAATAAAAGAGAGTTCTGATACAGTTCAATTTCTTTGAGATATATTCGAAAAATTATAGGCCAGAGTATAATTTATATTTATATTTATATAATAATAAACAATTTACAAAATAATAATAAATAATGTTTATTATTCTAATTTAAATAATGTTGCAGACGTGGTTAGATATATATGCTACAATTTTTATAATTTAAATAATATTTATTATTATAAAAATATTATATATCAATTAAATAAATCATATAAATATTAAAATAATGAAGAAAATTCAAACAAGATATATTTGAAAGCAATAACGTCTGTTTTGGATTTGATTTCTATTCAAATCTTCTCAATTTTGAGAGGAAGTTTAGGAGAGAAAATAGGTAATATATTTCTTTCCATTTCGTTTCTCTTCTCTCCCTCCAAAAACTGTGGAACACGATTATTAGTTTTTAATCTATCCACTTCTTTCCATTTCTTTTCTTTTCTTTAAAAAAAAAAACTCTGGAACACAGCGTTAAGGAGGAATTATAGAGTTTGATAAACGGTAACAAAATAACATTTAACCACTTTAGGACTACATAGAATTGCCCAAACAAAATCAACTCAATTTTATCTTTGTATTTAACAAAAAAGTTTTACTAACAATAATCCTAATTGTTATTGTTAAAGGGTTATAATATGTATTAAAATTTACACATTAATCATTTTCGTTAAATTTTAAAGTTTTTAACCCTTAATTAACATGTTACTAGCAAAAAACGATAGAGTGACAAAGAGAAGAGGAGTGAAGAATACTCGCCCATCCAAACAAGCTTAGTTTATATAGAATTTTTTAGTTTTAACCCAACTTTAACGAATAAAATGCATAACGAGCCCCTCCATACTCATAACTCATCATATGTTTTATGTGATGTTTTAATAGTACATAATGGACTCTCTTTAATATAAAATTTTAGATTTATTTCTGGCCGCATGACATATTGCCCAACTTATCCGGCTTATAAGGTTTGTCATGGATAATAGAAACAATGATATGCAAACTGCTAGAAAAAGGACATGATTATTCTCCATAGAAACTTCACATGTGATACAATAAAACAATTTGAATGGGACTAAAACAAGAAACTCGTGAGTTTTTGGGGCCCAATTTAACAAATTATTATTTTGTCCCTTTACTCATAATATCGACCCTTCACTTTTTTGGTACTTTTCAATGTTTCCAAGCATGTCAAGTTTCATTCGTTGCTTTTGTTATAATTATTCTATCATCTTTTGTACTATACTAGATTATTCTCCCGTGATAGCGCGAACAAAGATAAAGTTTGACTTGTAAATTTTTGTTTATTTAGATTTTAAGTTATTATGAGAAGATAAGGTCATACGTATAATAACATATATACGTTTACGTTTATACCTATGTTGCTTATAGTTAAAATAATAAGTAGTATATATAACTTTACGTTTATATACATGTATTTATATTTTCATGAGGAGATTTTAGAATAACAATATGGTAAATCATAGTTTAAATTGAGCGATTTATAAGTAAAATAAACTTATGTTTTTTATTTATTTAAGTGGAGATGTAAATAAAAGAGAAAATGTAATTATGTATTGTAAGAGGGTGTAAAATGAAAATAGTCTTTGATGACATCATCAATCTGATCTAACGGCTGAAATCAAAGAAAATAACACATCCAGTGGACCTTACTTCGCCATAAGGCATATAAGGTCACTTTTTTATTATATATTAAAGATGGTCAGAACATATATAAAAAACATATTTTTATTTCCATTATGTATCTAGTTATTTCAGCTTAATAAATTTTATAGTTACTTTAATGTTCTATCGAAATAAAAGTGGCAGATCTATAATAAAAATTAAAGGATATTTATATAAAGACTTTTTATAAACTTCGTTAAATTAACATAAAAAAAAATTTCAAAAGTTTTTATTATATAGATACATTATTCGACAAATTTGGTGATATCTGTTGTTCCCCGTCGGCTTGCCTATGGTCCGCCCCTACGTAAACATTTAAATTTCCACTAATCTTAAAAGCTACTTGATTTAGTTGAATCGGTATTAAATATTGTAAAAACAAATTAGGCATATATGTATGAGCAGATACAACTTGGGTTTGCTACTACAAAATTCAATTCGGTAAGTTTAAACCATAAAACATAACATAACATCACTCGACCATTTTTCCAATTTTTTTTTTTTTTTGAATTCGTCCTTGCATCTCCCGTCTCTTCGCACTTGAAAATTTTTAAAACAAAAGGAAAAAAAGAAAAGAAAGAAACCTTGTGATTTTCATGATTTATGTTAATGAAATGTAGTTACCTTTATTGATAATAATATTGGATAATGGATACCATTGAATATGGGTTACAATTTTATATAGGATCTGATAATATTATGTGTTTTAATATGTGATTAAAAAGGAGAGTGGGCCGGGTTAGTTGGTACCCGTGACCGACCGAGCCCCGTGCTTTAATATGACCCGTATATCATCAAAATATTATTTACTTGTATTTATTTATTTATATATTTATTTCCATTTCTAGCACACAAAAGGATAATTAGCTTACCTTTTATGGACTTTATTTTTATGGAATTTGATAACCGCAGTCCTATAGGTTGTGACTAAAAAACCTATATAACTTGAATCAGAACCACGATATCAAATAAATGAAGCAAATCGAAAAACGCAATCATTTCATCAAAGATTTTCGGATCACAAATTCATTGACAAGATTGTTGAATATTACTGTATTATTCTGCATTAGATGTTTCAAAATCGTTGTGGTTTATTAATTGTTTAAACCTTTGAATAAGATTGAAGTTCCATATTTGTTGTAATGTTTATGATTACGGTATATCACAATCGAAAACAATAAAAAATGAATTGAAAATTATCAAAGAATATTGAATTTATCGAGTTATCATCTTAAAGAAAAAGAAATTTGTTTTGTTTTACCTAGAAAAGTAGAAATAAACATGGAAATAAAGAAACCTGTGTTCCAAAATTTTAAACTAAATGACGGTTATAAACTATTAGCCACAGTATATATATAGGGTTGTGGTTATCAATCCCTATTTTTATTACTTTCTTATGTTACTAACTTAATATTGACAAATAAGTTGCGTCCGGTCTCTATATCCATATGGATATGATATTTTGTCTTTGATCAAAGTCAACGACCGTTCTTTATATAGCTCCCGTGATCACTACTCAGAGCCGTGTGCAATTCTTGAGAAAGTTTTTAATTTGTCGCGTCTATGGTCTCAAACTCAGATGTGTGACTCCGAGACAAGAGGCACGACTCCGACTAGCGAAGGGGTCACATGTAGTCAGTTAATGGGCTTTAGTCATCATCAGATTTCACTACCCACTATAAGTTATCTAAAATAAGATTGCATAAGATAAAAAAAAACTATCACAAGATGCATGAATCCATTTCTTGCCCAGTATTTTGGACCACCAATAATATATGCCTAAGGTGTTTTTAACTTTCCCATATATTGGACCTTTTCGAAACCGCAAAACATATGAAACATTGTAAAATATACAGAAATGTTTTTTTTTCTTTCTTTTAATAAATGATTTATTTTGAACCGATAAATATTTTTAACATAAATGACGCAGATAAAGAATTAAACTTTGAACCCCTTATCTTTGATGAAAGTTTATTCAATTATTCAATTTAATTCATCATGTCAACTTTGTTTCTCTCTCTCTCCCAAAATAAGTATTGTCTTTAAACAATATTCATTGTAGGTCCCAGGTACTGGATTAACAAGATTAAATCTATTGATTATGAGGCGGAATCTCAATAATCAATAGTTAGTATATAATAAAAATTACTAGAAAAGATAATAATTGTTTACCAAATACGAATACTTGTATTATGGATTGAATCAATCAAACATAATACAATCAATATTCTCAGTGTCTACTTTTCTCTATCTCTGCTTTTTCTCTCTCGACTTATTAACCCTAAACCTAAACATGTTATCCTATTATATAATATAACATATTCATCGGGCTTGAGCTACTAATGGGCTTATGAACAATATAATGTTCATTAACACCTAAAACAGACTTAACCCACGAACAATACAATGTTCGTTGGACTATGACAGACACGAACATCATGTTCGTTTATATACACGAACATCATCTTCGTTTACAGACACTATAAATACAAACTTAATTAATCTAGAATAACTGTCACATATATTGTACCAACAAACTCCCCCTTCATTGTTGCTTCTAGACTTTGTAATACGCTCACAGTCTTTATAGTCTTGTACTTCCACAGGTTCTTCTAACTCGTCGTTGACTTGAATGACTCCCCCTGAATTGTTGCAATAATCTTGTTATGAGGAATCAGTCTTCTCCGTTTACGCTTGTGAAGATCAGGCAGCTTCCTTTGTTGTTGTGAACTTCGGTTATCAAAGTCTTCATCACGAATCTACTCAACAAAGTTCATCACTCTTTTGCATGTAATCTTCGAGCCTCCAACAAACGCCAACAAACTCCCCCTGAGTTGTCTGACGCTGAACAACGTCTAAGACAGTAGCTTCAAGAGTAGAGTCACATACAATCTCCGCAACCTGCAAACAAACGTTATTATTTTTTATTTTTTTTGATATATCGACATGGTAACTTTGATCTTTTCATGTCGACTCTATAAAGATACAATTTTACATAAATTTCAGCAAAGCTAGCAAGAAAAATCAGTTATGATGGGGAACCCAAGCCATAACGCGTATTGATTGTCCTTTTTCATTCACGTAGACAAACTCTTTGAATAAACCATCACTATTGGAAACAGTAGCATTAACGTCAGAATTCAGGTGTTTCCTTGTTGATTGAAAGATCTTGATTGCCGACAAAAAGAATTTACTCTTGGACTCGGGCAATATGGATTTGAAGTTCGAAATGACGGCTGAAATGGACGATCATGTGAAATATTTGGGCGTTCCTGTTTTATAATCCAGTTTTGTTTCACTGGTTTCCGAACAGGTGAAAGTGATCGAGCCATATGTTTAGCCTTTTGTGAAGACGATCTGCTAACTTGCATTTTTTTTGTGGACACATAGAAGCCACATGACCATGTTCACGACATTTAAAACAATCCAAATTATCCATGGCCTGTTTGGGTTTTGAGTTTTCAGCTAAAGTACTCAATCTTGTCTCAGAAACCCTTGACTCATTTGAAGCACTTGACTCAAATGGATCGTCCCTTGTAGAGGAAGATTCACAGGAAGAGTCAACATTCTTTTCCGTCAATTCAAATTCAGTTTTAAAGAAACTGAAATTGTTGTTAAAAGGTGAAGGTGTTTCATGATATCCCAAACCAGTGACATTTCCACTTGGCCTTTGACGATCAAAATGGAAGTAAGGGTATTAGATGAATTCCGAAATTGTTCAATCTTTCTGTTAAGCTCCAAACTTTTGACCTCACTGTCTCTGAGTTCTTCTCCTTTTCAACGTACATCTCTTTTGTTTTTCCAAACTTTCATCAAGCATATCGATCTTTAATGATTGTTCACTGATAGTAGATAAAAACTCACTTCTATCTTTGGAATCTTTACGAAGCTTGTTGGAAAAATCATTTTTCAAATTAACTTGAGCAGCCAGTTCAAATTTCAAATCTTGAGCCATCACGATGTCCAAGGATTCCTTTAAGCGTTCATTTTCCTTGGTTAAAGTTAAAACAAATTGTTTCTCCTTACTGAAATTTTCTTTGTCAGAACATGTACTCACAGTATCTTGATCACTAACTAAAGCCTTGAATGCATGATTTGAGTCTTCTGAAATTGCAGAACATGTTGTCCACTCATAAGTTTCATCATCCTCTTGAACAAGCATAGCCTTTGAGCTGAAACAGTCTTGGTTCTCATTTTGCTCAACTTTTGGAATCTTCGGTTGTTGACACTCTCTTGCAAAGTGTCCCAATTTTTGACAATCAAAGCATCGTACTTTAGATTTATCAAAACCTGCTTTGCCAGTTCGATGACTCCTTCCGGTTCTGGCTATGAACTTCTTGACTCTCTAAGTAAGCATTGCCATTTGCCATTGAATATCCATCTCCTTCATGTCATCACTATCCACTTGATCATAATCTACGTCCCAAAGTCCTGGGTCAGTTGTCTTTCCTTCGATGTGATATTCATAAGCCGTCATGAAGCAAGACAAAATTTCTAATGATTACTCGGCAGATTTCACACTCATTGGCATATTGTGAGGAGCATGAGTTTCCTTAGAAGTTTTTCCAGATGAAGAACATGAGCTTCCTTTCGCGGTTTTATTTTTATCAGATTGCAGAACAGTAAATCCATAAAGTGCTGGATTTTGAATATACTCCTGTGACACATCACACTCGTGCTTGTTGTTTCATATCCTCTTAATCTTTCGATGATTTTCTCTGGTGTTAGAGGATCTTCAGTGTCATCAGTCTCCTTTTCTATCTCATCTCTCATGAGATTAGCGTATACTTCCCATCTCTTTGGTATAGCATCCAACAATATCTCTCTCTTTTCGTCATCAACGTCTATTCCAAAGTTATCAAGTTCAGCAAGCAAATGATAGCATCTGTTTATTGTATCTTCTAAAGATTCATGCGCAATTGCTTTGAAGATAGAAAACTGTTTTTTCAACATATTTTCTTTGGCTTTTCGTTGTTTAGCTGAACTAGCGCATCTTTTCTCAATACTTTAAGAAAAATACACTTTACAACTAATAAAGACATTTATGTATTTTTCAAAGTTTTTTAATTGGTTGATTTTGAAAACTGATAATAATTTTAGGAAGAGTAAAAATGAAAAGTAAGTTACGAATGTTTTATAAAATCACTTGATATTTTCCCAAGAAATAAGGAAGACAAATAATTAACATGGGTATTATTGTTAAATCACTTGTCTATTGGTCTTATATATACAGAGAATGTTGTGTTTTAATACATCCATCAAAAGACATGGACTCTAACTCTACTATATTTGCTTACTTCTTGATTATTTTTCTTTCAACTACAAGAGCTTTCGATCCATGTCCTTCGTTCAAACCCGAATCAGAAGGCTCGGATCTTTCCATCAATCATATCTACGGAAAGTGCTCCCCGTTCAACTCACCAAAAACAAGCTCTTCATGGGAAACCACGGTCCTCAACATGGCCTCCAAAGACCCTCAAAGGCTAACCTATTTGTCAAGTCTTGTTTCTACAAAGGCCGTAACTTCTGTGCCAATTGCACCGGGTCAAGTCATAAATACCGGCAATTATGTGACCCGTGTGAAAATTGGCACACCAGCTCAACTCATGTTCATGGTGTTGGACATTAGTGCTGACACTACATTTGTTCCGTGTAGTGGATGTGTAGGGTGTTCATCTACTACGTTTGCCCAAAACACGTCCGGTAGTTACTCGACGCTGGATTGTTCGACTTCCGAATGTGTCCAAGCTCGCGGGCTTTCATGCCCAACTACTGACACACCAATTGGTAATTGCTTGTTTAACCAATCATATGGTGGTGATTCCTCATTTTTGGCTACGTTATCTCGTGACAATATTCAGTTGTCCAATGACACGGTCCCTAGCTATCTTTTCGGATGCATTAGTGCGGTCTCGGGTAAGTCCATCCCTCCTCAAGGGTTGTTGGGCTTGGGTCGTGGTTCCATGTCACTTCTATCTCAATCTGGATCGTTTTACTCTGGTGTGTTCTCATATTGTTTGCCTAGTTTTAGATCGTATTATTTCTCGGGGTCACTTAGGCTCGGGCCGAATGGCCAACCAAAAACTATCAAATACACACCACTTCTAAAAAACCCACGTCGACCTTCATTATACTTTGTAAACCTCACTGGCATAAGTGTGGGTCGAGTAAAAGTACCAATAGCTCCAGAGCTACTAGCGTTGAACCCAACCACCGGTGGTGGAACAATCATTGATTCTGGCACGGTTATCACTCGATTTGTGCCTGATGCCTATAACGCTATCAAGGAAGCGTTTAGGAACCAAACACAAGGGCCATTTTCGTCATTAGGAGCATTTGACACATGTTTCTCAGTGACTCATGAAGATGTAGCCCCCAAGATGACAATGCATTTTACAGGATTGGACATTGTCCTTCCTATGGAGAACACATTGATACATAGTAGTGCCGGGACACTTGCTTGCTTGGCGATGGCATCATTTCCAAACAACACAAACTCGGTGTTGAATGTTATTGCTAATTTGCAACAACAAAACTTAAGGATTTTGTTTGATGTTGCCAACTCTCGTGTTGGAATTGCTCGCGAAAATTGTAACTAGAAACTTTATCCTTTTTATGAGCTTTTTTTTTTTAATTATTAATAAGAAATCGATCTCGAGTTGTATTGTAAACAACTATATTTGGAAAAAAAGCTTTCTTTATCTTATGGGGTTTAGAATTTTCTGTCATTTCTAAATGTTCTTTATTTTCGAGTTACAAACTTTTAGAATGAGAGTTAGTTGATACTACAAGCCGAATGTAACTAAACAAAACGAGAGGAACATTGTACTAGAATCTAGATTTTAACTAAGTTTCATAGATGATACTTCTTTTTCATGTACCTTCATGTTTGAGACCTGATTAGTGAAATGCGTGTTTATCGGTATGCTTAGTACTGATGTTTTATTTTATGTAGCACACGACAACAAAAAAACATTTTACTATACTTATGTAGCACAATACAAAAATATCATTTTGAAGGCGAGTATGTAGTTTCGTTCATAAATGTTCCACAACTCATAGTAGCCTTTTCTGTACAGCAATTACAAATATCATTAAAATTGGAGAAACAAGAAAGATCACATATGGTAAAGCTTGAGCTACTCCATCTTCCTGGACTTCGGTTTCTTCTAATGACAAATTGTTTTTGGTTTCAACAAAGGCATTAAAGAAGTTTTGGTACCCTGTTTTACGCTTTGATTTGTTTGAGCTCGTAACCTTCATCATCTCCATTGCCTACCATACAAATGCTTGACGTTAGAGGATCGAACTTAGTACATCAACTTTCAAATTTTGCCGGGGGTTTGTTAGTGTTTTAATCTATAAACATGTTGAACTGTTGAAGTATCGATTTTGATAGATTTCTACTTAAGATTTCGATTTTAGGTTTGAACTTAAAACAAAATTTCTTTCAAGTAACTCACCTGGAAGCTGAAGACAAACTGCCTCGCTTTCTTGCTCACGCTAACATTTGGGTGAGACTGTAGTTTCTCGTACATAACACGAGCTTCATTGGATCTGTTTGGGATTTCCAATATTCAAATCATCAAACTAAATTTAACTATTTTACATCCACATCATAACAACTATTTGATATATAAATCAATACCTGTTAAGGGAGTCCAGACATATAGACCATTGCAATGCAGCTAACCCGTGCAGTTCACTCTGTAGAAACCACATATCATGAATTTAACAAGATTTCTTTCGTTCGTATTTTGTTTTTAATGCAAATATCAATCGAGTCTTATAATATTACCTGGTATACTAACTTTTCCATAACTTTTTCATAAAATGGTATTGCATCCTTGAGCTTTCCAATCTCCATCAACGAGTCTCCATCGTTCAAATCCTATATATGATAATCAAACTGTTAAGAAAACAATATTTACCGTTCACTCTGTCCCAAAACATATATCCACATTTTCATGTTAGTTGGTCCCAAAAGATGTCTACTTTTGTAAGTGATATATTAAATTTACCAAATACGGTTTCACCCTTAATACGTTTTTCACATACTATTTTCCTACAAAGCTAAATAACTAAGGGTAATATTACCATTTGACTATAATATAATGCAATAATTATGCATTTACAAAATTGTGTTCTTTGTCTAGCGTTTGGAACAGTAATTTTCAAGCGCCCAAATGAAAAGCTATATGTGAAAATGGTACCATCGAGTTTGAAGCACACCTTCTGACATTCAGCCTTTAACTTTGGATCGATATTTAAACCCATTTGGCGGTTATAAGAAGCAATCATTTGTCTCGTACGTGCTTGTTTTTCAGCTTTGGATTCTGCTGTCTCAATCACATCTCCGGGACGAATAGTTTTTCCACCACCATACTGTAACAGTGAAACAATATTTAGTATATCATCAGTTTTTGTAATCATTTTTACTAAATAAACAAAATACAAAAAATGATAAAATAAATGATGGCGAGTTAGCCAAATGCACCCAACCTGACACGAGCGTCTTAAAACTTCTACTAATAAGTATTATTTAAAATGCGACTTTAAAAATGAAGTGGATTATGAAGAACGTCTTACTGTTTTGGAAATGTTGTTGGGTCTAGGGAAAACACCCCATGTAGAGACCTTAGGCTTATATAGTTCGGAATCTTCTTCTGTAGATGTATTTGATTCAGATGTTCTTCCATTTCCAAACCTGCTTGAATCCCCTACAAGGATTTCAACATCGGGCAAATCCCCTGATGGAAATGGATCACTTATTGGTACCAAGCCAGCTGGCAATCCCCTGCCTTCTTTCTTATCAGCGAATCCTAATCCCACAAAGTTAATTGCTGAAATTTTGTTTTGATCCTTCTTATCATTAATAGCGTCGTCAATTTCATTCATCGAAATCTCCATCTTTAGTTGTCTGAATCCTATAACACAAATTCCCAAACATTAGTTAAAACTAGAGGCGGATAGATGGGTGGGTTGGGTAACGGGTCAAAACAGGTTTAGGCTGGAACATGTCATTTTTTAGTACAGGTCGAAGTAGGTTTGACCTGATAATACTTTTTACTCCATTTAACTTTTACTAATAAAATGACTGTTGATGATTATTACAAAAGCAATATTATCCCAATAATACTTAATCTTTGAATATAACGATTTAAAAGGTTGTATGCTTAAAATACTGCGGACGACTATCAACCACTCAACCAGTGTTAAAACCTGATCCCCTTTTAGCTAAACGAAATTATTTGGCTTATTTGATAACCTGAGAGAAAACGCAACCCAAGTTGATACGATCATAAGTAAATGAGTAAAAATAACCACCTCTAGCTAAAATCACTTCTAGTCATGCAGACCTCTTAATATTCCGTCTGAATTAGTATATCTGCTCTTATAAACGTTCCGATCATAGATAACAAATTAAAACAACCTAACCTAAAGGAATTTAATTAGAAACAAAATTTTATAAAAATAACACGTAGAACTAATCATATGCGGATTGCTATTTTGTTTATAAGTTTAAACTAAACGTCTTCCAATTATGATCAAGACTTTATTATATCTCTAAAATTCGATCATTCTTTCATGATTAGTTGACCACAAACTCTAATAATTATCAGCCAATCAAGATATTAATTCCATTCTAACTTTTAATGCTTCACAGTTAATCAGTGACGGAGACAAGGGGACAGAAGGGTGTTCGAACCCCCTAACGAGCCTAATTTCAATAGAAATTTCTAGCTCCAATCCAAATCTAACGTACATAACCGCCCCACTATAATATAACCCAGAAGTTAAGGGTCCTGGCTTAATTATTTTATATTTTCAAGACAGGAAAATGAGCTAACAAAATGTAGTTATGGAAAATATTGAACCAAATAAGCTGATAATCCGAATACAAGCTTAAACTAACACTCTTATTATTACTATCCATACCTCGAGTTTTATCCGAATACTCTTTTGCTCCCTTCATCACAGCTGACCCATCTTTTTCTCCCTCAGTTTCTTGCTTTTGTTCAATTTTAGGAGTTGGGTTTGATGACTTGTCTTTCTTATACGCTTTAGCTCGTGCTAAAGCGAGCTTAAACGCGTCGGGTTTCTCGGAATCCGAAGAAGAAGAAGAAGAAGATGATGATGAATCATCCTTGAGAGCCTTAACTAAACTTAAGTTGATGTTTCTTCTATGAGTTTTTGAATGAATGGGTTCAATGGTGGATTTGATTGATGCAGGAAAAGATGGATATTGGGAAGCCATGGATGGAAGTTATTTGTTACGTGAGTATGAAGCTTTTGGTTTGGCTTCCATGGATTATGGATTGGTTATTTCTGCCACGTGTTGTTTTCTAAGCCTTTTAAATATTTTTCTAATACTTTGGTAAAATCAATTCTAAGAATTTGTGTTATTGAAATGTTTGACAGAAATATAATATTGAATATCATGTTAATCATAGCCTCATAGGAAGCTTAAACATAACTTTTAAGTTATTAATTTTTTTTCCATGGTTATTTTATTTTAAACAGGGACGAGTGTGGTTTAGTTTTTATATAAAATCGAAAGTGAATCAAATTTTTCGATATTTAGAAGTTAGAAATTGTTCGGTATGGTCTTTGGATTTTTAGGTTCAAGTTCAGTTTTCAATCAGTTTCTTAGATTTAGGAAATTTCGATTCAATGATGTTTTTAGTCTAAATAAACAAATATAATCATAATAAATACAAATAAAAGTTAAATTTTCATGGTATATATTAAATGGTTCGGTTCAGATTACGGTGTAAAACCAAAACCCAAGCATATTTTGGTTTCACAAATCAAAAATCGAACTGTCTACTTTAATAATTGCAAGTTACTAAGTCAAAAATTATACCGTTTTCAGAAAAGGAATAAGATGTTACTTATTGTGTCGAACTTGCCAAAACATGAACAAATGATTAAAAATTGACCCGAACTGAATTTGACTCAAAATCCAAAAAACCGAAACTCAAAAACCTAACTTTTGGTTTGGTTTCGATTTTATAAAAAAAACCCAACCACATCGCAATTACCCCTAGTATTTTGGTCATGATCTAACAAACAATAAGAAGAAAATACAAAGACGGAAATGTAATTTAGAAGGTGTTTGTTTCGACTTATATAACTTATAAGATTATATAACTTTTGAAAGGACATAAGTCCATTTTTTTACGGAAACCCAAGCATATTTTGGTTATATAATCTTATAACTTATAAGATTATATAACTTATAAGATTATATAACTTTTGAAAGGACATGGTCCGGTTCATATTATGCTGTAAAACGGAAACCCAAGCATATTTTGGTTTCACAAACCAAAAATCGAACTGTCTATTTTTGTTTTGGTTCGGTTATTTAGATTACGATTAGATTGTTTATTTATTTTTTCTCACCCTAAATTTAATTAATTATGTATTTAATTACGTCTAGAACATTTAGTAGGGGGTGCTCATGGGTCGGTATGGTTCAATTTTGTGACATTCGCGAATTTCTAGGTATAATTCTATCGTCACGTATTCGTTTTATTCATTTATGTTATTGTTTTGACCCTATCGTATTTCTATTATGTTTTGTCGTATTCGTATTTTATGCGTATTGTATTCGTATTTCCCGTATTTATTCGGTATCGTATTTGTATTTATGTGATTCGGATCTTTATGTCGGGAACGTTTAGTCTTAAGTGCCTTTAGTATAAGTCTAGTATGCTCTTATGATAAGTTTAGGGGAATTATGCCTTAATTATATGATTAAGATTAACGTTTAAAAAGTATTTCATTTTTAGTCCTTTCCGGAATTTATTACAAAACTAGTCCTATGGGGAATTCTATTACAATTCTAGTCCCTCACCAACCCATTTGTCTTATTCTATACCAAGAATTTTGTCTTATTCACTTTTCTATCATCTTCACCTACTCATTCTCATCCACTCTCTCTCTCTCTAGAAATAACACACACAAACCCTCTTCCTTCTCTCTAGATTTTCCGGCGATCCAACCGTTGAATTTCCAATCCGAGACCAGATTATTGTTCACCATCATCATCTCTATCTATCCTCCGAATTTCGTTACGATCGGGTAAATATTTCTCGATTTTTATTTTAAACTTTGTTATTATGATTCAAACTCGGAAATCCCACTTTTCACCATCAAAACTTAGATTTTATTTAAGATTATTGTTCCTAATCGTATTCTGGACATAGGGTTCCAATATGGGATCAAATAGATGCCTAAAACACTCAGAAATCGAATCCCGAATGGTATTTTTCGTGAAAATCCAGTTACGGCACGTAACTGTGATTACGTGCACGTAACTAACCTATTTCGCACGTAATTGACGAATTACGTGACTTCCATGTCACGTAACAATGCTTGTTACGCACGTAAGTGTGACTTACGTGCTTGATGATCACGTAATTGTTGCTAGAATCCGTAACTCTCCCATGTCACGTAAGTATGGCCATGATCCCGTAATTGCTTTACTCTTCACGTAAGTAAGCTTGGTGAGCACGTAATAGTCTTGTTTGGTCTGTAACTCACTTGTTTATCACCTAAGTCTTGTCTTGAGTCACGTAATTCCATTGTATGCCCGTAATTAACTCTTGTTTGTCACGTATTACTTCTATGTCGCGTAACTCCTTGCTTAACACGTAACTTGATACTTACGTGACTTGTAGTGCACGTAAGTATGAGAATACGTAACTAGTTTGCTGAACTTTCCGAAAACGTTTATAATCCCGTTAAATCGATGTCCCTTTTTGGTTATTTTAAAACCCGTATGAAACGTTAATCGTTAAGGCATATCCCACTAGACTTAGAGATACTTAGACATGTTTATTTACGTGATGTTTAGGGCACTTAGACGTGGAAGCTTGACGGTATTATAGTATTTCCCGACATATCGTGATTTGGATTGCTTTGCTATTCTGTGAGTTATTTCGCTGCCCTTTTTACCACTTTTACATTTTGGGCATGATTAGCGTTAACAAATGTATTTTATGGTATATTATTATGTATTATGGTATGTATTATGGTATGTATTTTGGATATGGATGCCTTTAGGTTAGCATTACCCAACTTGTTCCGCCTTTGTGGCAGAACGAGGCCCCGTATACACACCTGTTAGCTTTTGGCCGTCGGTTGTATATATAGCGCTATATGGGTCTAACAAGCCCTCATTGTTAACACTATTGGATGATGGATGCGCCCTGTCCGTGTTAGCAATGTTATGACCGTATTATTGATTATCGAGGACAACCTAGCGTAATGCACTAGGTGGGGTTAGTTGCCAGTATTGTTGAGGTTCAGGTGTATCGTATTTACCGAAGGCTATGTTATTCTATCCAGTATGGTATTTATTTTATGTTATGATTATGGTATTTTATGAAATGAGTATGGTATTTTTATGAAATTATTATGGTATTTTTATGGTATATGTATGAGTATTTTATCAAAAGGTTTTGTATACTTCACGAATATTTTGAAACATCATTTTCAAATGACTTATCTTCAAATCAAAACACTTTTGGGTCAAAACGTATTGAAACTTTTCTACTATTATGTTTTTATTAACTATTGCGAATAATTCACCAACTTTATGTTGACGTCGTATTTTAACGCTTTTCAGGGATTTGAGGTTACGCTTTTTGTTGATATGCTTTGCTTGGCTACGTGGATCTTTTGCTTGGAATTTGTTTTGCTATTGTAATTCCTTAGTATCCCAAACGCTGTAGCCGTATTTTGATATTCTGGATGATTGTATTAACGTATTCTATTTCAAACCCTTTATCTATGTTGATGATGTATGGTTTATTTATGTTTGATGTAACCTTTGAATCTCTGATACCGTATACACTGTACACATCGGTTCCGCTATTTTTGCGGGGTGTGACAGAAGTTGGTATCAGAGCCAATGGTTATAGCGAACTAAGTGACCTTACGGAATCACTTAGACTATGACCTAGGCTTTTGGACCTATCTGATTTACTCTATGTGCGCATTTCCTTCTTTTGTTGGCCTGTATGTGATTTGTATGCTATGTGTGCTTTTATTTTGCTTTTTATGCTTTGAGGCCTGCTCGTTTTAGTCGCACATCCGGTTATCGTTCTTATTTATTCTGTTTGACGTTCGTAGAAGATGCCGCCTAAGAGAACTTCTACTAGGTCTACTCCGGCCGTCACTGCTACGAGAAGGTCGACGAGGCGAGGTCGCGCCAGTACTAGAGCGGGTGCTACTGCTCAGAATACCACTGCTGTCCCCAATGCTAATACCGCTACTCCAGACATCAGTCAATTGATTGCGGAGCAGATTGCAGCGGCAATACCCGTGATCGTGGCACAGCTTAAGGGTACTGAAGATGCGGTTGATATTGCTGGTCGGTTGACCGCAAGTGCGATTTGTGGTGGTACTCTCTAGCCAGTTGTGAGCCGAAGAGATGCTGGTAGACATGAAAGGAGAGATATGGGTAATTCGAGGAAGAAAAGTCGTGGTCATGATCAGAGACCTCAACTTCCTCAGGTGTATGCGTCGACGGGTTCTGGAGCTGGTTATCAGGGCGTGCGCCCTAAGTGTGGTACATGCGGCAGTGCGCATGCAGCTAATGTGGCGTGTTGGGTTTGTAAACGCTGCAGGAAGTTAGGCCACACCGAGCAGTTTTGTGGAAAAGTTACTGGAGCATGTTTTGAGTGTGGAGAAGTAGGTCACCGTCGTCATCAGTGTCCCAAGCTTAAAGCACCTACTCCCCTTCCTACTCATGGTGCTAGTACTAGTGCGAGAGGGAATCCTGCCAAGAGCCGAGCTTTCGCCATGGAATCTTCTGAAGCTCATCAGGACTGGTACATTTCTTGTCGATGATTATCCTGCTTTTATTTTGTTTGATTCGGGTGCCGATAGAAGCTTTATATCTAGTGACTTCCGTCCCTTAGTAAACCGTGCTTCTAGTCCTTTAGAGCCTGCTTATGAGGTAGGAATAGCCGATGGTAGATGTGCTTGTGTTAGAGAAGTTATTCGTGATATTCCCCTCGTATTAGCCGATATTCCTTTCTCCATTGACCTTATTCCTATGAAACTCGGTAGTTTCGATGTCATAGTCGGTATGGATTGGTTAGCTAAGCATAAAGGCGAGATAGTATGTTATGAGAAGCTTATTCGTATTCAGAAGCCGGATGGAGATCAGATGATTGTACACGGAGACAAGGCTGGGAAACGCCTTAAAGTCATTTCAAGTTTGAAAGTTCGCGAGTATGCCCGTCAAGGTTGTTCCTTATATCTCGCTCACTTGGTGAAGAAAGATTCTACGATAAAGATTGATGGTGTACCGATTGTTCGCGAGTATTCTGACGTTTTTCCCGACGATTTACCTGGAGTCCCTCCCCAGTGACAAGCCGACTTTCGTATTGATCTTGTTCCTGGAGCAGCACCTGTTGCAAAAGCTCCGTATCGTTTGGCTCCTTCCGAGATGCTCGAGTTGTCGAAACAAATTCAGGAACTGGTCGATAAGGGTTTTATCCGTCCTAGTTTCTCCCCGTGGGGTGCTCCTGTTCTCTTTGTTAAGAAGAAGGATGGCTCCATGCGTTTATGTATTGATTATCGGGAGTTAAACAAGCTGACTGTGAAGAACCGTTATCCCCTTCCTCGTATTGATGACTTATTCGATCAACTTCAGGGTTCTTGTTATTTCTCTAAGATCGATCTTCGCTCTGGTTATCATCAGTTGAGAGTTCAGGAAGATGATATACCTAAGACTGCTTTTCGTACTCGGTATGGTCATTATGAGTTCATGGTGATGCCGTTTGGTTTGACAAACGCCCCTGCAGCATTCATGGATCTAATGAACCGTATTTGTCGTCCGTATCTTGACAAATTCGTTATCGTATTCATCGACGACATTCTTATCTATTCCCGAAGTCGCAAGGAACATGAAGAGCATTTGCGTCTTGTTCTAGAAGTGCTTCGAAGAGAAAAGTTGTATGCGAAATTCTCTAAGTGCGAGTTCTGGTTATCCGAAGTTCAATTTCTTGGCCACGTGGTTAGCGCAAAGGGTATTCACGTTGATCCTGCTAAGATTGAAGCTGTTAAGAGTTGGGTTGCACCAAAATCTCCGACCGAAATCCGTTCGTTTTTGGGTCTTGCTGGGTATTATCGCCGATTCATCGAGAACTTCTCCAAGATCGCTTCGCCTATGACAAAGTTGACACAGAAGAGTGAACCATTCGTTTGGGGTTCCGATCAGGAGAAAGCATTTCAGATATTGAAGCAGCGGTTGTGTAACGCGCCTATTCTCAGTCTACCAGTTGGTTCCGAGAATTTTGTTGTTTATTGCGACGCTTCGCACAAGGGTCTGGGTTGTGTGCTTATGCAGAATGGTAAAGTTATAGCTTACGCTTCGCGTCAGTTGAAAGTCCATGAGCAGAATCACACGACACATGATCTGGAGTTGGGAGCCGTCGTATTCGCATTGAAGATTTGGAGGCATTATCTGTATGGGACCAAGTGTACTGTATTTACCGACCACAAGAGTCTTCAGCACATATTCGATCAGAAGATGCTGAACATGAGACAACGACGCTGGGTTGAGTTATTGAACGACTATGATTGCGACATTCGCTACCACCCTGGTAAGGCGAACGTTGTTGCTGATGCACTAAGTCGTAAGGAAACAGTCAAACCAGTCCGTATCCGTTCTATGGTGATATCTATTCAGACGAGCTTGAAGGCTCGGATTATTCAAGCACAGGAAGGTATTATGACAGAGGACCGTGCTAAAGAGGAAAGATTGTATAAGTTGGCGTTGGAACTAGAACCGAAGGAGGATGGAGTTCTGTATTCCCTTGAGCGTATTTGGGTTCCGATTAGTATCCGTCAGTTGATTCTGGACGAAGCCCATAAGTCTAACTATTCCATTCATCCGGGTTCCGACAAAATGTATCATGACTTGAAAGATTTCTATTGGTGGCCGGGAATGAAGCGTGAGATCGCCGAGTATGTTAGCCGATGTTTGACTTGTTCCAAAGTGAAGATTGAGTATCAGAAACCGTCTGGGCTACTCCAACAACCGAAGATTCCCGAGTGGAAATGAGAGCGTATTACTATGGATATCGTTACGAAGCTTCCGAGATCTTCGAGTGGCTATGACAGTATCTGGGTTATTGTTGATCGTTTGACGAAGTCTGCTCATTTCCTACCGATTCGTGAGAATTATCCGATGGAGAGTTTCGTGCGTTTATATATTGCCGAGATTGTATCGAAACACGGAGTTCCTGTATCGATTATTTCCGATCGTGATGCTCGTTTCACCTCACGATTTTGGAAGACATTCCAGACTGCTATGGGTACAAGGTTAGATATGAGTACCGCCTATCATCCACAGACCGATGGTCAGAGTGAGAGAACTATTCAGATCTTAGTCCGCGCCGGCCCAGCTGCGTACCGACTAGATCTGCCGGCAGAACTGAGCAGCGTACATAATGTATTTCATGTATCTCAGTTGAAGAAATGCCTGGCTGACAAGACGTTATTAGTTCCGCTTGAGAAACTCCAGATTGATGATAAGCTTCTTTTCGTTGAGGAACCGATCGAGATCATTGCTAGTGATGTTAAGCGTCTGCGACGAAGTAAGATTCCGATTGTCAAGGTTCGTTGGAATTCCCGTTTGGAGCTGAGTTCACGTGGGAACGCGAAGATGAAATTCTGCGGAAGTATCCTCACCTTTCCCCCGGAAGTAGTACCAAGTGATAATTTCGAGGACGAAATTTCTTTTTACTTGGGGAGACTGTGACATTCGCGAATTTCTAGGTATAATTCTATCGTCACGTATTCGTTTTATTCATTTATGTTATTGTTTTGACCCTATCGTATTTCTATTATGTTTTGTCGTATTCGTATTTTATGCGTATTGTATTCGTATTTCCCGTATTTATTCGGTATCGTATTTGTATTTATGTGATTCGGATCTTTATGTCGGGAACGTTTAGTCTTAAGTGCCTTTAGTATAAGTCTAGTATGCTCTTATGATAAGTTTAGGGGAATTATGCCTTACTTATATGATTAAGATTAACGTTTAAAAAGTATTTCATTTTTAGTCCTTTCCGGAATTTATTACAAAACTAGTCCTATGGGGAATTCTATTACAATTCTAGTCCCTCACCAACCCATTTGTCTTATTCTATACCAAGAATTTTGTCTTATTCACTTTTCTATCATCTTCACCTACTCATTCTCATCCACTCTCTCTCTCTCTAGAAATAACACACACAAACCCTCTTCCTTCTCTCTAGATTTTCCGGCGATCCAACCGTTGAATTTCCAATCCGAGACCAGATTATTGTTCACCATCATCATCTCTATCTATCCTCCGAATTTCGTTACGATCGGGTAAGTATTTCTCGATTTTTATTTTAAACTTTGTTATTATGATTCAAACTCGGAAATCTCACTTTTCACCATCAAAACTTAGATTTTATTTAAGATTATTGTTCCTAATCGTATTCTGGACATAGGGTTCCAATATGGGATCAAATAGATGCCTAAAACACTCAGAAATCGAATCCCGAATGGTATTTTTCGTGAAAATCCAGTTACGGCACGTAACTGTGATTACGTGCACGTAACTAACCTATTTCGCACGTAATTGACGAATTACGTGACTTCCATGTCACGTAACAATGCTTGTTACGCACGTAAGTGTGACTTACGTGCTTGATGATCACGTAATTGTTGCTAGAATCCGTAACTCTCCCATGTCACGTAAGTATGGCCATGATCCCGTAATTGCTTTACTCTTCACGTAAGTAAGCTTGGTGAGCACGTAATAGTCTTGTTTGGTCTGTAACTCACTTGTTTATCACCTAAGTCTTGTCTTGAGTCACGTAATTCCATTGTATGCCCGTAATTAACTCTTGTTTGTCACGTATTACTTCTATGTCGCGTAACTCCTTGCTTAACACGTAACTTGATACTTACGTGACTTGTAGTGCACGTAAGTATGAGAATACGTAACTAGTTTGCTGAACTTTCCGAAAACGTTTATAATCCCGTTAAATCGATGTCCCTTTTTGGTTATTTTAAAACCCGTATGAAACGTTAATCGTTAAGGCATATCCCACTAGACTTAGAGATACTTAGACATGTTTATTTACGTGATGTTTAGGGCACTTAGACGTGGAAGCTTGACGGTATTATAGTATTTCCCGACATATCGTGATTTGGATTGCTTTGCTATTCTGTGAGTTATTTCGCTGCCCTTTTTACCACTTTTACATTTTGGGCATGATTAGCGTTAACAAATGTATTTTATGGTATATTATTATGTATTATGGTATGTATTATGGTATGTATTTTGGATATGGATGCCTTTAGGTTAGCATTACCCAACTTGTTCCGCCTTTGTGGCAGAACGAGGCCCCGTATACACACCTGTTAGCTTTTGGCCGTCGGTTGTATATATAGCGCTATATGGGTCTAACAAGCCCTCATTGTTAACACTATTGGATGATGGATGCGCCCTGTCCGTGTTAGCAATGTTATGACCGTATTATTGATTATCGAGGACAATCTAGCGTAATGCACTAGGTGGAGTTAGTTGCCAGTATTGTTGAGGTTCAGGTGTATCGTATTTACCGAAGGCTATGTTATTCTATCCAGTATGGTATTTATTTTATGGTATGATTATGGTATTTTATGAAATGAGTATGGTATTTTTATGAAATTATTATGGTATTTTTATGGTATATGTATGAGTATTTTATCAAAAGGTTTTGTATACTTCACGAATATTTTGAAACATCATTTTCAAATGACTTATCTTCAAATCAAAACACTTTTGGGTCAAAACGTATTGAAACTTTTCTACTATTATGTTTTTATTAACTATTGATAATTCACCAACTTTATGTTGACGTCGTATTTTAACGCTTTTCAGGGATTTGAGGTTACGCTTTTTGTTGATATGCTTTGCTTGGCTACGTGGATCTTTTGCTTGGAATTTGTTTTGCTATTGTAATTCCTTAGTATCCCAAACGCTGTAGCCGTATTTTGATATTCTGGATGATTGTATTAACGTATTCTATTTCAAACCCTTTATCTATGTTGATGATGTATGGTTTATTTATGTTTGATGCAACCTTTGAATCTCTGATACCGTATACACTGTACACCTCGGTTCCGCCATTTTTGCGGGGTGAGACAAATTTTAGATCAATCATAACCAAATTTTTGGTTAATGAAAAATCTTAACCGTTCGGTTATGGTTTAATAGGTTAGAAAGTATAAATTAGGTCGGTTATCGGTTAATCATTTTAAATAGCAAATGATGTAGAACCACTATAAATACCCAAATTGAAACGAAAAAATAACAAAAATAGAAACGAAGAAGACTCGAACATAAGATCTTTTCCAGAAAAATCAATGATGGGTTCCAACTAGATTACATTCACTAATGTTAAATATATGCAAACACTTAATATATATTAAATATTGATTTTTAAAACATTGAGTTGGTTCGATTAATATGGTTCGATCATTAGGTATTTCCATAACCGAACCATAATATTTCGTTAATTAAACTTTCATAACTGAACCATCGTTTATGTGGATGAGTTGGTTAAATCGGTTATTTCGGTTATTTTACGGTTAAATTGGTTTTATGACCACCCTTAACATTTAGCAACTTTGCGAACACTCTTCTTAGGCCGATGGAGGAGCTGGATCGAGTCGGGTCGGGTCGGATGAAAAAATAAATTATTTGTTTTTCTTTTAGACAGGATGTTTTGGGTTGGTTTTTAAATATAGGATGGTGGTTGATTTACGAAAAAAATATGAGTGTTTTATTTTGTTTGTGTTTTTGGTGGGTTTTTTTTTTCTTTTATTTAATTTTTACTTCGAAGGGGACTCCGTCGCAACACCCACGCTAACTCTCTCGTTAAAAACATAAATCATAGAATATATCTAACCTGTTTTATGAAATTTTTTACATAAATGGTTATTGGGATATGTCAAAATTGTCAATTATGTCCATGTAGTTTGGAGTTTGCTCATGTTGCCTTTGTGTTAACAGTAATGTTAATTACCTTGTGAACTCAGTTCATGTGCATAAAAAGTGAAGGCATTCAAGGCATCTCCAACAACCACTTAAGTTAGTCCCCTCATACGAGCTCACTTTAAACAATCCCATCAATTTCTATATCGTTTGTAGCGATTCCATCATAAATCCTTACGATTTTGAGTATTTAGGGGATTAAGACTTGCAAGGGCAATTATGACCAGTCTAATCAACAATAATCTTAAGGAAATCAGGCCATGAGCCGCTTATATAAGCCCAAACCGTTTTCAGAAAAGAAATAAGATGTTACTTATTGTGTCAAACTTGCCAAAACATGAACAAATGATTAAAAATTGACCCGAACTCAATTTGACTCAAAATCCAAAAAACCGAATCGAATGGTCCACAACTTTCAAAAGCCGAAACTCAAAAACCTAAATTTCGGTTTGGTTTCGGTTTTATAGAAAGACCTAACCACATCGCAATTACCCCTAGTATTTTGGTCATGATCTAACAAACAATACCTTAAAGTTTATGAAAAAACACTAATCAATAAGTTAAGAAAAAAGAAAATACAAACACGAAAATATAATTTAGAAGATGTTTGTTTCGACTTATATAACATGCTTAATAGAATTTTTAGAAACACTATTAAAAACTTTAAATCATTCAAACTCTAAATTATTATTCTTTATAAAAAAGTGCTTAGTTGAAACTTGAAAGCTTAAACCCTAGAAAAAAAAAACCCAATCATCCTCATCTTCTCTGTGAGGAAATAATCAATGGGAGAATCTGTAAAGGGTAGAGTGACGTCATTATCTTCAGTATACGCACCAGAAGACGCTCAAAAAGCATCTATTCATGTCCAACAAACTATTTCCGAGTATCAGTTACAAGTTGAAAAGCTGCAATCGTTTGTTAATGATAATACTAATCTTATCAATCTTGTTAAAAAACTTCCTGATCAATTAAACCACGATATAATGGCAAGTCATTTTTATTATTGGAACTTAATTTAGGGGTGTTTGTTTCGGCTTATACAACCGGCTTATGAGCTTATGTAATTTTTCATAAACTTATAAACCCATTTTTATCTGCTTATAAGCTTATCAAGTTGAGCTTATGACTTTAAATAAGTCATAAGCTCATAAGCCGGCCGGAAAAAATGAGCTTATGAGCTTATGAAAAATTACATAAGCTATAGACCTTAAATGATATCATTATAAGATTTATTATGTTGAATTGTATATTTGTATTCATAATTGTGTTTTTGTTGTTTTCTCTTCATAATTTTACGCGATCGTTGGAAGTCGATGTATGTTTCCAAAGAGATTATTATCACGACAAGAACTTATCTTGTTTAACTTTTATTGGATGGAACGGATATATTTGATTAATAATCAACCGATATATTTTGCAGGTTCCATTTGGGAAAGCAGCTTTCTTCCCTGGCAAGTTGATACATACCAACGAATTACTCGTAATTTTATCATTTGCCTCTTCACTTTACAATTAACACTTTTCTCGTTTGCCACTTGTTAAAACATTAACGTGTTGTGATATGTTATTGTTTGGCAGTGTTAGATACTTTGAGATATCGCTTGTGTTGTGGCATAAATCAAACTGCTATAACTAATGTTTCAAACCTTATGAGTCATACATATCCAGTTATCTTGCAGGTTTTATTAGGAGAAGGTTACTACGCTGACAGAACATCCAAACAAACAATCGAGATTCTGAAAAGAAGAGGAAAAGATCTAGACTCGCAGATTGAAAACATTAATGCTATAATTAAGGATCTCAAGTTTGAAGCTTCATTTTTTAACGAAACAGCTACTGAAGCCGCGGTTAGTCCTCCTTTCTCTACATAAATGTCAATTAGAGTTAGACTAATGCTATTCCGACTGCTTGAATGATGAATCAAATACTCAAAAGTTGCATTTTTATTGAAAACCAACAAATTTTCCGAGGAACCTCTTTCCCTATTAAACTTATTGTCACACCAAAAGAAATCATTTTACATTAAGAACGGTCTCCTGTAATTTTTTTTTATTGCAACAAAGAAGGGACTTGACTTTAAGAACAGTTGTTAGAAATTTACCCATTTTATGACGATAAAATTCGGGATTAAACGACATAAAATAAAAGTTAAATGAGCTTAAATTGATAAAATAGGGAAAGTTGACAGGTTAATCTAACATTAACCTTTAAAACAGGAGGGGATTGTAGAAATAAGAGAAGACTACGTTGAGGAAGAGCAAGAGCCTATTGAAGACGAACCCACAACAGCAGGTTCCTATGTCCTTTTTGTTTAATTTCTTGGTTTTAACATATTATATTGCTAAACTAACCTCGCGAGTGCATGGAAACCAGTCAGTCGTCATTTGATTATACGGAGTAATTATCGTGACTGATTAGTAGAGGTGGCTATTTCATCCCATTTTCAAATGATTGAGTCAACTCGGGTTATGTTTTGTCACAAACGGGGCAAATGGGTCTGAAGTAACTATTATTGTACATTGAATGCATAAAACCTCCTCACTCATTATATTTATAAAGTTAGATTATTACTGATATAATTGAAATTGAGTATATCATATTTGACATACTATTTTTTTAAATTAGTTTCAAATTTGGATAAAAAAAAGTGTTTCGGATCAAAACTTACCCGCACATTTTTGACCAGAACCTATTAAATAACCCGTCTACTCTTCCCAGCTTTACCATCTCTAAAGCATGGTAATCAGAAAAGGATCAAAACTCACCTGCACGGTTTTGATGCATTTGATACTGCATCTTTTTTTTTTTTAACTAATTTCTTACTTTACCATTTTACCCGTTAGAAATATAATATAACGCAAACAGTTAATATGAAATATAGGTGAAGATGATTTTGCTCGTTTATTAGCCCGGATGAACGAACTTGAAAAAGAAGAACTTGAATCTGAATTTGCTGAAGAAGGTGAAGAGGAAGTCAAAGATGATTTAAGTCAAACTATGAGTTCGATTTCAATTGAGCCCAAGGTAAGAAGTTCTAAGGTCAAATCTTAAGTTGATAAATGACAAGAACACCTAGTCATTACCATTTTTAAATAATTAACAGGAACAGTCGAATAGCAGACACTCAATAAACAAAATATCCCAGCAAAATGAGACTCAACAAGTCGTGCCGAAGCCGCTTAAGTTGAGCAACTAATCTTTCTTATTCTCTTTTATGATGTGAATGATTTTATATCCCTTTTTATGATTTCGTCAGCTACTGAAAGTTAAAATAAAACATTTCTTAAAAATTTAACAAATGATTGACGTTATTGCATGTTTACTTGAAATTTGCAGCCCAATGACTCTCCGGCCTTTCCTGTATCCAAAGGTCGGTCTGCTATTAACATGTCTTTCTTTAGAATTCAGTGTGTTACAAGTAGAGGTGGCAAAATGGGTGGGTTGGGTAACGGGTCAAAATATTTTTCGGTTGAAAGTTGAAACAGGTTTATAGTATGGGTTGGGTAACGGGTCAAAATGATTTTGGGTTGAAAGTTGAAATGTTACTATTTCAATAGCAATCTAAATATGTGAATAAAATGTTTTAGCAACTTTCAAGTTGTCTCACCCATTTGACCCGTTTAACGTTCCCCTTTTTTGCTAAACATGTCAATCTAACCAATTTGATTTATTTGAGGTAACACACAACCCATATTGACTCATTCATAAGTAATGGGGTCTAGATTTCCACCTCTAATTACAAGTTTTGGGGATACATGACATACGTTCAGAATTCTTCTCGGATTCTGTATTTTGGCATGATTACTTACAATAAAAAACTGAGTTTTGTATGTAATCAAGAGTAATGGTTGATCACTTTTTTATTTTTATCATTGGACTTTGACGACGACTTTGACGACATATAAGCGACTTAAGGATCATATAGCTTAATTTGACCTAACTCGTTTTGAGGACGTTATATTTACAATGATTGTCAATAATTTTTGTTATTTATCCCCAGATTCGCATGTAAAAATTTCCACATCAAGTGGATCAAGCACTCCTCAAAGGCTTGCAGAGCATAGTAAATTGAAGGAGAGTTTGCCCCTCCCAACTGTGTCAAAGAATGAGGTATAGCGTTGTATATGTTTAAGCATTTGGTAAATGTAATAATCTATCACGTACTGTGTGAATAAACAGAGTCTGTTTTTGGTAGAAAAACCTCACCCGTTTATCCGTTTTGTTTATTACAACTTCAAACAGCATAAGCACATTCAAACATTGTTTTCACTTTCAAAATTTACATCCAAGCACTCTTTAAATTCACGAGAGTGCTAATGGTTTTATATCATATATTTTGAAAATTTGAAGGTTTCTACCGTGACATCAAACTCGAGCATTGACAGTAGCAAAGCAAAGGAGGTAACAATATAGTATCCATATAGGACTTCTTCTAACAGCAAGTTTGTTTGTATGATTGTAATAATCAAAACCGACATTGTATGTTTTGCAGGTTTCTAGTTTCTCGAGCTCAAGCTATGATACCAGCAAGGCAAGTGTTGTTCTATTGCAAGTATATTCAAGTTCTTGTAATCGTGTACATTTGTTTACAATGATTATTTCTTTCTGTTTGCAGGCCTTTACGGGTTCCATTGTGGAACATGCCCATAACCTCGAGAAGAATAAAAAAAGTCAAACACCTGCACCTGCATCGAAACCTGTATCTAGATTCAAGCTGCAAAGAAAGTAAGCCACACGATGGTTTTGGATGTACTAGATGCAACTCATTGACCCACTTGGTAAAACAAGGATACGCGCCAAAGACATGGTGTCACAATTGAACATATTTGGTCTTCTTTTTCGAGACAATGGAGTGTGTATGAGTTCTCTTATTTTCATACATACGATCTCTTTGAAGTACCTCCAATAGTAAGTTATTCTGACTTGTATTTGTGGTGTCGTTGTAAACTAACTATTGAAAATGATTGCTCTAGTATGATTTAATGTTCAGCATAACTGTTGGTCGATACTAATTTTTCCGCATAAGGTATCTTTTGTTATTGTTCCACTCTTTTATTCGAAGCGAGAATATGGTTTGTCTTGAATGTTTATTGAATTAAGGAGGTTGTGGGAGGAACTTGATCAATAATTGACCACGAAATCTAGTTAGAGTTCACCAAACAAGTTTATGTACTAAACGAGCTTCGGCATATTAATTAATTAAAAACCTAACATTTAGCAAGATTTTATAACTATTTGGTGAATAGTATTTTGTATAGATATTTTTTTTTTCTTTTTTAATATATCTAAATTGTATTGATGTGTGATCCCGACACCGCAAAACGATTCAAAAATGATTAGACAATAAACCCCGATGACAACTTTGCATACCCAAACGTCCCGTTACCGAGAAACCAAGGCAAGCTCCCTGGACGCCTTGAAGCCTACCCGACACATCTCGTGTCCGGGCTCGAGCTTGCCCGACACCGAGCGCCCCGTTACCGAGAAACCAAGGCACGCTCCCTAGTCGCCTTGAAGCCTACCCGACACATCATATCGAGCCTGCCCGACACATCTCGTGTATGTGCTCGAGCCTTCCCGGCACATCTCGTGTCCGGGCTCGAGCTTGCCCGACACCAAGCGCCCCGTTACCGAGAAACTAAGGCACGCTCCCTAGTCGCCTTGAAGCCTACCCGACACATCTCATGTCCGTGCTCGAGCCTGCCCGTCACATCTCGTGTCCGTGCTCGAGCCTGCCCGTGAGCAAGCGCCCCGTCTTCGAGAAACTAAGGCTCACTCCCTGGTCGCCTTGGAAGCTTCCCGGCACACACCTCGTGTCCGGGCTCGAGCCTGCCCGACACCCAAGTGCCTCGTGCACGAGAAACCAAGGTCCGCTCCCTGGTCACCTTGGAGCTTACCCTTGTCTCATACGCACAATCCATACGTCATAAGCTCATACACTTACGCCATCGCTACTAACGGCTAGATTGTTCTAGTTGACTTCAGTTGACCGGGTGCCACGCTTACGTCAGACTTACGTCACATACCCATTTATGGGTCATAAAATGACGGCCTATGGACCTAATCATGGTACAGGGCCCATAAACGGAAAACCCTAGCTATTGCCTATAAATAGCATCTCAATCATTGTCAGCTACATTCTATCCTGACCATTTGCCATTTACACATACGTTCAAGAGAAACTTTTCCCACTCTCTCACGTCACCAAGCTAAATCGTACGCCACCTTAGGCTCGCTAAGAGCTTAGTAGGTTCGCACTGCCCTAGAAGGAGTTCGTATCGATTTAGCGAACACCCCAAACCCTTTAACTTCGTCAATCGTTGCTCAAACAAATTGAAAACAAAAAATAACGACACAACTGAGCTAATTTAATGAAAAAGTCGATGTTACTACTTGAACGTCTTTTGTTCGAAACCGAGTAATTATTACTTTAATTTCATTGTGTGAGCGTTTTTTAAACAAAAGTTTAAAGCCCACAATCAGTTTTTTATAAAAAAAAAATAGAAAGAAAGGAGGATAAGAAAAATCAAATCCAGTTTAAAAGAAAAAGAATTAAAAAAAGTGTTTAATAATGTATGTTAAATTACCATCTAAACTCGAAATTGGTAACTATTTAAATCCGGATGCAAAGCGCGGACTTAAAAATCCCCGTTGCTTCACATTTAGAATGATCAAGGCTATGTATGAGAACAATGGACGATTCAGATGTTTTAAACATTCAAACAGTTAATATTTTGATTATTACAGTATTAAATATGGGAAATAAGACAGAAACAAATCAAGATTTATACCAAATCATATTCTTTCTCTCTATAAAACCAAATCATATTCATTTTATCTATAAAACCTATAGGAAAAAATGTCTCAACACAACGATTTTTAGCCATCCGATTCCAACCCGCCTCCCTCCCCGGGCTTCGCAAATTTCCAAACACAACCCGGTGGCTTTACTTCACTACTCGCCGGAAACACCAACACACAACCTCAACCCCATCAACAAACCATGAGTGAATGGCAACAATTCCAGTTTTGGCAATGGCAACAACAACAACATTCATTCCAACAACCCCAAACTCAATCATTCCATCAACCACAAACTCAATCATTCCAACAACCCCAAACCCAACCATTCCAACCGTCTCAATCGTTTCAACCACAACAAACGGAACCTAGTGGTTCTCGTAAGAGAAAAGACAAGGGTAAGAAAAAAGCTACGGTTGTGGAAGACGCCACCCCATCGTCTAAGGTTCAGTGGTCACAAACCCAAGAACGACGTTTGGCGGAGAATTGGATTCATGTGTCGGAGTTTCGGGAAAAAGGGAAACTCACAAAACGGTCCAACTTTTTGGTATCGTATTATGGCTATTTTCAACGAAGGTTTGACGGAACCTTTCACAAAAAATGCACTAAGTTCAAAATGGACGGCTATGATCAAAAACTTGCGGAATTTCATAGCATGTCATGACCGTGCCGAACTAGATCGATCGAGCGGCGAGGATGACAAAGCCGTCTACACAACGGCGTTAACCATGTTCGAAGCCGAGATCGGACGCCCATTTCGTCATCACGCTGCGTGGGAGGTTTTGCATAATTCGCCAAAGTTTCTTAATCCTAAAGCCATTGACGAACCGATCGACCTCGACGACGATGCAGAACCGGACCTCTATGGCCATGATCACATTCAACGACCTTTAGGAAAGCCACGAGCATCTAAGAGCGCACGTTCTTCCTCCTTCTCTGATGTTACTTCAAAACGGGACGAGTTTAACGAAGACGTTGTCAAAAAACTTCGGGAGCTTAGGATCGCTAAAACTATGGAGATCAAATACAGACTCCGTTTTCGGAAAATGGAATTTCTTCGTATGCCAACAAATGATCTGACGCCAGAGGATCGGGCCGAAGTCGAAAGGCAGAAGGCCGAAATACGCGCCGAATTAGCCGCCGAACGAGACGAATAGTTTTTTATGTATTGTTTTTTTATCGATTAAGTATTTATGTATCGTTTTTTAAGTATTGTTTTTTTATCGTTTAAGTATTTATGTATTGTTTTTTTTTTTATAGTTTTTTTTATGTATTGTTAAACTTATTTTTAATATTAATCTAAGTTTATTTTTATTATTAATGTATTTTTAATATTAATAATGTATTAAAAATAATATGAGTAAAAGAAAGAAAATAAAAAATAATAAAACTGGTGGGTGTCAGATTTTGATGTTATAATTAAGGTAGTTTTGTGTTATTATGTTATGGGTAGTGTTATGTTCACGTGACATCCATAACACAAAAAATAGTGTTATGGTAGCTCTAAGCATATCATTGCTCTCCTTGAAAAGTCAGCCCAAATTGGATAATAACAAAGGGGTACCATTGTCATTACACTATGCTAACAAAACTCTTTCAAAGAGAAAACAAAATTCATTAAATCCATAATTGTCTGCCGACACCCGATGGCGGATGGACTCTAAAACTTCAAATCCTTCACACGTTCTTTACCATTTAAACAATTAAATAAATATAAAACAATCATTTTTGTAGTCATGCCATGCCACGTTCCTAGATCTAAAACAACCAAGTCATAATAAATAGAGCTTAATTACATAAAACATCCCTATAATTTATTCTAGATTACATATTTCATCTTTAAATTTAAAAACATACATATTTTTAAAAACTAATCACAATATTTATCCCTAAAATGAATGTCAGCTAGAAATTTTCAATGTTATAAATAACGTAAGGTGTCATAATGTTTTTTAAGACGACAATTTTCTTTTTTATCTATTTCATAATTTTATATATGTTTACTATCGATATCAACAAATTGTTAAAAAATCAATTTTTCACATTTTAATGTACAACTAATCTAAGATATAGTTATATATTTACAATTAAAGAATCTTTATAAACATTTGTAAATCTTTTTAACAGTTTTAACCTTTTTTTTTTTAATTTTCATAACGCGTTACTAAAAATTGGAAAATAACGATTTAAAGTTCACCATGATACACACCTTGACACGTTTTTTTGACGTCACGCCTAACCAAACTACCTTATATGTTTTCGTGACGGTTTAGTCACGCCATGACACACCATTTTAAACCTTGAAAATTTCCAATAAAATCAACATTAACTAATTAAATATTTCTTATTTAAATGGATGTCCGTTATAAACTATGAAAAAAAAAACATAACTTGCTTGTAAAAGTAGAGAAGTTATATAATCTTTTTAAAGTTATGATTGAAATCCGTAGTTTAGATAATACTACAGGGACTATTTATATAATTAAGTCTAATAAATATGAGTTTTTCTAACTTGTGCCCTAGGGGCACATATTAACACAATTTTTAAATATTAAAAGTACAATCAAAATCAAAAGTATCAAAAGTTAAGAAATCAATAAAAAAAAATGGTACTTTTTAATACTTTTGATTGTACTTTTAATATTTAAAAATGATGTTAACATGTGCCCTAGGCACAAGTTAGAAAAACCCAATAAATATTATCTGTCATTTGTCATACAGTTGGTGGAAAAGGTATTTATTTAATTTTATCTTTATATATTTATATATAATTTATTATAACGAACCAGTAGTTGGTTGGTTGAGGGTTTTGTAAGAAAAGTAAGATGGCTTCTTATGCCCGGCCTTTACTCGGTGATGGTGGTGAAACTAGTAGAGGTGGTCGTAAACCGTTTAATCGACGATCCGATGCTATTGCCTACGGTTCTCCTTATCAGAAGGCAGCTGCTCTTGTTGATCTCGTTAGTATTTCTTTTCCCTCGTCCCATAATAAGTGTCCTTTCGTATAACTTACACTTATTAGAATAGGGCTAATACGTTACATTTTAACTATTTATATTTAAAAATATACAATAGCTTTAAGACAAACATAAATAGAAAGTTTCTCGAACAGAGTGAGAACTAAACTTCTAATTCGGATGTCATTAATATTTATAGTGTATTTTCCCGAAGGTTTTTCTTAAGTTCAATAATATAAATATATAAATGAAACTTTTATATTAATTCATTCATGTAGGTGAAGTTTTCTTATAAGTTTAGTAATACAATTGAACAAGAAAAAAATATAGTAACAAAATTAAACATTCTCGCAAAGCACAGTAACTTCTTTATATATTAACCCGTTAGAATATCAGGCGTTCTTTGGGTTTTGGACTAAAACTTTCTATATAAATTCGTCTTATTGGAGGGGCCGACACTGATTATTATAGTGTCACCAATAGGATGTTAGCCTAACTTTTAATTTTTTTTTTTTTTTTGATGGGCTAAATATCGAAATGGACATTGTTTTGGGACAAACTAAAATAGTAATGTAGACATTTATTATGGAATATTATGTACTCCCTCAGTTTATGTATGGAGTTATTTTGATTCTGTATTTTGAACGTTGAATGGTGATATAGGCTGAAGATGGAAGTGGTTTACCCGAAGAAATCCTTGACTTACCAGATATTGAAACTGCGGCGAAATATTACTTCATATTCATTCGCTTTGACTATATTTGGACATTTAATTATTTCGCACTCATAGCTTTGAATTTCTTTGAGAAACCATTATGGTGTAGCTCTCTTTCGCAAGATGCTGCTTCTTGCTCCGATAGGGAGTACTATTTTCTTGGGGAGCTACCGTACTTGACCAATGCAGAATCTCTCGCTTATGAGGTTTGTTGGTAATCCCCTTGCTTTCTATTCTTATTATTTCATTACCTAATATTGATTACTTTCTTATGCAGGGTGTAACGCTCCTAATTCTTATCGTTCATACTCTATTTCCTATTTTATATGAAGGGTGGAATCTCTATTGGAAAAACCATGTTAATAAGATAAAGGTACAACCACCATTACATACTTCATATTTTATAATCACCCGATTTAATTCAGATACTGCTTTGGGTATTGATTTCTCCAACCTTCCTATTTTTATTATCGATGAGAAAGACCATAATCTTCTCTCTCGGCGACTCTGGTTTTCGTCTGTTATAGCAATTTGTAGTTTGGCTGCACTAGTATCTTAAGTAGCTTCTTAAGGGACCACTTCTCCTTCGTTTTCAGAACAATTTTGTAATTTTGTCACCATTTAGGAAATATTTCCAGGCTTCCTCAATGGATATCCAACTCGGGATTTAAGATCTTGATATATTTTTGTTAACGTTAAATTCTTCAGTTAAGAATCGTACATAAGTGTTAAATTTCAATGAATATTTGATTTATATATATGGTTAAATAGTTAATACTTTATGTGTTTGTGGTATATTTTCGCATTTCTGTATCTAAATTATATATTTACAACATTTTATCAAATAATTCCGTTTTGGTACTAAATAATATAAAAGGTTAAAATGGTAATCTTATGTAGAAGTGGCAGTTTCGACCCATTTTCTTATGAATGCGTTGATTTTGTTGTTTTATCCCCAAACGGGTCAAAACAAAAAATTTAGCTAAAAAATAAAGGGGTTGGGTTGAATTAGTCAAACGGGTTAAAAGTGGTCTATAGTCTATTTTGAATACATACCACGTCTTAGATCCATTTTATTCAAAGATTTAGAATTTTAGATTATTATTGTTATACTATGTTTTGGTAATCATGATTAATGCCTTAAGTATTTTTAAATTTTTCAACAAAGGTCAAAAATGTTTTTGCATGTCAACTCAGCCTGACTACCCATTCCGACCCTTACTAAATAGGACATGTTTCAAATTTTCAGCCTGAATCGTTTTGACCCATTACCCAACCCACCTCTAATGTTATGTCATTCAGAATAGTTATCAAACATTTAGCTTTCCATTTATAACCAAGTCATTCAGAGTCTTTGAAATTATTCAAGTATTTGAACCATTCAGCACTAAATTATTCTCGTTTATCAAACAACAACTAACTAATTCAGTTGTGTCACCAAAACTTGCATATGAAATTTTCTGAAATAACCATTAATCCACTACTTCAAAGGATTGATCTATTGCATTGCAATCTTGGTATTTTCTGTTACTTATTGTAATTCTTGTTCGTATGTTTTCCCGTCAAGACTATTGAATTTAACTCCACTTTATTAAACCAACCCATCATTAATGTCTCGTGTTAAATTTCAGGTCATTTCGCTATTAATTCTGGCAGCTGATTTAGTAGTTGATATTCTTTATCTCTCTCCAGTCGCCATCTTTTCTCTTCCATTAAGAATTGCACCTTATATTAGGGTAGTATTCTTTATCTTGAATATCAGGTATGGCATCAAAACTCTCCAATATGATAAAATGTCGTTCGTTACATAATCCATGTTAATCATACAAAATTTTTAAATCATTACATCAGGGAAAAGTTTTCGAAATTAATTGGTAAATGTAATAGAATGAATGAATATACATATTGATGATTTTGTTATCTTAACTCAGGGATTTACGAGACAGCCTCGTTGTCTTGGGTGGAATGGTTTCCACATATCTCAACGTTTTGGTTTGTGTTCCGCTATCTTACTATAATGTTTTCCTTTTCTTGATATTGCCATTTATATGAAGTGTCATTTTTAATTACTTTTTGAATCTATCTTGAATGCAGGCTTTGTGGCTTCTCTTTCTTCTATTCTCGAGTTGGTTAGCGTATGTCATATTTGAAGACACCCAGCAAGGAACAACACTCTTTTTTTCTTATCCTGCTACATTATATCAAATGTTTGTACTATTTACCACAGCGAACAATCCAGATGTTTGGATTCCCGCCTACAAGTAAGTTATATTCTTTTTATCAATGTTAGTATACTCTACCTAAATTAGCATAGCATTAGCATTAGCAACCCATATGTCTAAAAGCACTAGTTTGGGGGTAGATGTGTTTTGTAGACATTTCTTGATTTCACCCGTTTGTGGTGATTTCTTCTTCAAAAACTTGAAAGGGGCGCTCGCCCCCTTCTTTTTGTTTCCAATACTTATTGTAATTTGTTATCAGTGTAGCATGATGTACGTTTGCATCTACATACTTCTCGGAGAATGTGTTTATGGTATTTTAAGAATGTTTTTTACCCTCTTCTTTCTAGATCATCAAGATTTTCTTCGCTATTTTTCGTTCTTTACGTGCTTCTTGGTGTTTACTTTGTCACCAACCTGGTTCTTGCTGTTGTATATGATAGTTTCAAAGGCGAGGTATGTATTTCCTGAATCGTTTGTATTTCTCTGCTGATTACTACTGAAAATTCATACATTAATTTCAGTTTATTTTATTATTTTGAATTTACATCTAATAAATTTCTCATATTTGCATGCCCTCTTAACTGCAGCTCGTTAAACAAGTTGCTGCAAAGGACCAAATGAGGACAAGAATACTGCAGAGAGCTTTTAATCTTATTGATATCAAGGTAAATATGACTATACAAGTCTTTAATGATGTGAAGTTAATTTTCGTAAAGATAATCGTACTCTTACACATGGAACTTATTTTCAAATCAACAGCGAGTCGGCTCTCTTGATAAGGAACAATGTATCGAGTTGTTTGAAGAACTTAATAATTACAGGTATAGTAATAACCTTTGTATTCTGTGTGAATTGGTTTGCTGGATTTTTGAGTATTCCGGGCACTTAAAAGTAACATTAATCCAGGACGCTGCCAAAAATATCAAAAGAAGATTTTGAGTTGATATTTGACGAACTGGACGACAGTCACGATTTTAAGGTATTCTTTGGTGCATGTCTTTTTGTTGGAAACAATTCTTGAAATCATTTATCTTACTTTTTTGGGTTTAACTTAGTTGCATCCGTTTATTAATTTTCTATATGTAGATTAATCCAGAAGAATTCAATGATCTTTGCAATGCAATTGCCTTAAAATTTCAACAGGAGGATACCGTAAGTTGGAAATCATGATAAGCAACTTTTTCTCATTTTAACATGAAAGAACCAAAAAAGTTATCTAACTCGGATTTCTTTTGCCGGGCTTACGTTTTGCAGGAACCTTGGCTAAAAAAGTTCCCCTTCTACAATTGTTCCTTATCTGAAACACTGAAAGGGTTTGTAAAAAGCGCAAACTTTGGATATGTGGTTGCTCTTATTCTCCTCTTGAATCTGGTTGCTGTTATTACCGAAACAACGGTATAACCTAAAATCTTATTGTGTACACTCATTTCGTTTGTTGAATAAAGTACTTGACTGTTCTCGTTAAAACGAACTTTCTCTTGAACAGCTTGATATACAAAACAACTCCGGTCAAAAGTTCTGGCAGAAGGTGGAGTTTATCTTTGGTAAGGACTCCTTATGACCGTCTTTTTGGACACACATTATTTTGCGAACTTTCTCTTTGATGAAGTATTTAGATGAGGTTAATATTATAGCTCGTATTATGGCAAATTGAGGACTGTTTTTGGTTGCAGGATGGTTATACGTAATTGAGATGGCTTTGAAAGTTTATACATATGGATTTGAAAACTATTGGAAGGATAGCCAAAACCGATTTGATTTCATCGTCACATGGGTTATAGGTAAATTTAAAAATCCACCACTATTGTATTTTCTTTTTCCTCTTTCAGATTTTTTCTTCAACTAAAATTAAAGGTAGTTTGTTTTTGAGCCGCTATTTATGTTTTTTTCCTCTTTTCATGGATGTGTGTAGTTATCGGAGAAACAGCAACGTTCATATCTCCAAAAGGGCTTCCATTTATATCAAACGGGGAGTGGTAAGGCTATAAAATAATTCCTATACGTTAACCGATAAATAGTGAAAAGTTGTTGTTGAGTTGTTTTTTCAATAAAGTTGACCGATGAATTCTCTGATCCATTACTGGTGAATCTAAAACTTCTACTTTAACACCAACTTACATGACAAACCTAATACCTTTCCACAATATTGTTTTCAGGATTCGGTATCTTCTTATTGCAAGGATGTTAAGATTAATTAGGCTCTTGATGCATGTTCAAAGGTACCGAGCCTTTATTGCTACATTTTTAACGTTGATACCCAGTTTGATGCCATACCTGGGCACCGTCTTCTGTGTCATGTGCATTTATTGTACGATTGGTATACAGGTACTTTAGTCTTTATGTCTGCTTGTTTTTAGTTTTTAAAGATATATTTGTAATTATTCTAGCGTAACTTTTTCCTTATGGTGTTAGTGTTTTGGTGGGCTAGTCAATGCCGGGAATCCAGATTTACCAAGTACAGAACTTGCTGATAACGAGTATCCTACAACATTTTTTACAAAAATTAACTTGTATATTCAAAGCTATTTATTAATCGTTAGCTGCTTGTGCGGGATTCTTGTCACATATACTTAAGTTTCTTAGTATGAAATTTCCCTTGACTTAATAATCAGTTACTTGTTATTTAATTTTAACGACTATCCCAATGGTATGGTGACACTCTTCAACTTGGTTGTGTTGGGAAACTGGCAAATCTGGATGCAGGTATGATCAGCTCATAATATTGTACTGTATTTTGTTTTTCATCTTCCACATGCATTTGCATGTATTCCCGAGGCTGTTTTTGACTTTTCGCTGGATATTCCAAGATGTTTATCCAGGGAGGTTCGAACTCAGTCTCTTTGGAGACTGACGAGACGCCTAGGCCATCTTGGAGATGGTTTATGATAACAAATAAATTCACTGCATTTTTACTTATAATTCATTAACCTAGAAATGTTATGTTAGACACATTTAACTAACGGCTATGCTTGGTTCATCACTCAAATTTCAGGATTATGCAATATTGACGGGAACTGCTTGGAGTTATGTGTACTTCGTCAGCTTCTATTTAATAACAATTCTGCTCCTCCTCAATTTGGTAAGTCCCCTTGAATTGGTTTAAAAGGTCCTCATTTTATTATTATTCACTAATTAAGTGGGGAAAATATACATCTAAATGCAAGAACACCACCGTAATAAAAAGGATTTGATAGCAGTGGATTATTGTTGCTTCTCGGTATTTCATAGTAGTCTTAATTTTGGAGAAGTTTAAGGATATTATTCCTATCTAAAATAGAAAATTCTATTTGCGTTCCGTACTTAGTAATATATTTCTATGCTCAAGGTTTAAAACTTTAAATATTTGCAGATCGTCGCATTTGTGTTGGAGGCTTTCTTTGCTGAGATGGAAATGGAGATTCCAGAGGAAGAAGAAGAAGGAAAGGTTAGGAAAACTTCAATCATGTATATTAGCTTGCAATTTTTTTTTTCCCGAGTTACACTTTCAAAATGGCTTCCAAAGCATTTACAGCTCCTACTATCTTTTGACGATTCTCGTTATTCTTGAATTAAAGACTAATAGTAATACATATACTGTGAATCAGTTAACCCTGCCTGTAAGCTGGCTATGTGGTCATTAATTAAACTTAAACCCCCGAGTATTGTGAGTTTGACACTAAGTATACCCTATTCGGAATGTATAAAATTGACCACATTTGTCCTAGTGGTATGTGTGGTGACCTATCAACCTGGAGGTTGTGGGTTCGAGTCTCGTAGTAGACATCTTGTGAAAATAGTGTGTGGATGTAACAATTGCCTTTCTAAAAAAAAAAAAAGAAAAAAAAGAAAAAAAAAATTAAAAAGCCTCCATGATAAATTCGTAAATTTTAATCACGAAGCATTGAAGCTGCTGGTAAATTCTGGACGTCACATTTGCATCCCATTTATAATTATGTTTTCGATTCGTTCATGGGTGAATTGATATTTTCATTCTGCATGAAACTCCAGGAAAGGATAGGAAGGGGACGCCGTAACATGGGGTAAGTGACATAAACTACCGACATGGTCAGGTTATGTATAATGTGAATTATTCTTAAAATACCTTTTTGTGATAACTTTGTCAGCACAAAGACACGCAGTCAGAGGGTTGACGCTCTACTTCATCACATGTTGAGCGCAGAGCTACACCAATCACCACCTTCCTCTCCGTAAATAAATGTACAAATATCAATATCTCCAGGTTTGTTTTCACATCTCTCGCACTTCCTTCCGACTTCCAAACAAGTTTTTCTAGTTTAAAAAAAAGAAGTTATAATTAACAATTATTTTATTATTAGTACATTCCCTGCAAAAAGTTCGTTATGTTGGTTACTAGCGTACACGATCACAATGAATGAGCCCCATCATGAATAATATAACAAACTTAAGCGTGTCTTCGATACATTGCCATACAATCATAATCATGTTATTTGTCTTTATTGCATACAGACATACACAGGAAAGGAAAACAATGCGGTCACTGTAAAGTTACGATGTCTCATTTTCCTACTCGAGTCTGTATTTTTTGTTGGTAGTAAAGTGATGAAGGGATCATTACCAACTAAAGAATTCATTTTGGTTGTGTTGCTGTTAAGACTACTTGTATATGAGTTTGTTTTTTAACTCGACTCGTTTATTGTCATGTGAAAACACATTTGTAGATAGCTAAATGTTACTTAATAATTAAGTTTGCTATAGGTTTGGAATAATTTAAGTTTGGATTAAATCATTGTATCTTATGATCGGTCAAGATTATGTAATATTAAGCTTTGTGACAGTAGATGAATCTGATAAATGGACTTTAGTATTTCCATTTTTATGCCTGTATGAGCGTTGATCACGTTAAAAATAACATAACTGCCCAACATAATGCCTCTCGAAGTAATTATTATCTTCTACGTTTAGATTTGACCCATTTAATCTGTCTGAGATAAAACCCAACCCAATCGACTTATTCATATGTGAACGAGTCTATATGGCCATCTCTAATGACAAGTTTTAGGGAAAGATGTCATTCAAGATCTCCAAACTGCTTATTTGCATTTTGAAAGTTTTTGAGATGATACTGTATTGTATCAGCTTTGCATGCACTTCCAACACGAGAAACGGCTCCTCTTGTCTTTCCCCCAACAATACAATAGATTGTATGGTGAAATAAGGTTTCTCGAGTAAGAAGTTCAAATCTCCTGCGGTAATGTGATTAAGATTAACATGGTACTTGACAGACCACCGTGAATAGTCATTCTTCATCTCATACACAATTATCTGTAGTGAAGATAAAGGCTGAACTCTGTGAAGACGAAGCAAGCAATTACACGACACCGCTAATATATCATCACAATTTGCTCCTTCATTAAATGTTTTCGGGGCATTAACATGTATAAAGTGAGGGTTCTTTATATCATCTAAAATCAGATGCAAAACCTCATCTGAATAGTAGTCAATCCAATGAAGGGCACCACGCCAGTGTATCCCATTGTTAAACCGAAGAAAGAGTTCACGACTAAAAGTCTTAGCAGAAACACTCCATTTGCCTGTTTCTGATGAGTAAATCTGTATATGCATAGGAATTGGATAACGGCGAACTCTGGGATCAACATAATTGTGTTTTGGATAAACAACTTTGTAGTGAGGTGATACTGCGGTAACAAAAGCTATTGCCCTATAAGAGATATCTGGGTCTCGATTCCAACCATGAGGAAACGGAAGGAGCTTAAATCGATTTATAGTTGGATTGTAAACACAAAACTTAAATTCAGACCCAACAAAACAGAAAATGAGACCATTACATGGTTGTATAGACGATTTCATATCAATATTGAATTTACTTATCAATGGTTTGTCACTTGGAATGGCACAAAAGCAAATTCAGAGCGATATCGTTGTAGCTGCATAAAGAAACTGGAAGGAGTCAGATTTTTGCTTCGGAGAAGAGTGAACTTATGATCAGTGATGAGAGATAACCAACGTCTGGATACGGATTTAAACCGAAGAAGTAAGAGTACAGGTAAAAGGAGTAATATTTCGATTAAAAGATAGTCAATGGAACTAACTTTATGTGAAGAAGTTGATATTCTGGTATCCACGAAGGCTGACGACATCATATCGCCGAGCTGAGTATGTTGGCTGCTTAATCACATTATATGTCAAACATATGTATTTAATATGTAAATAGTTATAGTTATGGGTCATAATAAAACATTGTAATGGGCTGTAGATTTGGGTCAAAACAGTTAACCCAAACAGCCGTTATGTAGCAGTTATTAGGGTAAACGTTGGAACGGTTGAAACATAACCGTTGCTTAGTATAAAGTGTCAATCGAGTCTGTACATATTCAATCAATCAATACAATATAGTTTGTGTGTTTAATCTGTCTTGTGTCACTTTCTATTTCATTGAATTGTTTACAATACAACCATGATTCATTCAAGTATGTTAAGATCCAATTGGCTTGGCAAGAAACCTGTGCCACATTGGTATCAGAGCTATGGCTCAAATCATGGGAAAAGGCCACAACCAATTGATCGAGAAGAATTTTCAAGTAAGTTTTTGCAAAGGGTATCACCACAGAGAAGATCTCCATGGAGTAAGAAGAAGAACTTGTCCCCAGAATGCAAAGAGATGTCGTTGCAAAGGATAAAGGAGATAGAGGCTTTTAATGCCTCATAGGAATCCAAAAGGTATGGAGATAATAGCAAAACTCAGAAGGAGAGAAGGGCTAGGTGTTACAAGTGCAAGACCAAAGGGCATTTTTATTGGAATTACCCAAACAAAGAAGACAAGAAAGGGAAGCAAAAGGCGGAAAGGATGGCTGATACAATCAAGTACCCAGAAAAGGTAATGTTTCCGGAAAAAGTTCATGTTAATACTGGTTTTATGGTTAACGGGACAGATTTCAGAAACTGGGACAATATTTGGTTCGCTGGAAATACATACAAAATTCACATATGTTCAACAAGGGACTTGTTCAAGAATTTAACATACAAATTTGAGACGATAGCAAAGGAAGAAAATGAAGGAAAATTCATATTCTCATATGGATTTGGGGATGTTGTGATGGAAACAAGAGAAGTCAATTATGTCATACCAAATGTTCATTACACACCACACCAGATGTTACTAATAATGTTTTAAGCATTGATCTTTTAGAAAAGCAAGGCTATGTTGTTGAAATTAGTGAGAACAAATGTAATATCCATTACACGTTTGGAGGAAAGGAAACATGGAAGGCACGAGAAGAAATTCACACAAAAGTCGCTGAATTAAGTGAAGTCATTATCCACCACAACAAGTATCTGCAGAAATACTTTGAATCACTAGAACAAAAAAATGAAGAATCATGTGTAAAAGGGTTAGAAGCTTTAAAGTGGGATAGGGATGATGAGCACGATTACGTTGATGATGAGTACATCAGTTGGAATGGATCCCTATACGCCTTGAAGGTAAACTCGTTCTCAAGGTTTTTATCTTTTCTGAAATTGATAAAAAGGGACAACATAGTATACAAAAATTGGGATATTTTTAGTAAAAAGTACATAGAAATGTTGAAATGGTTTTATCTAGTCTATCTTAATTATGATGTGATGGAAGAGATACCGCCGGTCATAGGAGTAACGGAAATAAATCTGCTTAGTTTGCATAAGTTGGTAGATAGTCTTGGAGGCTATGAAAGTGTCACCATAGATGATACATGGAAAACGATTGCTGGTATGCAAGGCTTGATAGAAGAAAGTGGAGGCGGAGCAATTAAGGATTGCTACAGGAAGTTCATAAGCAAAATACAGGTGTATTACGAGACAGCACATAAACCTTGGATTAAAGAAAGGCCTGGAGAAGTGGCTGGTGACAGCAGTGGTAATGCTGGAAGAAAAGACCCACAAGGCACGAAAGAGGTTGAGGCTGAAGTTAGGGAAACACTTAGAGAGATGTCAATGAACAAAAGGCCACACTTTGGAGTAAGCTTGGAAGGCAACTCGGATGGAGAAGAGGCAAATGGAAGCACCACAGAAAGCAATGACTTCTTTGTCATTGTTTGAAGCTCAGTAAGCATTACTCTAAAGACAGTTTGACATTAATGGATTAGGGGGGAATTGTTGGCTGCTTAATCACATTATATGTCAAACATATGTATTTAATATGTAAATAGTTATAGTTATGGGTCATAATAAAACATTGTAATGGGCTGTAGATTTGGGTCAAAACAGTTAACCCAAACAGCCGTTATGTAGCAGTTATTAGGGTAAACGTTGCAACGGTTAAACATAACCGTTGCTTAGTATAAAGTGTGAATCGAGTCTGTACATATTCAATCAATCAATACAATATAGTTTGTGTGTTTAATCTGTCTTGTGTCACTTTCTATTTCATTGAATTGTTTACAATACAACCATGATTCATTCAAGTATGTTAAGATCCAATTGGCTTGGCAAGAAACCTGTGCCACAGAGTATGGATTTTGGATTCTTAATTTTAGGAAACATACGTTATCAATTATCATTATGGAAAACTTTAAGAGTAAATACATAAATCGTCCCTGTGTTTATACTTAAATTCCACGTTTTTTCTCTTAAACCTTTTTTTGCATATCGTTCCTATCTTGAAAACTATGCACATGTATCGTCCCTATAGCTAACAATCGTTAAATTATTCCGTTAAAGTTCCCATTTGCCATGCACACGAGGATAGAATATTCATTTTTGTTTTAGCTCATGTGTCGCATACGCGGTTTGGATGATCAGGACATTTTATGATTCCTCCACAACTACATGGTAGAGAGTTTCTAAAGCATTCTGGGGAGAGCACATGCTTTCTTGACACGAAGGAGGAGTGCTAGGGAAACGAAGATTGTCACACCAGATCGTTTAGGACGCATGGAACAAGGGAAGTCAACCCCCACAACATCAAGAAACCGAAGGAAGGGGTTCCCACTTTCCATGCCCTCAATGAATTAGCCCGAGACTTGTTCGTGATGTAGGCCAACTATCAACTATGAATGTCTTGGTTTTTGGTTTACCTCGGTCTAGAAATTCAGGAGGCCCCTGCTTTACATAGGCAACTTAATTTAACATACCTCTTTGTTTAAAGTTGATTTTCATTATTGTCACTATACTCCCTATTCGACAATTTAATTCTCCAATAATGAAAATCAACTTTAAATAAACATGTATGGTAAATTAAGTTGCCTATGTGAAGCGGTCCTCGAGACTTTTTAGACCAAGGTAAACCGAAAACCGAGACATTTTTTAGTAATTTTATTTTAGAAATTTTTAGCATCAGTATAAAAATCTCATGTGATTCTATCGTTATAATTTAATAATAATAATAAAACATCTTTTGTTATTATTTCCCTTTTTCTTTCTAAGTGACGATATGGTGTTGTAAGAAAAATGTAGTAATTCCCTTCAGAGATGAACTTGGTCAGGAATCGACTAACGATATCTAGTTGGTGTTAATTAAACAAAGTTATGTACGACACAACACGAGAACCACAACCACATCACATATACGTTTAGACTGATCAAGGCTTGGTTTGGGAATTGGGAACATGCACGAGAAACATACCAAACACTAGGTCTTCCTTACAGTCCTTTTCGTTCTAAGTTCATATTTTGTTTTTAATTGCGATTATAATACGTTTATCCAAACACCTATCTAGCATATATAATTATTATGACAATTATATGAATATGTTTGAATGTTGATACTCATAATAATGCTACTATAGAAGAAGTATATATAATCGAAGCATAAGATATGTAGTTATAAAACAAGAGAATATATCATAATCGTATCATATACGTCAATAATACAGAGTCACGCACAAGCAAGAGACGGGTTGAACAAAAAGCTGTTTAAATGAGTACCATAATAACTAGTTGTTGATAAGTTGTAGAGCTTGTGGAAAGTCTTTGAGATGATATTGTATCGTATAAGCTTCCCCCTCACTTCCAATACGAGAAACGGCTCATCTTCTCTTTCCCCCAATAACACAATAGATTGTACGGTGAAATATTCTTGGTTGGGTAAGAATCTAAAATCTCTGGTGGTAATGTGATTAAGATCAACACGGTACTTAATAGACCATCGAAAATAGTCATACTTCATCTCATAAACAATCATTTTTAGTGAACATAGAGGCTGAACTCTCTGAACACGAAGCAAGCAATCACACGACACAGCTAATTTATCATCAAGATATACTCTTCTATTCAATATTGTTTTGGAGGTCTCAACTTGAATAAAGTGAGGGTTATTTATATCATCTAAACTGAGATGCAAAACCTCATATGAAGAGTTGTCAATCCAATGAATGGCATCACGCCAGTATATCCCATAGTTAAACTGAGGGAACAGATGACTACTAAAAGACTGAGCAGAAACATTCCATGTGCCCGTTTCGGATGAGTAAATCTGTATATGCAGAGAACGAAGCCCAACTTCGGGGTGATCATAATTGAATCGAGGATAAACAATTTTGTAGTGAGGTGATACTGCAGGATCAAAAGCTATTGCCCTATAAAAGATATCTCTTTGTTGATCCCAACCATGAGGAAACGTGTTGGTCGCCTCTTTTCGGACCTCCTTTGAATCCTAACTAAAACTAATTGCGGAATAACTAGTTTAAGCAAGTAAACGGTGAAGAACAGAAGATATAATCAAAAGATTAATACTATTAAGCTTACGTGATTGATAACAAACACGAATAGTATCTCTACAATCGATTACAAGACTTTAACACTCACAAACAAAGAGTTACGTGACCCAAACCCTAGCTCACGTAACTATGCTTGATTTGACAGCTCTGACAATGTTCAACAACACGCATTTATGATTTCGAGGCTGCTATTTATAGGCGGCCCGAAACCCTAGAAGAGTTACGCGCACGTAACTCTTGGGATTTACGTGCGTAACTCTGAGTTACGTGCGTGTAACTCAGTTACTTGAACGTAACTTGTTCGTAAATGCGTTTGGACTTTACAACTCGATCTAATTACATACTAACTCTACGACACGTTCTAATGAATACAAATACAGACAATAATGCTCCAACAAAACGGAAGGAGCTTAAGTCGATGTATAGTTGGATTGTAAACACAAAACTTAAAATCACGCAAAGAACACGAGAAAAGGAGACCATTACATGATTGTATAAACAAAGTCCAGTCAAAACTAAATCTAGTTATCAATGGGGACTTTTTGACATCGAATGGCACATAAGTAAATTGGCGACCTTGTGGTTGCCAGAGAAACAAACCAGTAGGAGTCAGATTCTTGCTCCTGAGGCGAAGGAACATAGAACTAGTGATGAGAGATAACCAACGTTTGGATACAGATTTAAACAGAACAAGTGAGAATAGAGGTAATCGGAGTAAGATTTCGATTAAAAGGTCATCGATGGAACCGACCTTATGTGTAGATGTACATATCTGGTCGACCCTCACCTCCTTCCGTATGGCTGATGACATGATCAAATCTCGGAGCTGAGTATTGTATTGCATGCATGTATACGTAGGTGTTCCTTTCTTCTCCGAATATTTATAACCTCAGAAAGAACCAACGTCGATAGGGCTTTGCATTCTTTATTTTTGGCATCGTTTATATTAGGTATACCGTATCTACTTTGAAAACTTTTCTTTTTTTCTTTTCTACAATATAAATTAATAATTCCTTATGATAATTTATAAAGATTTTTTGAAAAACAACTTAAAATATATTTTGTTTTTTATTGAAATCAACTTCACTTTTAATGTAAACTCTAATTTATCGATTAATTAGTAATTCTTTTAATCAATAAAATTTTGATAGTTCGATAAGTATTAATTTATAAAGTTTCTAATTTAGATTATTAGTTTCCATTTTTTTTCTAATAGGGTTAATGCACACGAAGATCATTGTATTTTAAAAAAAAAAAAAAATTGATTCAGTGAACGAAAAAAATATATCTCATTCACTCTAATTCTCAAAACCGTTTGATTTGATCTTCCTAGCCCATTATAAAACTTAAGAAAAGGAGTTTTCTTTACCTCCATATTCAATGGCCTTGCTAAAGAAGATGAACAGATGAATTATATACATCCCGTGTGTTATATATAATACACAAAATCGAATTATGGAGAAGGTTAGACAGATTCATGTTGCTGATCATGGTGCTCATGCATCTCTCAATACATAGGAACATTCAATATTTATTTGGTTTGTAAAGTTTGTTTATTTTATGATGACGGGTTCTTCCGTATTTTGAATCTGTAATGATCACTAATGAGTTGATGACTGGTTCTTTGGTATATCATATGATTAATGATGACGGGCCCTTCGAGTGGTGTTGGTTATGATGATGGTGGCAGAGAGTGGCGATAATTATGCTGGCGAGAACCATTGACGCAGAGGAGAGTGACATTGATTATGACGGGTTCTTCAGTTGGAAATGGTGATGATGATGGTGGCGGAGAGTGGAGGTTTATGTCGGCGAGAACAATTGAGGCTGAGGAGAGTGGCGGTGATTATGACGGGTTCTTTGGTCGGTGATGATAATGATGATGATAATAGTGTCGGAGAATCGCGGTGATTATGCCGACGAGTAACATTGAGGCGAAGGAGAGTGATCCTCTTGATTTTTCTTTTTTAAAAGTAGAGTTAATGGGACATTTTTTTTTTCGTTCGGTGTTTCACTCTTATTTTTTCAAAGAGTACAATGAATCCCGTGTGCATTAACCATTTATCATATTGTATAATTGTAAACTCTTTTTTATCTACTTTTTCGTCTGTTTTCTTTTTCTAGTAAGCGAAGATAATAAATAGCAATACACAATTTATTTAACTAATGACGTAACCATGTCAAGCTATCTTGGATTATCGACTCGAAGCTAACTATCATCAGCACAAGAGAGTCGGGCATTAAAGCGAAGGTCGGCGATAATAAGAAGTTCGGCTATCTCAAATGTAGCTGCCAAAATTAGGACGTGTGTTGATGTGACCCGAATCATTATTATAATTTAAATATAAATATTTTTTAATTAGGTAATAAAGCATCTATCTCATTATTAAAAACCCTTACATTATTTGCAAGTTTTATCCTTTACAAAAGTTACATCTCTTTTTGGAAACATGATAAAAATCCGTGTTATAAAACATAGATTCTAAGGCCGAGTACTCGCTATAAGGTCACTGACAGATGTGAGTTGATTAATATTCCAGTACTTTCTAGATAGTTTATAATTTGGTCAACTCGGACAAAAAATCGGCCAACTCTTTCAAAAACAGATGTTAACATTGGTTTGAAGTATTTAAACAAGTGTGTTAATGTTTCTAAGCATACTTCTAAGGTATATTGTTTAGGAATAGTCCTATAAACATGTCATGCATATAATTTCAAAATTTTAATAGAAAATTCCAATCCGAGTACTCCCAAATACTCTCCGCCTAGGTAGATTATTCGCTCCATGATTCCCGACCGGTCGAGTACCGATTAGCAAGTTTTAAAATAACTGAAAATGGGTGGGTTACATCACTACTAAGTACTAACGGAGCTACCACCTGACACATTTATTATTGTTCCACATACTATTAAGGCTTCCGAACAAATCTCTACTTTTATGACTATATTCAAAGAATGGTACTCGCTTGTCAAGTCAAATACATTTGCCAATGTCCATGCATGTCCACCGTGTACCAACGATGACCATCAAAGGCACCACACAAGCTTCTCCTTTTAGACTTGTCCACCCCACGCAATTTCAGCACCATCGACTGTGAAGCACCTCATGATGCTAAAACCGCTTGTCGTCTCTACCGCCATTTGGTGTAATCTCGGTTTTTGTTTCGGAATAGGCAATAACAAATAAACCTATCATTATATGTATTTTTGAACTACAATGTTTACAAGCAAAATGGCTAGTCGCAACTAATTATTCTTTAAAAGATATCTTTAGTTATTACTTGCTTTTTTCTAAGTCACGATATGTTGTTGTAGGAAAATGTAATAGGGATTGTTCCTTGCAATGTTTATTGAACCACGAAGTTTGTGAGATGAATTTGGTCATGAATCGACTAACGATATCTAGTTGGTGTTAATTAAACAAAGTTATGTACGACACGACGTGGGACCCACAACCATATCCCAAAACGTTGAGATTATTCTAGTTTATTTTTGTTTTAATTATAAAATGTTTTATCCAAACGCCTCCCTAAGGGCATATAGTATGCCGAAAACACTAACATATGATTATTATAACATCTTCAAAACAGTTGAATGTTCGTTTTGGTACTAAAGAGGAAGAAGTACGCATAATATAAGCATCTGATAAAACAAGACAATATATCATAATCGAGTCTTAACAGCAATAATATAGAGTCACACACGAGCAAGAGAAGGGTTGAACAAAAAGCTGTATAAATGAGTACCATGATTAATAGATGTTGGTAAGTCGTAGAGCTTCTGGAAAGTTTTGGAGATGATATTGTATCGTATAATCTTCCTAGACACTTGCAATACGAGAAACGGCTCCTCTTGTCTTTCCTCCGACAACACAATAGAGTGTACGGTGAAATAAGGTTTGTCGGGTAAGAAGTTAAAATCTCCGGTGGTAATGTGATTAAGATTAACATGATACTTGACAGACCACTGAGAATAGTCATACTTCATCTCATAAACAATCAGCTGTAGTGAAGATTGAGGAAGGACTCGGTGAAGACGAATCAAGCAATCACAAGACACCGCCAATTTATCACCACAATCTGCTCCTCCATTCAATGTTTTAGGAGTCTTGACTTGTACAAAAGGAGGGTTATTTATATCATCTAAACGGAGATGCAAAACCTCATCTGAAGAATTATTAATCCAATGAATGGCATTACGCCAGTATATCCCATAGTTAAACCGAGAGAATATACGACTTTTAAAAGTCTGAGCATAAACAGTCCATTCTCCCGTTTCTGATGAGTAAATCTCTATATGTATAGGATCACTCCCTGCTCCAGGATGATCATAATTGCGGCGAGGATAAACAACTTTGTAGTGAGGTGATACTGCAGGGTCAAAAGCGATTACCAAAGAACAGAAATCTCTTGTTGGATCCCAATCGTTAGGAGACGGAAGGATATTTAATAGATTAATACTTGGGTTGTAAACACAAAACTTATAATCAGGTGAAGTGCAAGAGAAAAGGAGACCATTATATGATCGTATAAACGACGTCCAGTCAAAACTAAATCTAGTTATCAATGGGGACTTTTTGACATCGAATGGAACATAAGTAAATTCCCGAGGTTTTTGTTGCCAGAGAAACAAACCAGAAGGAGTCAGATTCTTGCTTCGGAGGCGAAGGAACGTAGAACCAGTAATGAGAGATAACCAACGTTTGGATACAGATTTAAACAGAACAAGTGAGAATAGAGGTAATCGGAGTAAGATTCCGATTAAAAGGTCATCGATGGAACCGACCTTATGTGCAGAAGTACATATCTGGTCCACCCTCACCTCCTTCCGTTTCGATGATGAACATGCTATGGCTGCTGACATGATCAAATCTCGGAGCCGAGTATTGTATGCATGTATTCTTAATTTGAGGACTGAAATTAGGTCATTTGTTTATATAAACCAAAAATATTATTATTATATTTTTCATTATAAAAAACCCTTGCATTATTTAGTTCTTTACAAAAGCTACCTCTCAGAATTTCGTAGACATGACAATAATCAAGACTAGCACAATGAACGGAGCTACGACCTGACATATTATATTTCCTCATACTATTAAGGCTTCCGAACAAATCTCTGCTACGTTTTATGACTGTTTCCAAAGACTGGCACTCGCTTCTCAAGTCAAATACATTTGCCAATGTCCAACTCCACCGTGTAACCAACTACGACCATCAAAGGCACCACAAGCTTCTACTTTTAGACTTGTGCACACCATGCAACTTTTCACCACCGTCGATTGTGAAGCACCTCATGATGGTAAATCCGTTGTCGTCAACAGCCATTTAAGATGACTTTGGATATTTCATGTGGAATCTATCATCTTGCAACTTTTCAGCACCTTCGAATGTGAAGCAGAAGGGCAGAACCATGATTTTTTATTGACGAGAGTCGTAGTAAGGACGAAGCTATGAATTCACATTAGAGGATTTATAGGAGGCTCGTAGTACATTAAAATAGTAATAATTTCGAATTTACTAAGATATTTCATATAATTTTGACTCGTTGGCAGGGGCCGAGCACCCTCTAGCCCCTCCCCTAACTCCGCCACTGCACTGCACCTCATGATGGTAAATCCGTTTGTCGTCAACGGCCATTTAAGATCACTTTGAATTTCATGTGGAATCTATCATCTTGTGACGGACTTGTATGGGTAGGCCTAAAGAATAGTTTGAAGGATGTTAAATTCTCTTAACGAAATAAATTTATATGTATTTTAAGTAAATTTGAAATAATTATAAAATAATACACTACGAGCCCTCCTATGACTTACTTAATGTAAATTCATAGTTTCGTTGATGACTATGTCCCACTTAAATTAAAAATTATGGTTTCACCATTATAGAGGGGATTTGTTTTATTTTGTTTTAAGTTTTGCATTACTAAAAATGTGATAAATAGCGGTGGAGCTAGAAAATCTCTCGAGCGTGTTTAATTTTAAAATATTGTTATATTTGTATACAAGATCAATTGGTTCATATATCAAATGCTAAAGTTAAACTATAAATACATTAAGTTATAATTTATTTTTATGTTCCGTCGTTTCGGTTGAACCCTCTCGAGCCTTGGGCATGTTTGTTTATTTTATGCATTAAGTCATGTATGGATATAATGTTCGTTTTGATAAATGACGTCTGAGTGAAATAACCAGTAATTATGTTTGTTTTGAATGCTGAATAAAAGTAAATAAAATTTATAGAAAACATATAAAGAATCATGACTTAATGGAGAAAACACCACCCCAGTGACTTTGTCAGTTAAGTCGTGCTTTCCAGAATAAGTCATAAACAAACACACGCCTCATGATTTACCGCATTAGGTAATATTCATATTAAGTCAATTAAGTTCAAATCAAACACCACCTTAGCAGTTCCGGCGCCGGTGGTAAGTGGTTTCTTATGATGTGTTATACATTGATGTTGTACCACCTCTTAAAACTAAATGTCCTTCATACTATTGTATAACGAATCCCGACATTTTTTACGCACATGTGATTGAAAAAGCCTTTATGTGAGGTACGTTGAAGATCCACACAACCAGCTTGAGAGGGAAAGCTCGACTGAGGTACGGTGCACTACCGCCTTTAGTGACGAAAATCTAGTTGGATGTGCTATCATGTGAATTGCCATTCCTTTACGGGTTGAAAAGTAATTCAAAAAGCTTAAACAAAAAAGAAGGCAATTGTAAGAAGGAATGGGTGTAGTCATTGTATTTTACACAACTTTGGTCCGGAAGCTAACGACCAAGGGGACAATAACGGTTTACTTTCGTTTCTTACAAAGTTTTGAACAAAGTACTGATATGTGTATCTATGTGGATACCATGAAACGTTTTTCAAAACAAGCTTTACTGATATGGAAGGCCACATAAGAACGTAATCGTAACATAGAATATGACTGCCATTGACTCTTTAAGTCTTAATGGTAGAATCGGATAACTATAAGTACAATTGAAGGGCCAAAACAAACAATTCACGTCCAAGTTGCAAGAATGGGTTTTCAAACCCTTTTTTTCAAGATAGTTGTGCTCTATACCGAATATTTAAAGTGGTATGAACCTCAGGAACAGCAAAAGCTGTCATAAGATATTTGATATATGAAGACCGATCTCTTTGGCCATAGAACAGATCCTATTCAGGCATAGTCGTGTCTATTGCTCTATTTTTCTTGTTTATAAACTGCTTCAATTTTATACATTGAAGCGATGTGGGACAAACATTAGTACTTTATTATGTTTAGTTTATCAGTAATACTTATTTGAATTTTGTTGGCCTGATTTATAAGAGCACTCGGAGTGGGCGATTTTTGCCTCGTTCTCGCTTCATTCTCGCCCCACAACGAGCCACAACGAGCGTTATCACTCCGGGTACCCTCGTTGTGGGTGCTCGTTGTGGCCACTCGTTGTATGGGTAACGACCCGTTGTGAGTTTTTTTTTTTTTTTTTTTTTTTTGTTCTTGTTTCTTTTCCTTCTTTTCTTCTATTTCTTTTCTTCGATTTCTTCTTTTTTCTTTCGATTTGTTTCTTCGATTTGTTAACCTTTGATTTGGTTTTTTGTTTTTGCAGGTTTGAAGATGAAGCAGGAAGATGAAGATGAAGGAGGTTTTTTGTTTTTTTGTTTTGGTTTTTTGTTTTTGTTTTATAATCTAATTTGTCTTTTTCCTAAAGTTTATTTAATTTTTGTTTTATAATCTAATTTGTCTTTTATTTTGTACTTTTAATTTTTTTTTAATTTTGTATTTTATAAAAAGTTATTTTGTTTTAAATTTGATTATATATTATTTATTTGTAGTTTTGTTTTTTATTTTAAGAGTAAATTACATAGATCGTCCCTAAGGTTTATATCAAATTACGGTTATTGTCCCTAAGTTTAAAAAGTTGCATGGTATGTCCCAAAGTTTGGAGTAATTACGGGTTTTGTCCCTAATTTAAACGTCCGTTACTTTTTCCGTTAGTGTTCCCTCACGTGTTAAACACGTGAGGGGTATTTTGGTCTTTTTGCAATCTTCTTTCCCAAAATCAAATAAACCCTAAGAAAAAAAGCTTACACAAACACTCCTTCACACACACACACACTAACAACAGATCGAATCAATTTAATTGGTATTTTTTTATCCAATTTGCAAAAAAAACCCCTTAATCCCCTCCCATGGCCTTTCTTTACATCATCGCAGACTAGTCTGTATATGTTCCTTCACTACTCGGCGTCGAATTTGCTGCCAAATCTGCTCGGCGTCGAATTTTTGGTCGATAAGGAGACGATCGAAAGGTGATTTGGGAGTGTAGGGTTTGAGTGACGCGAATAAGTGTTGTGATGCGATACGGGCGGTGGTTGCGAGGTCTGGTGAGGGAGTTAGGTACATCGGTGGCTCTGTTAGTTTTAGACGGTGGAGTGCTTCTACTCCGCCGGTGGTGGATGGTGTCGCCGCCATGGTTAATCGGCTGGGTTTCCCTCTTTTCAACTCAAATTTCAGTTTCCAATTTGTTTTTCCTAAAAACGAAATTGAGCAGCCACTTGATTTAGTCGACTCGATTGATATAACGAATCATGGTTTAGTTATAGGTCAGGTGATGGTGGTGGCTCCGGCGACTGGTGGTGGCTCCGGTATAAACACGTTGAAGTTAAACCTAACCGACATTCTGATTCTGATTGCAATGGTATAAATTTGTTTATATTTGTTGTTGTTTTTGTTTGATTTGTTGTTGTTTTTGACTTTTGGAAGATGAATTGAATTTTGATTCTGATTTGAATTTTGATTCTGGTATAAATCTGATTGCAATGGTAATATGGAAGATGAATCTGATTTGAATTTTGACTTTTGGGAATATGAATTTGATTTTGACTTTTGACTTTTGACTTTTGGGGGCAAAATGACTAAAATACCCTCACGTGTTTAACACGTGAGGGAACCCTAACGGTAAATTAGACGGACGTCAAAAATAGGGACGAAATCCGTAATTACTCCAAACTTTGGGACATACCATGCAACTTTTTAAACTTAGGGACGATAACCGTAATTTGATATAAACCTTAGGGACGATCTATGTAATTTACTCTTATTTTAATAAAATGTTATATATATTTTGTTTTAAATTTGATTATATATTATTTTTTTATCTTATTTAATGTTTTAATTATTAAGTTTTAATATTTTATATTCTTTTAAAATAATAAAATAATCCCACAACCCACCACAACCCTCCCTATCATAACAATCCACAACCCTCATTCTCACTGCCACGTCATCACCTTTTTCCCCACAACCCACCACAACCTCATTGTCACTCATTATCACTCCGAGTGCTCTAATCGATACAAACAATCAAAAAGTCTCATTTTAGTTTAGAAATCAGTGTTTTCGACATATACCTACTTACAAAAAGACGATGCTACCCGCGAAAAAAGGAAAAGACTTGTTACTAATTGCAAAAGGGATTTCCATCTTACATTTTATAACTGTGATCCCAAAACTCACCGTCACTGGAAGCCGAGTCCAGTTCATTTTCCGGAAAATCTCCCAGAATTTGATTTCTTATTATGATAAAATAGTAATAATTAACTCTGTTTTGAATAAAGTTTCTGATAAAATATCTAATAATCATACATGTTTATATTGTTTTGAAATAGATACCAAGTTCGAATGTTGTTGAAGACATTTTACCGGCTCAAAGAGTCATTACAAGAGAAAAAAAAACGATATTTGTGTTATATGTATTTTGGAGTGATGTCAATAAAATTGTTTTTGCAGCTGCTATAAGTTTCAAAATGCAAACGGAAGGGGTATAGACAAACATATAAGCGAATATTATAAATCACGTAGTGGAATGATACAAGTGAAGTTTACAATCATGGATTTGAGAGTTTAGACATGGCTTTTGATGGAAGAACTGTAACCAGTTTGATCATCATGATACTTATCCCACAACATAACTCCTCCGTATTTCGCAGAACTTTTAATTGACGGGAGAACTTGGGAAGTAAGGTCACCAACAGCTATATATCCACTTCCAGCAGCTGTAGGCGATGCCGGGAGCCCTAAGAAAATTTTGGTTGCAGGAATCTCAGAAGTCCATTGCTTCCAAGAATCTTCGAGATTAGTCATACCTCCAGAGTACTGACACGGAGCGTTGTTATAGAACTGAACCCAAACATAGTCAAACAGACCCGTTTTAAGAGCAGTTCCAATGTACGCATCTGGGAAAGGACACTGGGGAGTTGCTGTTAAGTAAACTTTCTTTCCTTGACAGCTGTATCCAGAAAGATACCTCGCAAGGTAATCCCAGTGTTCAGTAGTTCCTCCTTCGATATCAAAATCGATTCCATCCAAAACAGCTTCACCAAGTGGGCGTGTCGATGACTTCCCTCCCAAAAAGTTATTCCAGAGGTAATCAGCAACTTGTTGGGCGTCTGCAGCCGAAGTTAGGTAGTAGCTACCGGAAGCTCCTCCAATAGTGAGCATCACCTTGATTCCTTTTGCTTGACATGATTTGATGTCAGAGGTCAAACTTGTGCATCCGTTGCTGTACGGATCACAGTGGCCTGCAAGATTTATCATTGGGGTCTGATTGTTTCCAAATGTTGCAAGAAACGCAAGGTTGACGTAATCAAAGTTCCCTGTCGAGCATGTTTCAGCCAAAGTGCCCTCACCCCCGTTTTGACCCCAGTAGATAGCAATGCCTCCGGCATTAGTACCTACTACTAGTAACAAAATCATTGAAGAGAAGAATGCTAACCCGTACGCCATTTTTCAGCCGAGTATGTATCTTAATTACTTGTGATTATTGAAAGTACCTAATTGTATGTTCATATGTTTTGAAATCGTTGGGAAAGTTCTGCCTGATACTCAGGTTGTCTGTTTCTTGCTGTCCACTACATAAAAATTAGTTCCGTTTAAAAAGAATGTTATTTGGTGTTTTATTCAAAGGTATCAAACAAAATATCTCTATGCAATTTTCATGACTTCTATTTTTATGAATTAGTACTTTTATGAACTTCTCGCGAATGCTATGGTGTCCCAGATGACATTCATTCTCTCAGATAGACTGTAGGAGATAATATCTACTAAAACAATTGCGTCGGATATATGATAATTGGTTATTTTAAAATTTTAGATGTTTTCTTGATCTGATATCTCAGATCAGACATAGTTGCACTATTTTTTTTTTGCTAAGTTAGGAACACATCGGGATTTAGATAACCCTTTTGACTCAGATAAATCTCTTCCCAAATTTTATATGCTGTAGAAATTTGATGCCCTTTACGGATATTGAAGCTTAGCATTTTGATAATTGTATGTTCACAATAAAAGATTTTAACATCAACAGAACAACATTTTAGTTGTATTACAACTCCTTTGATGACGACTACGAATCAACTGTTGTAATGGAAAACAATTATTTGTATGAACATAGAGAAAGATTGACGCCTTTAAGAGTGTATCCATTATTCAGAAAACGGAAAACAATTATTTTATGAACATAAATCTCTATTTCTTAAGAACCTCTAGCAAAAAAGAAAAAGGATGTTTGATCAATAGAAGTTTAATACTAAGACTGAAAAGTTTAAAGAGATAGAGACTCCCTCTTTTGTGTGCCTAAGTTCCTCTTATGGAAACTGTTGTTTGAGCTCACGGCTCAAAGGCTGTATTCACGTATGTGTAAAGTATTACATTAAGAAAACGAATCTTATGAGACATGTACTGAGTTATAGAGTATGAACGGCGATGATGTCCAGTGGTGGCCCTGGGGGTGTGCGGTCGTGCGATCGCACGGGGCCTCTGATTTTTAGGGGCCTCCGATTTATTTTTTTATTTATTTTTTTCTTTTGGTATAAGCCTACAAATTATCTTTGTCCCACATTTGAGTCACAAGATAAAGAAAAGTTTAGTTTTTACTTTTGTCCCACATTGGTAGAAGAAGAAAATGATTACTTTACCATCGGGAAGTGGAGGTTTTCAAATCTATAGCGATGCGTCTAAACATGGTTTGGGTTGTGTTCTGATGCAACATGGCAAGGTAATTGCTTACGCCTCGAGGCAGTTGAAACCCTATGAGGTTAATTACCCTACTCATGACTTGGAGTTAGCTGCCGTGATTTTTGCGTTGAAGATTTGGAGGCATTATCTTTACGCAGAAAGAATTAAACATGAGACAACGAAGGTGGCTTGAGTTATTGAAGGATTACGATGCGAACATTCAATACCATCCGGGAAAAGCGAACGTAGTAGCCGACGCGTTGAGTAGAAAGACATTTGGTAGTATCTCTTGTTTGGTTACTCACATTCGAGAATTCGAAAGACTTGATATGGGATTGAGTAAAAGAGGAGCATCCGGGATGTTGGCGAACTTGAAGTTCGAGTCCAACTTGATTGCAAGGATAAAAGAGGCTCAGTTGGATGATGGGGATTTGTGGGCTATGTTTCAGAATTTGGAAGAGGGTAAATTGAAAGAGTTCAGGGAAGATGATGAGGGGGTCATTTGGTGTGGGGACCGACTGTGCGTTCCCAATGATGATGCTATTCGTGAGGCTCTATTGTCTGAGGCTCACAGCTCACCTTTTGCTATACATCCTGGTTCGACCAAAATGTATCAGGATTTAAAACAACACTTTTGGTGGAGTGGCATGAAGAAAGATGTTGCTAGATATGTGGGGAGGTGCCTTACCTGCCAACAAGTAAAGATCGAGCACCAACGGGTTAGTGGTTTGTTGCAGCCGTTGGACATTCCCGTGTGGAAATGGGATGACATCTCTATGGATTTTGTGTGTGGGTTGCCGAAGACTTTTAAAAGGCACGATGCTATTTGGGTTGTGGTTGATAGATTGACCAAATCATCACACTTCTTGCCTATTCGTATGGATTATTCGGTAGATAAGCTATCCGAGCTTTTTCAGCAGGAAATTGTGAGATTGCATGGTGTTCCGTCATCTATCTTATCCGATCGTGATCCTCGGTTTACCTCTAGATTTTGGAAAGGATTACATAAAGCTTGGGGTACTCGGTTGAAGCTTAGTACTGCTTTTCATCCACAAACTGATGGACAGTCTGAGCGTACTATACAAACTCTGGAGGATATGCTTCGAGCTTGTGCCCTAGATTGGAAGGGAAATTGGGACGAGTACTTATGTTTGGTGGAATTTGCCTACAATAATAGTTGGCAGTCTAGTATTCGTATGGCACCATATGAGATGCTTTATGGTCGGAAATGTAGAGCGCCGATTTGTTGGAGTGAAGCTGGAGAGAAATTGATTGAAGGGCCCGAGTTGGTTAGAGTTACTAATGAAAAGGTTGCTATGGCTACGAATCGACTTAAGGAAGCTCAGTCGAGACAAAAAGTGTATGCCGATAAACACCGACGTCTATTGGAGTTTGTTGTGGGTGATAAGGTGTTTCTAAAAGTGTCACCGTGGAAGGGTATACGACGTTTTGGTTTGAAGGGAAAGCTCAGTCCTCGTTATATTGGACCGTTTGAGATATTGGATCGAGTTGGTGAAGTATCTTATCGTTTAGCTTTGCCGCCTCAACTATCTCATGTGCATAACGTATTTCACGTTTCTCAGTTGCGGGGTTATAACTATCATCCATTGCACGTGGTACAATATCCTTTTTCTGATATTCGACCCGATCTTTCTTATGTCGAGGAGCCCGAGGCTATTATAGGTCGCGAAGAGCGGGTTACTCGTAGAAGCTCTATTCCTTTTGTTAAAGTTCAGTGGAAGAATCATTCAGATCGCGAGGCCACTTGGGAACTCGAGGAAACCATGCGGGCCGAGCATCCTCATTTGTTCGCTTTTTGGTGAGTCTCAGTTTTTTTTTAACTGATTTCAATTTCGAGGACGAAATTTCTTTTAAGTAGGTAGAGTTGTAATACCCTAAAATTTTAATATTTGTAAGTAACAAAGTATTGATTTAAATTAATATTAATAGCATACTAAATTTGAATTTCATAATCAAAACTATACATATATATATAAAAAAAAGACTAACCTATATTAATTAATATATTATATTTGTATGAAAAGTAAATTTTACACAAATCAATTTTGATGGACGGTACATTTTGATTAATATTATAATAAATATATCTTGTTATAAATATTAGTATACTATTAATGTGTAGTAAATTGGGTAAATTAATACTTGGGACTTTTCATTATCATATTAAGTTTTAAAATGGGGCATAAGACTCTTGGGAATTATCCCATACTTTTGTTTTTCTTTTATCAAAATCATATCAAGGAAGAAATAATGGTGTTGAAGAAGCAAGTCTAACAAGATCAATTGTAGTTAAAGGTTAGATTATTTATCTAATTTACCTATCATGTATAAAGAATCGCTATATATATTTTACTACAAGTATCTTGAAAGACATAAACTAAGTTTTTGTTTAAATTAGAAGTAATCTCGTATGATTATATATATAAAACATTTTTGTTAACATATCTTATTTATCCGATTTCATGAACCCAAGTAAAATAATGAATAATATGAGATATTTTCCTACTTAATCTTTTAGTTATATATAGTATTTTATTATCAATCAATATAAATATAAGTATGTGTAAAAATTATAAAATCCGACACTAAAGGGTATTACATGCTCCCTCTTTGAATTTGTTTTGATCTCATATCTTGTATTTGTTAGATTTGATCCGTGATTACATCTTTTGGTGGTTCTTTCGTGTTTGCATATTGTGGTGATTGGAGATAAGGTACGGATACTATAGGTGGTACTAGGATCACTTCGGTAACATCTTTCCTCTCAAAACTTTGTTTGATTTGTGCGTAAAGATTATTGGTATGACATGCTTATTTGTAAACTTGTTTTGTTTGTGAGTCTTTAAGTGTGTTATGATTTTCCTCATTTTAGATGTATTGACGAAGTTGCAAATCATGCTTGTATATTGGGAAATCATAATACGTTGGTCTTTGTAAATTAAGTAAAAACCGTGTCATTAAGGACCCAACCGAAACAGCCCGAACAGCCCCCTAAACTGCTCCCGAAACAGCCCCTAAGTTGCCCCAAAACAGTCCCCAAAACAGCCTTTGAACAACCCGAAAACAGTCCCCGAACAGCGCCTAATTTAGCCCCATTTCAGCCCCCGAAACAACCTGAAATCAGCCTCTAAACTGCTCCCGAACAGCACCTATATAAGTTCCGAACAGCCCCTAAACTGTCCAAAAATCAGCAACCAAACAGCCCTATAAACTGTCCCCAAACAGCCCCTAAACTGACCAAAATTCAGCCCCGAAACAGCGAGAAATCAGCACCCGAAACAGCCCGTATTCAGCCCCAAAACAGCGAGTTTTCAGCCCCGAAACAGCTAGTAAACAACCCCGAAACAGCCTCGATATTGTCCCGAAATAGCTCGGTAAAGAACACGTGTGAGTGTGGCGATCGGTACGGTGATTCGTATAGATTGTCCCTCATTCCGTGTGGCTTTGCACGTCCCGATAAGTGTTCGTTACTTTGTTATTTATAAAGCTTTGACAATCTTGTTATGGTGACGCGTGACAAGAATTAGCCAAACGGTTGGGTTAGACACGTGATTTTTAAACTAATAAAAAGCCATACTCATAACCATTTTAAGTTTAGGTACTTGCGCACATTTTTAAATAGCTTTCTAAAATATATTTCGAATGTCTATTTATCACTTTGAAAAGTTGTAAAAGTATTTAAAAATATATATTACATAAGTCGGTCAAAACGGTTTCTTAAAATATGCCTAAGAGTAACCTATCCATGGAGGTCCCATGGGCGCGTTATTGTGACACCAATAATGTGGCATCGACCGTAGCGGTGTATTTTGCTATATCTACGGCGTCTCTTTTTGTTTACCCGGATTGTGGTAAGGTGCACTTATTATTATTTGTTATAAGAGGCGTATGGATCGATCCTAGGAATTTTGTGTGTTTGATGGTGGACGTTTATCGTAGTGTCATACGAAACGTTTGCACCGAAATGAATGATTAGTGGAGTAGCTACCCTATGATTTCATTGATATTTGTTACATATTTGTTTGACTCTTAGTGCATTATTTTATGAAATTTAGCCTTTTTACATTTGATATATGTTGTATTATATACTTTGGGATTTTATATATATATATATATTTGTACGTTGCTTTGAAAATAAGTTCGTTTTGATAATAAGTTTGTATTTGAAATAGGTCTTTGCATGTCATACTATACTCTTGTCTCTTTTATCCGCTCACTGGGCTTTGGCTCAGTCGTATTCCTTTTTCTTCTTTCTTTTACGACAGGTGATCAAGTGGGCTTTGGGAACGAGGGAAGAGTGTAGAGTTGAAGTGGACTTAGCACCTTTACCTTAGAGTTTCTCAAGCTTTAGTGCTTTTTGATCTTTTGTTTTATTAGTACCTTTTGAGGAATGTCGGTTAACTTTGTCTTTTGACTCTTGTTTGATTTTGAATAAGATTAACGCCCTTTTCCCTTTAAGTTCCTTTTGATATTATTTTGTACGCTTCGTAAGTTTGGGGCGTTACACTAATCGGGAATCATTTCAGGTAGAGGAAACAATAATCGAAGATAATACCATAAATTTTGATAATGTTCAATCTAACGAGGATCATAGAGAAGGTGTAACACCTGAAACTGATGGGAAAAACCTAAAGAACAGGAAAATATTTCAGTCAACATATATGCTCCTACGAATTGGGACACCCTCGATATTAAATAGAGAGATTTATTAGTGAAAAATGGTCCTATAAGAGATATATTACAATGTAAAGGTCCTAAAGATGTAAAAAAGAGACGTTTTTGTTCAGAATTTTATGATAAGTACTTACCAAACTGGAATTGTTACAGAAGAATTTGCTCGTCAAACAAGACACAACTAAATCAATACTTAATTTTTTGAAACGGTTAAACACTTATCCGGTTTCTTGTTTGACATACATAATATTGTTGATTGTTCTCATTACTGTTGCATCCGCGGAAATAAGCTTTTCTAAACTAAAACTCTTAAAATCTTATCTGGGGTCGACCATGTCTAAAGAGAAATTAAATGCATTGGCTTTAATTTCAATTGAGAACGAGTTTCTTGATAATATTGATTATGAAATTATAATAGATGAATTTGCTTCAAGAAATGTTAGAAGATCGATCTTTAGAAAATAATAACGTAACTCATGTTTATTATAATGAAAAATATTTATTATAAATTTTATAGGGCCTCTTTTTTTTTGCACCAGGCCTTCGAAATGTCAGGGCCGGGCCTGATGATGTCACTACAAGAATATGGACATTCCGGGATGACACTTTTAGCGACGAATCAAAATCGTCGCTAAAAGGTCACTAAACGACAAATTTACTCAACTTTTTGACTTTCTAATAGTCAACCCTTTAGCAACGACTCTTTTGCGACGACTTGGACCTTTAGCGACGACTTTATTTTAATTAATTAACGAAAAATATTTAGATTCCCGCCAAATACCGCCAAAACTTACGGCGACGACAAATCGTCGCCGTAAGTCTAACTAAATAATTATTAATTTTATATAATTTAATATATATAATTTAATTATTATTTAAATAATTTTTATTATTAATAAATAATTAAATGATTATTTAGATGATTTTGGGACTCAAGGTTCAAGTGAAACAATAAAAGTTAGAAGATGTGATGCGGGACTTTGGGACGAAACAGTGTTGGACATTGAAGAGGGTGTTAGGAAATATATAATACGCGCGGGTTTTGATGGCGTATTTTGCACCGGGTATTACAAAATTGACCACGCTCTAATTACCGCGTTGGTTGAAAGGTGGCGTCATGAGACGCATACATTCCACTTCCCAGTCGGGGAAGCAACTGTTACGCTGCAGGACGTACAAGTGTTGTGGGGTTTGGCTATAGACAGACCGCGGGTGTTCGGAGAATGGGAGTCCAAAAGTCAGGATGAATTGATGAGTGACTGTTTTGGTTATCTGACTTCTGGACTCCCATTCTCCTTGATGCTATTCAGAACAGAAGAATTAAGAATTGGTACATTAATAGAAGAAATTAACAAACCGCGGAGAAACAGTACTCGTAAACAAAGAGCTAGAGTGTATATTTTAGCTCTTTTGGGTGGCCATTTGTTTAGTGATTCAAGTACGGGTGATGTTTCACTAAACTACCTCAAAAACTTACACAACCTCTTAGTACGTCGTAGATTGAGTTGGGGCAGTGCAATTCTTGCATTTTTGTATCGAAATCTTTGTACTGCTGCTGATAAAAGAAATGTGAAAGGTTTTTAGGGGCCCTTAATTTTGCTAAAAATTTGGGCCTGAGAGAGAATACCGCAGATTGCGCCGTGTATTATAGACGCGAACTTGACGCCCCAAAATGTACATTGTCATGCTATGAGGTAATACTAATACCATGTTTTTTTATTATTATTATGAGTAATTTAAATGATAATATCTTAAATTCTGAATATTTATTTAATCAAAATGTAGGTGGAATTATCACTTTAGTCACACTTCGAAACCGGCTCATGTGTTGGTTTCATATCGTGCGGCTTTCACCGGCTTACAAGAGGGGCAATTTATATGGTGTCCTTATAACGCGGTTTTGGGGTCACTTTCGGATGATTGAACCAATCATCGCGAATTATGGGCATACTGTGGGTGGCTCGTGTATTAAAATGTTGCTAAACCTCATGTCGTTAATAGAGTATCCAGACAGTTTTGATACATACAAGGGATTCCTGAAGGGTTGTATATATACACGCTTCGACAACATAAAAAAATCACGAGGAAAACCTGACGGGTGAACGTGGTACGAACTAGTTACAAAAGAAAAGTACGGAAGTAGGGTGTTGGAACAGAATGTCTATGCATTTTCTGGACCACGAGGAGGCGAGGTTCTACCGGGCTATATGCAGTGGTTCTACGAACGAACTGTATTACTTATCACGTCTCCAACTGCACAAAATTCTCCAAACGTGTACCCAGAATGGGGCGGTGTTGAACAAACTCAAGTAATATATATATATATACTTATTTTATATTTATATATTAATATTATATTTATATTTTTATATTTCATATATTTATATATATTATATATTTTATATTATATTTATATATTTAAATTTATTATGCAGAACGAAGCGTAGAGGCAAATCCACGATCACGCACAAGGTGCAATCGAAAGTGGAGTGGGTAATAGCCAGAGGAGGATTTTGTTCATATTCCCCGTCAAGTTATGGAATATGGACATAACTTGAACCGGATGAATTACGGGTCCCAACAATATACGTTTCCCCAACCTGCTTATGTTCCATGTCCTCCAAGTCCTCAAAGGGGCGGCGGTGGCGGGTACACCGGGTCTCAACCCCAGTACGGGCATCAATTCCAGGCTATTACAAGTGGTTCCCAGTATCAGTATGGAGGAAGTAGTAGAATCAGGAAAGGCTAGACATGATTGAAGAATTACTTCAAACCCTGTCGTGGCTTTCGTTGTCACCGAATATGCATGGCGAGCCGAGTAACTGGGTACAACCAAATTATGAAAGAGACCCAAATACTTGATATGGTTGCACGTCTGTTAGTTTATATTGATAATAGCCCCTGTTCAAATTCAAAGTTTTGGTGATTTTAGGTTAGATATCAACCAGCCACCCAACAAAGAAAACGACGTCGATGGGCAAAACCGACGTAGAAGACCAGTCGGGAATTCAAAACCAACATTTTATGGTTCAAAACCAACATTTTGTGGAATGGGCAGTCATCTTCTACCACAACCACCATCGTCGCTAGAGAATGATGTTTTAATGTTTTATGTTTTGTTGTTTGTATTTTAATGTTTTATGTAGTATTAATAAAAACTATATTGTTTGTGTTTTAAATTTTATTTCGTGTTTTAATAATTGTTTGTGTTGTAAAACCACACATACATAATATATAGAAAAATACATACATAATACATGGATAGATAGATAGATAACGATAAAATCTAAGAAATTACGCAACGAATAGGAAACAACCAAGTGTAAAGTGGAACGAATAGAAAACAACCAAATGTAAAGTTGAACGAATAGGAAACAAAGTGTAACGTGAACAGAAAATAGGTCAAAGTTGTTTAAAATTTGTATAGCAAAGGTAACAATGCAATTAGTGCAGTGAAACCTCATATTAAATTAGAAACAATTTTCTTATATAGGTAGCGAAATAGGCAAGACTTCTCAATACATGTAAAAACGGATCTCGTCGAGTTGACCAACAAACAACTTTATGTACACCGTGGGTCACTTTGAAAGTGTCAACCCAAAAAATTATCTCACCCATTTCATAAAACAGTATCATAGTCGATACATCTTGGATATAGAAAACTAACAAACCACTGTTAAACTCGAATCTCGAGAATCATATTCTGATTCTAGTTCTGATTATAAATCTTTGGTTCTGGAGAATCAAACCTCACCTGCTGCAACAAACCTAAAATGTTTACTCAATGGTACAAATTTAAACAGATTTACCCTTTCTTAACATAACACAGTTCCACAAAATGTCATTTTTCATTAATTTACTTAATTCTTACAACTTCAAAACGTGATATACCAGGATATCCGAAAATGATTATGCAGTGCACATAATCACTTTGAGAGGACCAAGTAAGAACATTTGATACTAACAATAAGTAGAATTACACACCAGCAAGAGACGGGGTGAACAAAAACCTACTTATTGGAGTACCACGATAAACGGGTAAGTCACGGAGCTCATGGAAAGTGTGTGACATGATATTGTATTGAATACACTTTCCGGGTGCATCAAACACGAGAAACGGCTCCACGTCTTTTTTTTCCATCCCAACAAATAGTACGAAGAAATAAGGTTCGTAGGGCATGAATTCAAAATCTTCGGTGGTAAGGTGGTTAAGATTAACATGGTACTTGAAAAACCATCCAGAATAGTCATTCTTCAACTCATAAAGATTCATTTGTAATAAAGATCGAGGTTGAACAGTCCGAAGAAGAAGCAAGCAATCACACGACACCGATAATATGTTACGTCCATAAGCTTCGGCATCCAATGTTCCAGGGGTTTCAACTTGAATGAAATGAGGGTTTTCCGTATCTATATAGAAATGAAAAACCTCACGTGAATAATCGATCCAATGTATGGCATTATGCCAATATATACCCTTCTCAAATGCCCCAAAAGATTTAGAACTAAAAGTCCGAGCACAAATACTCCAATTGCCGGTTTCCGAAGAGTATATCCCTATTTGGTCAGGAATCTCGGGCTTCATATAATTTTTAATGAAAGCGTATCAATGAATCAAAATTTGGTATAAAGTATTACTATAATAAACAAAAACTCACCTCTATTAAACTGAAGAAAAAACTATTCAGAAATGAACAGTGACGGTGTGAAGAGGCGGAGGCGGCGACGGCGACTGAAAACGCGGTGGCCACAGCGGTACCAGGAGAGTTCTACTCTTCTCTTTATTAAATTATATTTCTCGACTTTCAGAATTATTCAATTTTGAGAAAATGTTGTATTATATTATTGGATATTTTGGAAATATCTAATTATGTCATTTTTGAAATTAGTTACCGGATGCTAGTTGGTTTTGTGTTTCTTTATTTTGAATTTAATGTTCGATAATGCTATAACATATATTAATATATAAATAAGTTACTCTAATTTGTTAAAATATTCAATATTTCGATAATACTACTAAATTTTGAGTAAAATTTTATTTATGTCACCAAACTTTGCACTAGTAAAGTAACATAATCGATCATTTTTTTAAAATTTAATAGCATTTTTTTAGAATAGAGTAACTTATTTTTATATTAACAGGATTTGTAGCATTATCGAACGTTAATTTATAATATGAACAATGCAAACTTGTCAATACCCGATAACCAGTTTTTTGAGTGACATAATTAAATATTTTGCAAAGTTTAGTAATACAATCGAACATTTTTCTTAAAATACAGTAATACATGAACAAATATAAAGTTTAGTAACAAATTTGAACATTTTTGCAAAGTTCAAAAACATAATCGAATATTTGTCAAAGTATAACAATACAATTGAATGAAAAAAAAAAACAGAGTAACAAAATTAAATATTTTCGAAAAATATGATAATTTATTTGTATATTTTTCAAAATTTACACTTTACTCATTTTTATATGACGATACTTTAAAAATTTGGACCAATAAATGAAAATAATTTTAGATGATTCAAAAATTAAAAAATATAGTTTGTTCTTTTTAGGTAACCGAAATAATGACTCGATAAAAAAACATGTCACGAGAATAATCGATGCTAATTTTTTTTATTTAAGAACTGTGACAATCCGTCTTTTTGAGGTATTTTTCATTATCGTTATTTATTCTTTTATTCGCAATTATTTCGACCTTTACATTTCGCTTTATATTTACTCACGTTTTGTATATTTGAGTCGGGTTTTATGTGTTTTATTACTTCGTCTCTCGAGACGTAAGCTTTATAATCGTATAAGTGCCGAATAGTTAGTATTCCCGTGTTATTAAAGTAGGGTGTTTACGCCGTAATCGTCGGTTAAGAAAATTTATATTTCAAAAACCCATTTCAAAGTTAGTCCTCTAACTAAATATCTTACAAAGTTAGTCCTCTAACTAAATCTATTACAAAGTTAGTCCTTTAACGGTAACTAACGATAAATCTTTTACAAATTTAGTTCTTTCTAACCAAAAAACTTATTTTTTCTTTGTGAATGCCTTGGGAACATGGATAACTTTGTAAATCTCTGCATTCTTTTGATTTCCAATGCCTAAGCTAGACCCCCTTCCCTTTTCATCTCCTTTTATCATCACATGACAACAAATACATCAAACTCACTCCTCTCTCTCTAATTCGTTTTCTCTCCATCTCTCTCTACCCTATCTCATTTAGAAACCCTCTGGAGGTGAAACAACTCAGAAACATCAAACTTTAAAGCCAAAAATCGAGTTTCATCTTCATATTTCGGTTTGGAGTCTTTAACGAGCAAACTCAGTTTCGGGACTTTTCACACGTGTTTATAGAACTTTCAAACCATTATATAACTATCCATTTACATTTTGAACTTTAGATACAAAATCGTAATTTTCAAACAAATTATATGGATATTATAATTGACTCATTAATTTACCACCCCACCCCACCCTCTCTCTCTCTCTCTCTCTCTCTCTCTCTCTCTCTCTCTCTCATCTATTGTGCGAAGGAACTAGAGCGAGTTGAGCTCATGAGTGTGTTCTTTTTGAGAGCGAGATAGTGGTGAGTTATTTTGTTACTACGCTCTTTTACAAATTTAGAAATAGTGAAGAATTTATAGGTTTTAATTGCGAGCATAATCTTGAAATAAATGATGTAGATTCCATTGTAAGACTATCCGGTGTGGGGCTTTATCACACCCAATCACGCCGCCACATCGGATTATAACGCCCCTATCACGCCTCCCCCCACTCCGGTGGGGGCGTTATCGACCAAAAAATCACCACGGCGTGTGCAGAATAACGCCGTGGTGAGGGGAAAAAAGCAGCAACGATCGAAAGCAACAACCATAATTTTAAACCAAATGCCTATATAAACATACTCAAACATACTCAAACACACACAAAATATATACAAATACTCAAAAACACACAAAAAACACACACAAAGTTTTATAAAATGTCAAGTTCGTCAAGTTCGGATGAAGATGCAATTGTAGCCGAAACGATTAGAGCCGTTGTTAACTATGCATCACAACAAATCCAAAGACCAATCACCACAAGAAGAACCGTAATAGAACGTAACCGTGAAGAAGCTAACACACTACTAATGGAATCTTACTTTTCTCTGGGTTGCACCTACAACGAGGAACAATTTACCCGTCATTTTCGAATGAGGAGGGAGCTGTTTCTCAGGATATGCCACGATTTTGAAAACAATTTTGATTATTTTAGGCAAAAATTTGATTGTAGAGGAAGGGCTGGGTTTACACCGATTCAGAAATGCACCTCCGCCATACGACAACTTGCTTTTGGCACTTGTAGTGACATATGGGACGAGTATTTAAAAATGTCCGAAAGAGTTTCACGTGACTCTCTTGCCAACTTTTGCGAAGGTAAATTTTTAACCTTTACATTTTTAATTAGTTTACTTTAAAACTTATTTGTACTTAAAATGTAATAATATCTGAAATAGGTGTGGTTTCTTTATACGGCAAGAGATATTTACGCCGTCCTAGTTGGAGTGACATACAGCAGATTACTTCGGTTCATGATGAAAAACACAATTTTCCCGGTATGCTAGGCAGTTTGGATTGTATGCATTGGGAGTGGGAAAATTGTCATGTGGCTTGGCATGGTCAATACCATAGGGGTGATCACGCTCACCCTTCCATTATGTTAGAGGCTACGGCCTCTACTGATTTGTGGATATGGCATGCATTTTTTGGGGTTGCTGGAGCGAATAAGGACATCAACGTCTTGGATCAGTCACCTCTTTTCAACAACATTGAGAATGGGACGGCTCCCGAGCAGTCGTTTATTGTTAACGACACAACCTACAAATACGGGTATTACCTCGCTGATGGTATTTATCCAAAATGGCCGGTGTTAATAAAGTCTTTCAGGGAAAGAGACGAATTAAACGAGAAGCGTAACCATTTTAAAAAAGCCCAGGAATCTTCAAGAAAGGACATCGAACGGGCATTTGGAGTGTTGAAAAAAAGGTGGCATATAATTAAAAACCCCGCAAGAGCTTGGAGTTTAGAAAAAATTAGAAACGCGATGTACGCCGCTATAATTCTTCATAACATGATTTTGGAAGACAAAGGTCTCGCGTATTGTCAAGCTTATGATGAGAATGCCACAGAACCAGAAGTCCAGATTAGCTTTGAAGAGAAACAACAGAACATATACGACATGCGTGACGAAGATACTCATCACAGTCTGTTAGCCGATTTGATCGAACATCTCTGGTATTACTGTGACAATCCGTCTTTTCGAGGTATATTTCATTTATCGATTATTACTCTTTTTATTCGCAATGATTTGGACCCTTGTATTTCGCTTTATTTTACTCACGTTTATTGCATTTGAGTCGGGTTTATGTGTTTTATTACTTTGTCTCTCGAGACGGAAGCTTTAGAATTACCTAAGTGCCTAATATCTAGTATTCTCACGTTATTAAAGTATTGCGTTTACGCCATAATCGTCGGTTAAGAAAATCATAATTCGAAATTCATTACAAAGTTATTCCTCTAACTTATTCTATTACAAAGTTAGTCCTTTAACGGAGAACTAACGGAATCTGTTACAAATCTAGTCCTTTAACAAAAAGTTAACAGAATTTGGCCAGGAAAACCCACGGTGCGCAACACCTATGTGGGTGGTGCGCAGCACCGCCTTCATTTTTGGTTAAATGTCAATTTCGACTTTGTGGTCAATTTCTTGAGGTTCTAAACTTCCTTTTCACGTGATTTTTCCTGCAAACTCCCTAATTTGGATATGCTAGATTCAAATGTGGATCTCAAAACATGTTGAGACCACTTCTCTTTCCAAATTACGAAAGCTTTCATTTTACATCAAACACCTTTACCACCTTTCTCTCTCATTCTCACTTCCTTCAACCCTTATTTTCTCTCTAAAATTTCCAGAGAAGTAAGCATAGAATACATCCAAGTTGAAGTGAGAATCCAAGGGAAAGAGTTGGAGAAAAATCATCTCTTCCAAGCACTCATTGAATCTACATAATTTTCGGTAAGTTTCCTTGCTAATTCCTTTATCTTTTCTTCTCTTTTCTTCCATTAAACTTAGAGTTTCTAACTCAAAATCTTATTTCTTTTGCCTCTACCAAGCTTTACTTTCCAAAGACATCCATGAAGATGAAGAATTTCGGTGATTTTCTTTGAAGAAGCATTATTTTAGTTTTGGTATGAAAACTCTCCAAACTCTCCTTATTTCCTTCCTAATTGAGAAACTTCTAACATATATCTTATGTTTACAATGAATGGAAGTCTTCCCTTCCTCATAAATCTACCACCACACATGGAGTTGGCTATCTTTTGAAGAGAACTCCATAACGTATTTTGGTAAAAAAGTTTCTCCGAAAAAATCTCTATTTCCTTCCATTATTTTTGAGACTCTTACTAATGGTGGACTTTTGTATTTTGGAGCTCTTGACCTCCTCACCACCACCATCATAAAGTCTCTCTTTCCGAAATACTTGCAAGCCTTTCGTATCTTCACGTCTTGCGGGTGAAATCGGTAAAACCATCATAATCTCTTATCTTTTCATTTCATTACTTTTATTTCGGTTTTAAGCCTTGAAAACGGTTAGGTTAACATATTAGACCAACACCTTTCGTTCTCGGAATTTTGGACTTAAAACATATAAAATAAGAAAAGATATGTTATTTACCGAAATTAACATATTTATGTTATTACTATGTAAAACTACACACTTATATATATATATAACTCTTGGTAAATGCTATTTGAACATAATATAGTTTCTGAACAGAATATGTTTTAAACTTAAATCGTCAAACGAAGCAGAAATCGACTAAAACGTAAAAACAGTTTTCGGGAACTACCTCGGTGCGCAGCACCGAGGGCCTGGTCCCTTAAAATTCGTTTTCTTGTTATTTTTCCGACTTGGACTCGTAACGTATTTTAACCTTTAACTCATACCAGCAACATATATGTATAAAAGTACTATTTAAACCAAAAATAACGTCTTTGGACTCAAAGACAAACGTTTATTTTACTTCATCGAGAATATTTAAACAAAAATAACGTCTTAAACTTCATCGAGAATATTTAAACAAACGTTTATTTTACTTTTACGGAAAATTGTTAAAACCGTCATAAATCATTTTTACTCCATAAAAGCGTTTTTACTCTTAAATGGTCAAAGTTATATTTCAATCTAAAAATCATCCACTTTGACTTTTTTATAAATTGTTGACTTTTGACTAATCTAAATCAACCTTTTTCAATTTTGACCTTCCTTTTCAAATTGTTGACTTTGACTTTGACCAAGTCAACATCTTTGACTTTGACCAAGTCAACATCTTTGTCTTTGACCAAGTCAACATCTTCGACGTTGACTTTGGTCGATCTCAATAAACTTTGGTAACAGTATTCCTTTCAATCGATGTTCATGTTAGTCAAGTTCGGCTCGGAATGTTATTCCTTTCTAATAGTCTTAATGACGTGAAATTATCGATATTTTCCTATCGTCTCTATCGGCGCGGAACATCGTCACCTTGAATCGTCATCACGACTCGACTTGTAAATTGTTGGAATACTTTATTAAATCTTAAACTCTAAACTTAACCGACAAGGCTAAACCGAACTATGTTATTGAGATACTTAGACTTTGTTATATTGATTTAGGGCACTTAGGCGGCGGATTATTAGCTTCTTATTGATTATTACCCGATCTCTTGCCGAGCTTATTTTGTGAGTTATTCGTAGCCCCTTTTCTCTTATTATTTTGGGCTGGAAAGCGTTTTTTTTGAACTATTATATATATGTATATCTTGTATGCCTAGTGTATTAGTATCACCTTAGATTAGGATGCTTCTTAGGCTTTTGGTAAGCCCCCCTCATACACTTGTTAGCTATTTGCCCACGGTTGCATATATATAGATCTATATGGGTTTGACCAACCCTCATTACTCGAGAGGATATCCCTACGAGTGAATGTTATGGCCGTATGATTATTTGTTGCCTTTGGTATTGCATCGCCTTAGGTTAGGGGATTTGTGGTCAGGTTTAGTGTATATTAATCTTTGGTATCTATACTCACACTAGGGTTATACATCAAGATATGCTTTTGAAACTTAATATGATTACTAAATCTTTTATTGGGTCAAATCTTATTTACTTATTGCGAATAATTCACCAACATTGTGTTGATGTCGTTTTTAACGCTTTTTCAGGAGTTTGAGGATTTATTTGATCATGCCTTGCTTATTTTGGGATCATCTATTTATTATATTTGGAATTCGTTTTGCTTGATGTAATTCCTTTATGATCCGAATATTTGACATTTGTATTGTATTTGTACTTGACTTTGGTTTCACATTCGGTTATGTATTGTATTTTAAAACCTCGAGGCATGATTAATATATTTTGATGTTTTGTTTACGGTTGTATGTTGTAATCCTTGACTCTTGATATCATTAACTGGAACACTCCGCGTTCCGCTTTGAGCTGGGTGTGACAATTACCGCCCCCGAGGAAACAACGTTGAAGATTGAAGTGTTTTTTTTTAAATTGTATTTTTTTAACGTATTTTAGTTTAATCGTAATATGTTTTTTAATAAATTGTAGTGTGTGTGTGTTTTTTTTAATAAAAATACAACTTTTTAAATTTCATTTATATAAAAAAAATAATAAATATACAACTTTTTAAAATCACACTCTCTTTCCTCTATCACTCCACATCATCATCACTTACACACAACCACTCCACCCATTTTTATCACTCCACATCATCACACTCTCTTTCCTACAAATCACACTCTCTTTCCTACAAATAACCTCTATCACTCCAAATCATCACTCCAAATCACTTACCACTCCGCATAGTCTAACATGTGTCTTTTTTTTTTTTACTTCTTCTATTTCTCAATCAGTAACCAGTTTAAGTAATAAACACGATAATTTGGATTCTTATTGATGTTGTTTAGGATAATATTAAAATATTAAAACGCTCACGTTCCAATATAAGGAAACTCGTGCATCAAGATAAAGAACTAACATTTTACAACTCTATGTACGAAAAGCATTAACTAATGAACTTGATGCATTCTTAAGTTGACAATCCCAGCTAATTAGTATACAAAACACTAATTCTTACAGTCCATTTTATTCTAGTTTATTTTTGTTTTAATTATAAAATGTTTTATCCAAACGCCTCCCTAAGGGCATATAGTATGCCGAAAACACTAACATATGATTATTATAACATCTTCAAAACAGTTGAATGTTCGTTTTGGTACTAAAGAAGAAGAAGTATGTATAATATAAGCATCTGATATATGTAGTTATAAAACAAGACAATATATCATAATCAAGTCTTAACAGCAATAATATAGAGTCACACACGCGCAAGAGAAGGGTTGAACAAAAAGCTGTATAAATGATCACTACCACGATTAACAGATGTTGGTAAGTCGTAGAGCTTCTGGAAAGTCTTGGGGATGATATTGTATCGTATAATCTTCCTAGAAACTTGCGATACGAGAAACGGCTCCTCTTGTCTTTCCTCCGACAACACAATAGAGTGTACGGTGAAATAAGGTTTCTCGGGTAAGAAGTTAAAATCTCCGGTGGTAATGTGATTAAGATTAACATGATACTTGACAGACCACTGAGAATAGTCATACTTCATCTCATAAACAATCAGCTGTAGTGAAGATTGAGGGAGGACTCGGTGAAGACGAATCAAGCAATCACAAGACACGCTAATTTATCACCACAATCTTCTCCTCCATTCAATGTTTTAGGAGTCTTGACTTGAACAAAAGGAGGGTTATTAATATCATCTAAACGGAGATACAAAACCTCATCTGAAGAATTGTTAATCCAATGAATGGCATTACGCCAATATATCCCATGGTTAAACCGAGAGAATATACGACTCTTAAAAGTCTGAGCATAAACAGTCCATTTTCCCGTTTCTGATGAGTAAATCTCTATATGTATAGGATCACTCCCTGCTCCAGGATGATCATAATTGCGTCGAGGATAAACAACTTTGTAGTGAGGTGATACTGCAGGGTCAAAAGCGATTACCAAAGAACAGAAATCTCTTGTTGGATCCCAATCGTTAGGAGACGGAAGGATATTTAATAGATTAATACTTGGGTTATAAACACAAAACTTATAATCAGGTAAAGTGCAAGAGAAAAGGAGACCATTACATGATTGTATAAACAATGTCCAGTCAAAACTAAATCTAGTTATCAATGGGGACTTTTTGACATCGAATGGCACATAAGTAAATTGGCGACCTTGTGGTTGCCAGAGAAACAAACCAGTAGGAGTCAGATTCTTGCTCCTGAGGCGAAGGAACATAGAACTAGTGATGAGAGATAACCAACGTTTGGATACAGATTTAAACAAAACAAGTGAGAATAGAGGTAATCGGAGTAAGATTCCGATTAAAAGGTCATCGATGGAACCGACCTTATGTGCAGAAGTGCATATCTGGTCCACCCTCACCTCCTTCCGTTTCGATGATGAACATGCTATGGCTGCTGACATGATCAAATCTCGGAGCCGAGTATTGTATGCATGTATTCTTAATTTGAGGACTGAAATTAGGTCATTTGTTTATATAAACCAAAAATATTATTATTATATTTTTCATTATAAAAAACCCTTGCATTATTTAGTTCTTTACAAAAGCTACCTCTCAGAATTTCGTAGACATGACAATAATCAAGACTAGCACAATGAACGGAGCTACGACCTGACATATTATATTTCCTCATACTATTAAGGCTTCCGAACAAATCTCTGCTACGTTTTATGACTGTTTCCAAAGACTGGCACTCGCTTCTCAAGTCAAATACATTTGCCAATGTCCAACTCCACCGTGTAACCAACTACGACCATCAAAGGCACCACAAGCTTCTACTTTTAGACTTGTGCACACCATGCAACTTTTCAGCACCGTCGATTGTGAAGCACCTCATGATGGTAAATCCGTTTTCGTCAACAAACATTTAAGATGACTTTGGATTTCATGTGGAATCTATCATCTTGCAACTTTTCAGCACCTTCGAATGTGAAGCAGAGGGGCGGAACCATGATTTTTTATTGACGAGAGTCGTAGTAAGGACGAAGCTATGAATTCACATTAGAGGATTTATAGGGGGCTCGTAGTACATTATTCTGTAATAATTTCGAATTTACTAAGATATTTCATATAATTTTGACACGTTGGCAGGGGCCGAGCACCCCCTAGCCCCTCCCTAGCTCCGCCAATGCACCTCATGATGGTAAATCCGTTTGTCGTCAACGGCCATTTAAGATCACTTTGAATTTCATGTGGAATCTATCATCTTGTGACGGACTCGTATGGGTAGGCCTAAAGAATAGTTTGAAGGATGTTAAATTCTCTTAATGAAAAAAATTTATATGTATTTTAAGTAAATTTGAAATAATTATAAAATAATACACTAGGAGTCCCTTATGACTTATTTAATGTAAATTCATAGTTTCGTTGATGACTATGTCCCACTTAATTAAAAATTATGGTTTCACCATTATAGAGGGGATTTGTATTATTTTGTTTTAAGTTTTGCATTACTAAAAATGTGATAAATAGCGGTGGAGCTAGAAAATCTCTCGAGCGGATTCAATTTTAAAATATTGTTATATTTGTATACAGGATCAATTGGTTCATATATCAAATGCTAAAGTTCAACTATAAATACATTAAGTTATAATTTATTTTTATGTTCTGCCGGTTCGGTTGAACCCTCTCGAGCCTTAGGGCATGTTTGTTTATTTTATGCATTAAGTCATGTATGGATATACTGTCCGTTTTGATAAATGACGTCCGAGTGAAATAAGCAGTAATGATGTTTGTTTTGAATCTGAATAAAAGTAAATAATAATAAATAAATAAAATTTATAAAAAACATATAAAGAATCATGACTTAATGGAGAAAACACCACCCCAATGACTTTGTCAGCTAAGTCGTGCTTTCCAGATTAAGTCATAAAAAAAAACACAGCCTCATGACTTACCGCATTAGGTTAATATATATTCATATTAAGTCAATTAAGTTCAAATCAAACACCACCTTGGTAGCTCCGGCACCGGTGTTAAATGGTTTCTTATGATGTGTTATACATTGATGTTGTACCACCTCTTAAAACTAAATGTCCTTCATACTATTGTATAACGAATCCCAGCATTTTTTACACACATGTGATTGAAAAAGCCTTTATGTGAGGTACGTTGAAGATCCACACAACCAGCTTGAGAGGGCAAGCTCGACTGAGGTACGGTGCACTACCGGCTTTAGTGACGAAAATCTATCTGGATGTGCTATCATGTGAATTGCCATTCCTTTACGGGTTGAAAAGTAATTCAAAAAGCTTAAACAAAAAAGAAGGCAATTGTAAGAAGTAATGGGTGTAGTCATTGTATTTTATGTAGTTTAAGCTTCTGATTTTATTTTACACAACTTTGGTCCGGAAACTAACGACCAAGGGGACAATAACACTTTACTTTCGTTTCTTACAAAGTTTTGAACAAAATACTGATATGTGTATCTATGTGGATACCATGAAACCATGAAACGTTTTTCAAAACAAGCTTTACTGATATGGAAGGCCACATAAGAACGTAACCGTAACGTAGAATATGACTGCCATTGACTCTTTAAGTCTTAATGGTAGAATCGGATAACTATAAGTACAATTGAAGGGCCAAAACAAACATTCCACGTCCAAGTTGCAAGAATGGGTTTTCGAACCCTTATTCTCAAGATAGTTGTGCTCTATACCGAAAATTTAAAGTGGTACGAACCTCAGGAACATCAAAAGTTGTCATAAGATATTCGATATATGATAGATGAAGACCGAAAGTTTGATACACACATTCTGACTTATTATTGTTCTTTGGTGTAACTAAAGAATATTATCCTTTTTTTAGATGAAGCACAATCTCTTTGTTCAAGTAAAGTCGTGCATGTTGCTCTATTTTTCTTGTTTATAAACCGCTTCTATTTTATACATTGAAGCGATGTGGGACAAATATCAGTACTTTATAATGTTTAGTTTATCGGTAATACTTATTTGAATTTTGTTGGCTTGATTTATAATCGATACAAACAATCAAAAAGTCTCATTTTAGTTTAGAAATCAGTGTTTTCGACATATACCTACTTACAAAAAGACGATGCTACCCGCGAAAAAAGGAAAAGACTTAGTTACTAATTGCAAAAGGGATTTCCATCTTACATTTTATAGCTGTGATCCCATAACTCACCGTCACTGGAAGCCGAGGCCAGTTCATTTTCCGGAAATTCTCCCAGAATTTGATTTTCTTATCATGATAAAATAGTAATAATTAACTCTGTTTTGAATAAAGTTTCTGATAAAATATCTAATAATCATACATGTTTATATTGTTTCGAAATAGATACCAAGGTCGAATGTTGTTGAAGACATTTTACCGGCTCAAAGAGTCATTACAAAAGAAAAAAAATACGATATTTGTGTTATTTGTATTTTGGAGTTATGTCAATATAATTGTTTTTGCAGCTGCTATAAGTTTCAAAATGTAAACGGAAGGGGTATAGACAAACATATAAGCGAATATTATAAATCACGTAGTGGAATGATACAAGTGAAGTTTACAATCATGGATTTGAGAGTTTAGACATGGCTTTTGATGGAAGAACTGTAACCAGTTTGATCATCATGATACTTATCCCACAACATAACTCCTCCGTATTTCGCAGAACTTTTAATTGACGGGAGAACTTGGGAAGTAAGGTCACCAACAGCTATATATCCACTTCCAGCAGCTGTAGGCGATGCCGGGAGCCCTAAGAAAATTTTGGTTGCCGGAATCTCAGAAGTCCATTGCTTCCAAGAATCTTCGAGATTAGTCATACCTCCAGAGTACTGACACGGAGCGTTGTTATAGAACTGAACCCAAACATAGTCAAATAGACCCGTTTTAAGAGCAGTTCCAATGTACGCATCTGGGAAAGGACACTGGGGAGCTGCTGTTAAGTAAACTTTCTTTCCTTGACCGCTGTGTCCAGAAAGATACCTCGCAAGGTCATCCCAGTGTTCAGTAGTTCCTCCTTCGATATCAAAATCGATTCCATCTAAAACAGCTTCACCAAGTGGGCGTGTCGATGATTTCCCTCCCAAAAAGTTATTCCAGAGGTAATCAGCAACTTGTTGGGCGTCTGCAGCCGAAGTTAGGTAGTAGCTACCGGAAGCTCCTCCAATAGTGAGCATCACCTTGATTCCTTTTGCTTGACATGATTTGATGTCAGAGGTCAAACTTGTGCATCCGTTGCTGTACGGATCACAGTGGCCTGCAAGATTTATCATTGGGGTCTGATTGTTTCCAAATGTTGCAAGAAACGCAAGGTTGACGTAATCAAAGTTCCCTGTCGAGCATGTTTCAGCCAAAGTGCCCTCACCCCCGTTTTGACCCCAGTAGATAGCAATGCCTCCGGCATTAGTACCTACTACTAGTAACAAAATCATTGAAGAGAAGAATGCTAACCCGTACGCCATTTTTCAGCCGAGTATGTATCTTAATTACTTGTGATTATTGAAAGTACCTAATTGAATGTTCATATGTTTTGGAAGTTAGGTATATATAGTAAATGGATTGGCCTACTGGCATGCTACAATCTCAGAATACTTTCGTAAAAGAAAACACCTTGGAGGGCACGTCGTTGAATCTTATTTGAGGAGATAAGGAATTGTTTGAAATCGTTGGGAAAGTTCTGCCTGATACTCAGGTTGTCTGTTTCTTGCTGTCCACTACATAAAAACTAGTTCCGTTTAAAAAGAATGTTATTTGGTGTTTTATTCAAAGGTATCAAACAAAATATCTCTATGCAATATTCATGACTTCTATTTTGAATTAGTACTTTTATGAACTTCTCCCGAATGCTATGGTGTCCCAGATGACATTCATTTTCTCACATAGACTGTAGGAGATAATATCTACTAAAACAATTGCGTCGGATATATGATAATTGGTTATTTTAAAATTTTAGATGTTTTCTTGATCTGATATCTCCAGATCAGACATAGTTGCACTTTTTTTTTTGCTAAGTTAGGAACACATCGGGATTTAGATAACCCTTTTGACTCAGATAAATCTATGCCCAAATTTTATATGCCGTAGAAATTTGATGCCCTTTACGGATATTAAGGCTTAGCATTTTGATAATTGTATGTTCACAATAAAAGATTTTAACATCAACAGAACAGCATTTTAAAATTGGTATAGCAAAGGTAACAATGCAATTAGTGTAGTAAAACCTCATATTAATTAAGAAACAATTTTCTTATATAGGTAGCGAAATAGGCAAGACTTCTCAATACATGTAAAAACGGGTCGGGTCGAGTTGACCAACAAACAACTTTATGTACACCGTGGGTCACTTTGAAAGTGTCAACCCAAAAAATTATCTCACCCATTTCATAAAACAGTATCATAGTCGATACATCTTGGATATAGAAAACTAACAAACCACTGTTAAACTCGAATCTCGAGAATCATATTCTGGTTCTGATTATAAATCTTTGGTTCTGGAGAATCAAACCTCACCTGCTGCAACAAACCTAAAATGTTTATTCAATGGTACAAATTTAAACAGTTCCACAAAATGTCATTTTTCATTAATTTACTTAATTCCTTCCGCACCTGGAATTTGTCAAAATAACAAGATATGATTCTTACAACTTCAAAACATGATATACCAAAATATCCGAAAATGATTATGCAGTGTCACATAATCACTTTGAGAGGACCAAGTAAGAACATTTGATACTAACAATATTACATATTCGAGTAAAAAGTAGAATTACACACCAGCAAGAGACGGGGTGAACAAAAAGCTACTTATTATAGTACCACGATGACCGGGTAAGTCACGGAGCTCATGGAAAGTTTGTGACATGATATTGTATTGAATACGCTTTCCGGGTACTTCCAACACGAGAAACGGCTCCACATCTTTTTTTCCCATCACAACAAATAGTACGAAGACATAAGGTTCGTAGGGCATATATTTTTCGGTGGTAAGGTGGTTAAGATTAACATGGTACTTGAAAAACCATCCAGAATAGTCATTCTTCATCTCATAAAGATTCATTTGTAATGAAGATTGAGGTTGAACAGTCTGAAGAAGAAGCAAGTAATCACACGACACCGATAATGTATTACATTCATGAGCTTCGGCATTCAATGTTCCAGGGGTTTCAACTTGAATGAAATGAGGGTTTTCCGAATCTATATAGAAATGAAAAACCTCACCTGAATAACCGATCCAATGTATGGCATTATGCCAATATATACCCTTCTCAAATGCCCAAATAGATTTAGAACTAAAATTCCGAGCACAAATACTCCAATTGCCGGTTTCCGAAGAGTATATCCCTATTTGGACAGGAATCTCTGGCTTCGTAAAATGGTCGAGGAGACAGAGAAGTTTGTAGTGAGGTGATACTGAAGGATCAAAAGCTATTGCCATAGCAGAAACAAACCTTTTTGGTTCGGGATCATGAGGCAGTTCGACCAATTTATATAAATTTATGGTTGGATTGTATACATAAAACTTATCAGGGGACCCAAAACAGAGGAGGAGACCGTTACATGATTGTAAAACCTCAATATCACCTGAATTAACATCAAAAGTGAAGGTGCTGGTTTTTATTGGCGATGTTTTGACTGAGTTTGTGGTATTCAATGGCACAAAAGTAAAGTCAGACTCATCTTGGAGAAGCAAACCGAATGGATGATCAAAGTTAGGGTTTGTGATTCGGAGCAGAGTGAAATTACGACCAGTGATGAGAGATAACCAGCGTTTGGATACGGATTTAAACAGACGAAGCGAGATTAGAGGTACTCTAAGTAAGATTTCAATCAAAAGGTCGTCGTTGGAAGCAACTTCTTCAGCAGACTTACATATTTCCTGATCTCCAGACTCTTTAAACTTCTGTTTAGATGATTCGGTGGCTGACGGCCCCTTCATTACCGAAGTTTAGTATCGCGTAGAAATTCCTCAATTTTCCTCTTATCTTGAAGCTTTAGTGTATATGATTACTAAACTAATTAGACATCAAGAAACATATTAAATCACAGATTAGCTTTATTTCGGAACATATATGATTATTAACTACTATCAATTTTGCATTCAAAAGAAAAATGCATTAATTAGGGGGTGTTTGTTTGGGCTTATATAAGGAGCTTATGGCTTATTGACATTTCGGCTTATGTTTCATAAGCCCGGATTTTCCGGCTTATGTAACCATTTATGGGCTTATTACTCCATAAACGGTTATATAAGCCGAAAAATCTGGGCTTACGATAAGCCCAAACAAACACCCCTTAATTTCCAAAACCCTAGGCTTTTTTTTTTCTTTTTCAAATTGATGATTCTATATCTAGGTATAAACATAAACATATCAAAACAGAGTATAACAATTTCTAATGAATCAAAATTTGGTATCAAGTATTACTATAATAAACAAAAACTCACCTCTATTAAACTGAAAAAAAACTATTCAGAAATGAACAGTGACGGTGTGAAGATGGGCAAGCCGGAGACGGCGACTGAAAACGCGGTGGCGACAGCGATAACCGGGAGAGTTCTACTCTTCTTTTTATTAAATTATAGAGTTAACTACATAAGTAAGTTCTAATGGTTTATTAAATCATCATGAAGTAATTACATATTTCGTCTCTAAAATGGACGTCCGTTAGAAATTAGGGACGAAAAACGTAATTAGTTTTCAAAGGTGGACGATTTATGCAACGTTTTAAACTTTGAGACGAAATCTTTGAAGTAAACCATATGGACGATTTATATAATTAACTCTAAATTATATTACTGGACTTTCAGAATTATTCAATTTTGTTAGCCTATATTTTCTCGTTGAATTGTATTACTATATTTCTAGAAATAATTAATTATGTCATTTTCAAAATTGGTTATCGGATGTTAACTGTTTTTACATTTTTTTTTATTCTAAATTGGTGTTAGATAATGCTACAAACATATGTTAATATAAATAAGTAACTCTAGTTTGTCAAAATATTAAATATTTCGATAATACTATTAAATTTTGAGTAAATTTTCAATTATGTCATCAAACTTTGCACTGGTAGAGTAACATAATCGATCATTTTCTCAAAGTTTAATAGCATTTTTTTTACAGTAGAGTAACTTATTTTTATATTAACGGGATTTGTAGCTTTATCGAACGTTAATTCATAACATGGACAATTCAAACTTGTCTATACTCGATAACCAGTTTTGTGAGTGACATAATTGAACATTTCGCAAAAGTTTAGTAATATAATCGAACATTTTTCTTAAAATACAGTAATACATGAACAAATAAAAAATTTAGTAACAAACTTGAACATTTTTGCAAAGTTGAAAACATAATCGAATATTTGTCAAAGTACAACAATTCAATTGAACGGAAAAAAAATAGAGTAACAAAATTGAATAATTCTGAAGATTGAGGTTGAACAGTCGTTGCAGAAGCAAGCAATCACACGACACTGATAATATATTACCTTGATAAGCTTCGGCATTCAATGTTCCAGGGGTTTCAACCTGAATGAAATGAGGGTTCCCCTTATCTATACAAAAATGAAAAACTTTACCTTCATAATCGATCCAATGTATGGCATCATGCCAATATATACCCTTCTCAAATGCCCTAAAAGGTTGAGAAATAAAAGTGTTAGCACAAGTACTCCAATTGCCTATTTCTGAAGAATAAATCCCTATTTGGAGAGGAATCTCGGGATTCAAAAAATGGACGAGAGTAGAGAACTTTGTAACGAGGTGAGACTGCAGGATCAAAAGATATTGCCATACCAGAAACAAAACTATCTGGTTCGAGATCATGAGGCAGTTGAAGCGATTTATATAAATTTATGGTAGGATTGTAAACATAGTACTTATCAGGCGAACCAAAACAAAGCATGAGACCGTTACATGACTGTAAAACCTCAATATAACCTAAATTTACATCAAAACTGAAGTTGGATATCAATGGCGATATTTTGACCGGGTTCATGGTATTCAATGGCACATAAGTAAAGACAGAGTCGAATTGAAAAAGCAAACCGGAAGGAGGATCAACATTAGGGTTTTTACTTCGGAGGAGAGTGAACTTATGATCAGTGATGAGAGATAACTAACGTTTGGAAACGGATTTAAAGAGAACAAGTGATAATACAGGTAACCGAAGTAAGATTTCAATTAAAAGGTCATCGTTGGAACCGACTTCATCCGTAGAAGTACAGATTTACTCATCCTCTGATGAGACCATTTGGTTGTTCTCTTTCATCAAGTACCACCTTGAAGAAAGAAGTAAATACATAAAATAACATTCACAAAAATGAAAAACCCTACTTTTTTTATAAGCATATTAAAAGCAAAACAAACTTCATAGCACTAACCAGATAGAAGAGATGATGACGGCAGTGGTAACCAGGAGGGAGAAAGTGAGAATTTTACAGTTTTCATTTTTAAGCCGGGCTTATATAACTTTGACTTATCATTTATAAGCTTTTTTTTATTTATTTATAAACTTATAAGTTACAAATAAACCGAAATCATACAAGCTTATAATCCCATAAATAAACTCAAACAAACATCTTCCCCGCCATCTCCACTCTATGCATTAAAATTTTAGACAATTTTTTGTATTAAAAGAATAGGTTTTACAGCAAATTCTTTTAACTTCAATGTATACATAAAAATGTTACACCAAAATTTGATAGGATGTTATACTTAAATAGATTATTAAAAGCATATAAAATGTGTGCAATATAATTTATAACAAATTTGGTGTAGGAATTAGGAAAGGAATCATTTTAAAATATCATTACCCCAAATATTTTTTGCTTCATGTGTTGCATCAAATATATCACTACGCCAAAATTTGGCTCTAGGGACTACGGATGTAGTCCCGAAAAACCCCGTTTGTAGTCCCGAAAAACCTATCGGGACGACATGTAGTCCCTGCTAGCGTAGTCCCCACTGCTCCGTCCCCATAGGTTGGCGGGACGACATTTTTGATTTTTAGGGACGACCCGTTGACCGGCCACGTCGACGTTTTTTTAATGTGGGACAAAACCTTTCGGGACTACTCTATGTCCCTTGAAATTGTTCAAAAAGTCGATTGAAATATCTTTCGGGACTACAATCTGTCCCAAAAGATTTTTTCGAAACTTATAACGAGAGGGTTTTCGGGACCACATGTAATCACAAAAAGTTTTGACTTTTTCAACCCCATTTATTTAATTATTTATTTATTATTTATTTAAAGAATTATGTTACTATATTTTATTTATTTAATTATTAATTATTTTATTTAAATAATATATTTGATAAATCATTATAAAATATATTTAATAAATACAATTTCATTTTAATTAATATATTTAATTATCTATATAAATAAAAACATTTATTCAATATACCAGTACATAATTATAATTATATAAATACAAATATAAAAATCAATCAAAATATATAAAACTTAATATAAATAACAATAAATCTTCAATCATCAATAAAAATTTAATACAAACCATAAATCTTCAATCATCAATAAAACCTAATACAAATAACAATTTATCATATATTACAAATTTCTAAATCAAAACTAAATTAAATTAAACTAAAACCATGGTGGCAACAGCAAGTGGTGGTGGTGGGTGGAGGGGGCAGCGGGTGGGTCACGGTTGAAGCAGGTGGTGGCTGGAGGGGGCAGCGGGTGTGGAGGCAACAGGTGGTGGTGGCGTGTGGTGGCAGCAAGTGGTGGTGGCTTGAGGGGGCAGCGTGTGGCGGCAGCATGCGGTGGTGGCTTGGGCGGCGGCAGCAGGCAGCGACAGCAGGCGGCATTATTTGGTGGTGGTAGCTAAAGAGATGTGGTGGTGGTGATGGTTTTGATTGAGAAGAAATGGAGAATGATTTGTGGTTTGTGATTTGTGAAGAAAATGGAGAAATGAAATCTAAGTATTGGAGATGGTGAATGTTTAGAAGGGGAGAATGGAATGTTTTAGACCCTTAGATCAAGTTTTAATCAATGGATGATATCATTTGTAAGGGGAAGTAATGGATTGCTAGATAACACAAAAAAAATTACAATAATACAATAATTTAAATAAAATTTGAGATTATCTTAATCAAAATTAAATATCTTAATCAAAGTGTCTAAATATTATTAATAATAATAATTTTTAATTACTTATCTAGAGATAATCCATAATTAATAATAATAATTTTTAATTAATTGCCCGTGATAACACGAAAAAATATACAAAACTAATGATATAAAAAAGTTGTATGTATATAATAACATTATTATGTTGCTTGAAGTTAATATTCAAACATTTTATACATTTAACAAATGATGGAACAAATTATTATCTATATTTATATCTATACTATATATATAAAGCATATGAAGTGTTTTTTTTTTAAATTGATGATAGATAATACAAAAGAAAATTAACAATAACCTAAAAAATTGTCTAAAACTAGTATTTCCACCCTAGACTACTAAAATGCACGATTACTCCATCAAATTTTCCTTGAGAAGGATTGTTGAGTTGAGAGATTCGGGCCAATCTCATAATTGGCCTGTTATTCTGAGTTTGTATTTCTACAGGGCAAAGGATGTTGACCTCGGGCTTGCACGTATGATTAGCAATGTGAGTGCTTGGTTGGGTTATCAATAAGGATAAGTCAATTGAGTATTTGCAAGAGTTAACAGAAAGAGACGGTGAATTACTTCAAGTAATTATTATTTATAAAATATTACACTCCATAATAAACTTTAAAATAAACGTTGCATAAGTAATATGGTTAAAAAGTTAAAAAGGTGCATAAATCGTCTAAGTTTAGAAATTAATTGGTCTTTTCGTTCTTAAATATTAAACTTCATAATAAACTTATAACTTTTATTTAATCAATTACAAATTAATGATTATTTACATTTGAATAACAAAATGTTTATTTAATGCACATCTATAAACGAGTCAATCAATATGTATGAAAATGGTCGATAGGTAGCTACACACGTGACACGTACTAGGTCGTATAGTCAATGATTAATGGTGACCAATCAATTCATTGTTAATTGATCAATAAAACGCACACATATGAATAACTTCAGATGTCATGTTTGTCTTTGGGGTTAGGGTTTAGGATTATAGTTTAGGGTTTAAGGGTTTATGAGGGTTATCGTTGTTAAAAGCTTCAGATTTCCTGTTTAGGGTTTATGGTTTATCGTTGTTTAAGGTCTAACTTTAGGGGTTTAGGGTTTAAGGTATTTGTTAATTGAAATACGACACGTAAACATTTTCGATACCTTTCAGATATAGGTTTGTTTTAAGTATTTTTCACGTTTATCGTAAGTAGTTACGAGTTAAGGGTTTAGTTAGGTTCCTACAACTAACTATAAAATTAATTTACAATTATTATATATTGAATACTATTATATGATATAATATATACAAATAATATCTTAAATAAAATCAATTAATTGATATTTATATTATATATTCGTAATTTAAATATTTTTTAAATAACATTTTAGTATAATTACTTTTAATAATATAATATATATAAATTTTTTGATATCAAGTAATAATATTTTAAATAAAATCAATTAATTGATATTTATATATTATATATTTTTAATTTAAATATATTTTAAATAACATTTTAATAATTACTTTTATATATTATATATTTTTAATTTAAATATATTTTAAATAACATTTTAATAATTACTTTTAATAATATAATATATATAAATTTTTTGATATCAAGTAATAACATTTTAAATAAAATCAATTAATTGATATTTATATATTATATATTTTTAATTTAAATATATTTTAAATAACATTTTAATAATTTCGGGACTACATTTTAGGATTTTTTTAGGGACTACATGTTGTCCCATAAAGTATTCAGACAAGTCATTTTTTTGTCATAAGACTTTTCGGGACGACATCTGTAGTCCCCTAAAAATTCAGTTTAGGCGGCAACTTTTCCCTCCATTTTTTCACTTTGGTGACATTTTTTGGGACAAAACCTGTAGTCCCTAAAGCTTTGTCGAATTACAATTGTTTAATGGTTGTCCCGTAAGATTTGATTATCGGGACAAACACGTAGTCCCGCCAAATTTTTTGACCAAACACATTTATCGGGACAACGATGTCGTCCCGTTAAGTTTGAGCGCCAATTTTTTCCGCCAACTTATTTTCGTCATGTTCTTTTAGAGACTACATGTAGTCCCGATAAATAAGTAGCCTAATGTTTTGTCATCTAGTGAAGTTTTAGGGACAACGTGTGTAGTCCCTAAAGCTGAGTTTAATTTGATGGTTGTCCCATAATCGTAGTTTATCGGGACAGATAGGTAGTCCCCTGAAGTTTTGTACTCCAAAACATTTATCGGGACAACTTTGTAGTCCCTTAAACTTTGAGCGCCAAGTTTTCCCTCCAACTTTTTTTCGTTATGGTTTTTTAGGGACTACATGTAGTCCCTATAAATAGTAGTCAAAATTAAAGAAAACATATGACTCCTTTTTTGTCACGTAGTGAAGTTTTCGGGACTACATGTTGTCCCGATAAACGATGGCGTTGTCCCTATAGATTTTGGTCAAACTTTTGGGCAAAAAAACCCATTTTTTGTCGTGTAGTGGATTTTTGGGACGGATTTTCGTAGTCCCGAAAAAGTGTTTGTCCCGAAAGCCAAATTTTGGCGTAGTGTATACACCAAACTTTTAATTTATTAAAAAAGAATGATAAGTATATATATATATATATATAGAGAGAGAGAGAGAGGTTGATTCTTGTAAAACAAATCTTAAGGTAAAATAAGTAAAAAAAAAAATAAAAAATAATTTATAACGTTAGATATTTTGGATCATCGTTCATTTTAACCATATCTCGGACTTTAAAAAATGAAGTTTTTTGTAGATCATAAAATGGGTAGTTTTACCGTTGTGCATCAAATTTGGATATTTACCGAACAAAAACAAAGAATTTGATGCAAAATTACAAAATTACACATATAATAATTTTTAAAGTTTGTTATAATTGATTAAATAAACATAATACAAAATTACACATATAATAATTTTTTTCCATATTTTTTTACTTATTTTACTTTAAGTTTTGGTTTATAAGATAAATATATATATATATATATATATATATATATATATATATATATATATATATATATATAATATATATATATATATATATATATATATATATATATATATATATATATATATATATCATTTATAAACATATCAAATATAAATAAAATATAAGAAACTACAAAAAACATAGTTCCAAGTTTTCAAAAAACAAAATGTTTAGTAAATTGTATATATAAAAATTAAATAAATCGTTACGGTCATATATTATTTCTTATTGATTTAAATGATAATTTAGGAAATCCATATGACTGTAATGAAGTTCAAATACTTAGTAGGAAATAAGTAAAAACAAAAGAAAAATAAATTTTTAAAGAATTGATGACAACTTTCCGATCTTTGTTATTATCAAAATTTGTTTCAAAACTTTTGTTGTGATTTTCTTTTATAATTTATTTTATGTTCGCTCTAGAAGTTTTATGTAGATAAATTTTATCATATATTGTAATTTTATAGTAAATTTTTTTAATCTCTTATGCTAATTAATTAACAAATACATAAAATTGATGTGGTGTAATGAATATTGTTACACCAAATTTGATGCAATTTAGACATTAGTATTCATCACACCAAATTTGATGTACTGTGTAGTGTACACATTGGAGAAGATTTTTTGATGTTTTACACCATATTTGGTGTAAAACATAAGTTTGATGTCAATATTGGAGATGCTCTAAGATTATAATACTAAAATCCATCTATCAAAATATTGAATACACAAAATGAAGAACAACTTTGATATATCATATTGAATACTTTCTTAGAAACTTATTTTACAAATATAATAAATTTAATGAAACGAAATTAATATATATGAAAGACAGGTCTCATTTTAAACATCTCAATAAGATTGTTTTAATATAATATAGTAAATTTATGTTTAAAATTGTTAGGTTTAGAACCTCATTTTGGTAAACTGGCAAACATCATATTGGTGATTGAATATGGGTAATAAGACACTTGTTGATAGACTCGTTCAATAAAAAGACAACACATTTTTATAAAAATTTGGAGAAATAATGTGTAGACATGACTTTTATTTTGTAGTGACGCGACAAGAACCTAAAGTGTGCCCTTCCAAACATCCTCTTAGATTAGAAAATGACTCGGATTTCTTTAAGTTATTTAAGCTTAAAGACACAGCTTAGAGCACCTGGAGTGATAATGAGTGACAATGAGGTTGTGGTGGGTTGTGGGGAAAAAGGTGATGACGTGGCAGTGAGAATGAGGGTTGTGAGTTGTTATGATAGGGAGGGTTGTGGTGGATTGTGGGATTATTTTATTATTATTAATTTTTTTTTCTTAAAAGATAAATAAATAATTAAAAGAATATAAAATATTAAAATTTAATAATTAAAACATTAAATAACATAAATAAAAAAAAATTACAAATAATTAAAACATAAATAAATAATTAAAACAATACGAAAGAAAATGTCTTCAAAAATTTGGATAACACGATCGCTAATAACATTCATTTATAAGACCCGACCCTAAACTTAATATTGAACGGAGTTTGCATTGCAACCATAATAATTAGTTATTTGATTGATATGGATTATAAATAACATTCATTTAGATAAAAGAAAAGGGCCAAAATTAAAATTTTTAAAACATATATATATAAAAAAAAATCAAACCCTAAACCTAAATAAACCCACCTCCCTTCCCTCCCACTCCTCCCTTCCCTCCCACAGCGCCTCCCTCTGCAAAAATCAATCGGAAACAAGAAAAAAAATCAAACCGAAACAAAAAAAAGAAAGAAGTGAAAGAAGAAGAGAAAGAAGAAAAGAAAAGAAGAGAAAGAAGAAAAAAGAAAAAAAAAAAAAAAAAAACACAACGATCGTTGTGGTGGTAACGAATCCGACAACGAAGCTCCAGAACGAGGCGACCCGGAGTGGAGAACGACCACAACGGTCGTTGTGAGGCGACAACGAGCCCCACAACCCCCCCACTCCGAGTGCTCTTATAAGTAAAGAGGCGTGTCTGCACAAGTTTGCTTTGCAAAATGGAATATGGTGAGCTTTTGTAAAGCATTGTCTATTTGGTTGTTTAAATCGATACACTGTATTCTTGAGTTTGCATACTATAATTATAACCTTGAAAGGAAGGGCCGTGTATATTAGATTATTAGATTACATTAGTTTCTATATTATTATTAGCCCAAGTATAGATTAGGGCTTAGCCCAGTATAGCATTCTTGTATTATAAATACTCATTGTATGTTTCAATGCAAATCATCAATTCAATTCCAATTCGGTTTAATACCATTTTATGGTATCAGAGCCATAAAAGGCTCCTAAAAATCCTCCTACAAATATTCAATCCCAACCACTTTCCAAAACAAACAAACCGATCCATAATCGGCTTCCAAACCATTCAATCGATCCTAAACCTGCAAACCCTAATTCCATTCGATTTTTTATCTTTTTCTTTAGCAATTTTTAAGCAAATTTAATCTAGCATGGCTAGTGGTGGAGCAAGCGGATCCGAAGATGATAAAATCTTTGGAATCACCAACATTAAAGCTTTCATTCCAATCACTCTTGATATGGAAGAACATAATTTTAACCAATGGAAGATTATGTTCGAAATGCATTGCAGCACATGGGACGTAGACGGTTTTCTTGATGGCACGGTTCTTCCTAAAGGACCGGAAGACAAAGGATGGCGGAAACGTGATAACCTCATCAAGATGTGGATCTACAATACCATCAACAAATCCATTCTTCAAATGGTTATGAAGAAAGGAGAAACAACTAGGCAGCTTTGGAAGGCATTGGACGATCTTTTTCATAGCAACAAAGATTCACGAGCACTACAACTTCACGACGATCTCCGTACCATCAAACTCGGAGATATGTCCATTAATGATTACTGTAACAAACTTAAAATTATTTTTGACCTTCTTGAAAATATTGACCAACCAATTGATGAAAAACACCTTGTTATGCATATGATTAACGGTTTACCAGAGAAGTTTGCAGGGGTTATCACACTCATTCGTCATCAGCAGCCACTTCCGAGCTTCAAAACCGCTCGTACCATGCTTCTCCTTGAGGAAAGTAGCTTTAGCAAAACTCATGACCGTGTTGTGGACACCTCTTCATCCCCTACAATTCTTTATGCTCGAGGTAATAATAATCAAAATACCCATACTAATAATCAAGGTAGCCGGAATTTCAGCCCCAACATTTGTCGTAACTTTATGCGGGGTCATTGCCAATATGGTGCCACCTGCAAATTTATTCATGCCAACAACAATGACTCACGAAAACCACGCCCAAACACCCCAGCCCCACCCGGACAGCAGCAGCCCCGCTTCACTGGTTCACAGCCCCACCCCGGATACCATACCCAGCAACCTGGTTCGCAGCCTGGATACCCTCCCCAGCAGCTTGCTTCGTGGCCCCAACACCCTCACCCGGGTCACTTCTACTCGAGCCACTACCAGCATCAGGCCCCTCCACCAAGTCAGTACCCGAGCACCTTCCCGATACCACCTCCTGGCCTCGGTACAGCAGCTGCCCCGCCTCCGGGATTTGGTGCCCCATCAGCCCCGCCACAACAATTTTCAGCCCCGGGTTCAGCTCCTGGTTCAGCTCTCCACACGCAGTCTGGTTCGTCATCTGATCAGGCCACTGCACTCCCTCAGGCGTTTAGCAATATGACCTTTAAGGAACCAACTGATCAGGCGTGGTACATGGACACTGGCGCAACTTCGCATCTCACCGCGGATTCAGGTAACTTAAGTAAGGTTTTTAATAATTGCAATATTCCATCTATCATTGTTGGTGACGGAAATTCCATACCCGTCACCAACTCGGGCACCACTATTTTACCTACACCGTCCCGACCCCTATACCTCAATCATGTACTTGTAACACCTCAAATTATTAAAAACCTTGTTTCCGTTCGTAAATTTACTCGTGAAAATAATTTGTCGATTGAGTTTGATAAACTTGGATTTTCTGTGAAGGAACCCCGCACCCAAACCATAATACTCCGATGTGACAGTGATGGAGATTTGTACCCGCTTACCAACCTTGCCTCACCTACATTTGCATTTTTGTTTTTAAATCAAGATACATGGCACCGCCGGCTTGGTCATCCGCGTGATGATGTTCTTCGCATTCTTTCTTCGCAAGGTTTTATTTCAGTCAATAATAGTAGCAAAAACCACCCGTTGTGTGATGCTTGTCAACTTGGTAAACAAGTCAAACTTCCATTTATTAGCTCTTTGTCGTTTGTTGAGTCTGCTTTTGACATTATTCACTCGGATATTTGGACTTCTCCTATCCCGAGTGTCAGTGGAATAAAATATTATGTTTTGTTTTTAGATCATTTTTCGCATTTTTTATGGGTTTTTCCTTTACGTAGAAAGTGTGAAGCCTTTACTAAATTCTTGCAATTTCGAGCTTACGTTAAAACGCAATTTAAAACAGAAATTAAATCTTTTCAATGTGACCACGGGGGTGAATTTGACAACAAGGAAATGCACTCTTTGTTTAATAATAATGGCATAACTTTTCGATTTTCGTGTCCTAAAACCTCCCAACAAAACGGGAAATCAGAACGTATGATTCGCACTATAAATAATCTGATTCGAACTTTACTTTTTCAAGCTAAACTCCCCCCAATTTATTGGGTTGAAGCTTTAAATATGGCGGTTCACCTACTTAATATCTTACCGTCCACTTCTATCGACAACGAAATTCCGTTTCAAAAACTCTTTCAAAAATCCCCATCTTATAACTTGTTAAAAGTCTTTGGCTGCTTGTGTTACCCGTACCTTTTTCCTAAACACAAACTCGAACCTCGTTCAGCACCCTGCATATTTCTTGGCTTCCCATCCAGTCATCGCGGTTACCGGTGCCTTCATTTCCATTTTCCATTCCTACACCTACTGTCCATAATCCCACCCCCATTTACCATTTCCTCGATGACTCACAGCTCCATATTAATCCACCCACTACCCCAGCCCAAGCCCAAAACAATAACCAAGCCCAACCTGAAAACCCGCTACCTGATCCGAACCCTGCACCGCCCGCTTCGCCTGCCCCACCCGACTCGCCTGCCCCACCCGCTTCGCCCGCTCCGCCTGCTTCACCCGATCCAGCGCCCGAACCCGCAACCCCACCCGTCGCACCTCCTAATGCCCCAACACACTCTATGACGACTCGGTCACGACACGGTATCACCAAACCTATTACTCGCTTAAAACTCCATACCACTACTATTTCCCCTTTACCCCGCTCATATCTCGCCGCTTTAAAAGACCCATTTTGGAATAAATCAATGATAGATGAATTTACTGCACTTATTAAAAATCGTACTTGGGATCTTGTTCCCCGTCCGGTGAATGCTAACGTTGTTTCTTCCATGTGGCTTTTTAGACATAAATTTAATGCAGATGGAACTCTGAGTCGCTATAAGGCTCGACTTGTCGCCAACGGCCGTAGTCAGCAACAGGGGGTTGATTGTGAGGAAACTTTCAGCCCGGTCGTCAAACCAGGCACTATTCAGGCAGTCCTTAGTTTGGCCCTATCTAGATCTTGGCCAATCCATCAGCTGGATGTCAAGAATGCATTTTTACACGGTCATCTTGATGAAACGGTCTATATGCAACAGCCTCCTGGATTTATTGACAAAACTCACCCTGATTATGTTTGTCTTTTGCAGCCTTCTCTTTATGGTCTTAAACAGGCTCCCCGTGCATGGTTTCAAAGATTTGCATCTTATGTTCTTCGTCTTGGATTCACACATAGCAAGACGGACACATCTCTGTTTATCTTTAAGCGTGGGACGGATACAGCTTATTTATTACTCTATGTGGACGACATTATTCTCACAGCTTCATCTACTTCCTTATTGCAGCGTATTATTACATTGCTTAGCACTGAGTTTTCAATGACAGATTTGGGGGCATTAAGTTACTTCTTGGGCATCTCGGTTACACGTACCGCAAAAGGTATGTTCTTATCTCAGCAACAGTATGCCTCAGATATTCTGGAACGCGCTCACATGACCAACTGCAACCCCTGCAAAACTCCGGTTGATACCGATGCCAAGCTGGGTCTGAGCGGTCCCCCTGTCTCAGATCCGAGCTCGTATCGTAGTTTAGCAGGTGCACTACAGTATCTCACCTTCACTCGCCCAGATATATCATATGCCGTTCAGCAGCTATGCCTTTATATGCATGATCCACGTGAGCCTCATCTACATGCTCTGAAACGTATTCTACGCTACATTCGGGGTACTTTATCGCTCTCGGTCTGTCCCTTTATGCCTCTCCGACTACGCAATTAACAACTTATTCTGATGCCGATTGGGGTGGATGTCCAGATTCTCGTCGCTCCACCTCAGGATATTGTGTTTTTCTTGGGGATAATCTCCTCTCTTGGTCCTCTAAACGCCAACACACTGTCTCTAGATCCAGTGCAGAGGCAGAATATCGTGGGGTTGCTAACGCAGTTGCAGAAACATCATGGTTACGTAATTTACTTCGGGAGCTTCATAATCCTATTTCTACTGCTACAGTTGTTTTTTGTGATAATGTCAGTGCTGTTTACATGTCTGCAAATCTGGTTCATCATCAGCGCACCAAACACATTGAGATAGATATTCACTTTGTTCGTGACAAGGTGGCTGCGGGTCAGGTTCGAGTTCTCCATGTTCCATCACGCTACCAGTATGCTGATATCTTCACGAAAGGCCTTCCATCTCCATTGTTTATTGATTTTCGATCCAGTTTGAGTGTGCGCTCCACACCCGCTCAAACTGTGGGGGGCATATTAGATTATTAGATTACATTAGTTTCTATATTATTATTAGCCCAAGTATAGATTAGGGCTTAGCCCAGTATAGCATTCTTGTATTATAAATACTCATTGTATGTTTCAATGCAAATCATCAATTCAATTCCAATTCAGTTTAATACCATTTTAGTGTAGACTTAATTATGGATAATTACATATGAAGAAAAGCATTAGAACCCTAACATTTACCAAGTTAAAAGTAACTAAAATAGATTATATTATGTATCAACTTTCTGTATTATAAAACTAAAATGTGGCTAGATGGGTATATCGTTTGGTTGAGGGTTTGGTTTTTAAATAAATTTTCGTTTAGAAAAAAGGAACAAAGATGGTCACAACGAGTACTAGCGGACAAACTTTTAACAACGACACCCCGAGAGAGGGCAAAAAAGATGAACAGAAATATTCACCTAGTCTCCACCTCTCCGGCACAAACGAACAAAAGCCCAAACGAAAAACCCAAAAGGAAACCAGCAGCAGATTGCCTGATGATTTTTGAAGAATGTATTTCCACATAAGTGAATCTGACCAAAATTATGTCTTGGACTGAAATGGGAAGAGGAGGCAGCCCCACCAACTGCAAGTTTTGAAGACAATAATCAATCGAATCCATTTCCCTCTCACAAAGAGAGCACAATAGAGAATCAATGACCACTCGTCGGGACTGCAAATTTATTTTGGAAGTTAAACTGTTGAGAGAAGCCCTCTACGTGCAATCGTAGATCTTCTTTGGCACCCACAAATTAATTCAAAGCCATAACTTTTTCCTTTTCCAAATTTGAGAACATGTTTTCATGCAACAATTCCAAAACAAAATATTATAAAATCAAATTGGAGAATAAAATAGAATCACAAAGGAAAAGTCTGAGCACAAACACTCCAACTTTCGGTTTCTGATGAATAAATCTCTATTTGTATATGGCGATAGTTTGACGCGGACAATTAACCTAATTACTTTTACCATTTCACCATTTGACAGTTTTAACACTATTTAAATGTAACAAAAAAAAAAGTGAAAAAGAAAACTTCGGATTCAAGCATTCACGACCTTCTCAAAGTCCCACAATGACATAAAATCACACACTAGCTAGAGACGGGTTGAACAGAAAGCTACAATATCGACCAACACGAGGCTTGGTAGGCACTAACTCACATAGCTTGGAGAAAGTCTTTGAGATGATATTGTATCGTATAAGCTTCCCAGGTACCTCCACCACGAAATAGAAGTCCTCTTCTCTTTCCCCAAACACAACAGATAGAACAATGAAACATTGGTTTAAGAAGACATGATTTACGTTGTATTCGGTAATAATGTGATCAAGATTAATATGGTACTTGACAGACCACTTGGAACATTCATTCTTCATCTCATAAACAATGATCTGTAGTGAAGATATAGGATGAACTCTATGAAGAAGAAGCAAACAATCAAGCGACACCGCTAATTTATCATAACAATATGGTCTTCCATACAATGTTTTAGGGGTGTCAACTTGTATAAAGTGAGGGTTGTCTATATCATTTAAATTCAAATGATAAACCTCGTGTAAATAATCGACCCAACGAATAGCACCACGCCAGTATATCCCATTATAAAACCCGAAAAACAGTCCATGACTAAAAGTTTTGGCGGAAACACTCCATTCGCCTGTTTGTGATGAGTAAATCTCTATACGGACATGTATATCGAGTTGATCATAATTGTCATAGGGGAGTCGAGGATAAACAACTTTGTAGTGAGGTGAAACCGCAGGATCAAAAGCTATTGCCATACTAAAAAGTGAACTATTAGGATAAGGCACTAGAAGTTGCTTAAACAAATTTAAAGTTGGATTGTAAACATAAACTTTATCCGGCCTAATACAACAAAGAAGGAGACCATTGCATGATTGCAAAACCTCAATATTACCTGAATTTATATCAAAATTGAATGTTGTTATCAATGGCGGGTTTTTAACTGGTAACTTGGCATCCAATAGCACAAAAATACTTTCGGAGGAATCTGTATGTGATTGGAGAAACAAACCGGATGGAGGATCAACTTTGAGATTTTTAGTTCGTAACTGAGTGAAGTTACGGGATTTAATGAGAGATAACCAGTGTTTGGATACGGACTTAAACCGAACAAGTGATAATACGGGTAATCGGAGTAAGACTTCGGTTAAAAGGTCTTCGTTGGAACCGACTTTATCTGCTGACAAATGCTGCATGGATGAGTCTCCGGCAGCTATGTCGCAACATACAGTGAGTTCCGGCGAACAGCCGCCCATTATGCGATCACTTCTTTTGTTTGGGGAATACGGCGTTTAGGGCTTTTAAGGGTTTAGTTTATATTTCAATCCATAACAAAGCCTTGAAGACTATAAGGCGCCAAAAATACAAGAAGGTTTTAAAAGGAATTGAGTTTTTAATGAGTTTAATAGTTATTAAAATATAACATCTTTTCTATTTTTATATTTATAAGCTTAAACTTAAAGCGGATTTAGTTAGAGGTTAACCGGCGCAATTGTCTCTTCGGAAGTTTTGATACAAAAAGTGAATTGCAACAAAAAAAATATAATTTTTAGATTTTTTCCTTATAAAATACACTATTTATTAGGATTAGTTGAACAAAATAAATATAAAAAGTTATTTGATGCCCTACTTCAAAGGATCAAGTCTTCCTATAACACATTTTTTGAAATATGTTTTGCCCCTATTAAAAACGTTTATGGTTATGTAGCTTGCTTAAAACTCTATCTAATTTTACTAAACATTTTTTTCATTTTTATACATAATCTCCCGTTCTAGCCATAAGTTCAAACTCATTCCAGCGTCAGCCCAAACTCCATCTCCAACTAGTTATGTCGCACACGCCCTAATATGTTTGACAAAAGGGTTTTATGAAGATTACATGGGCTTAAACTTATTGTTTTCTTCATAAGCCCTCTATAATTATTGTTTGTTTTGACGGGTTATTAGAACTATAAGCTTCATAAGTCCCAAAACAATAAGTCATTTAAAGTAGCCTATGAAAAAGATTGGCTTAAGGTGAACAAAATGAGATAAATATCCATTGCTAAAACATATATTTTCTATACCTTGTTTGTTCGGAAATAAGAGATGTTTGGGATTGTATATTTTACAAGTTGTGTTTTGATATAGTCATTAAATTTAAGGCCGACAATTATCAACTAGACCCGAAACATGATTCGAACCGAACATGAAATCTGTCGTCACGAACACAACAATAATATGAATTGAGTCATAAATGGGTTACACGAAAATGACTCGAAACTTTTGGGTATGGTTAAGGTCAACCCGTTTGATACGACATTGACATGTTTGACCTGTTTATAACTAATAATATTTAGAAATAAATAAATAAATAGTTGTAAAAGCTAAAAATAACTAAATATCGAAAAAAGATTAAAAAAAAAAAGTTTCCATCGTTGTACATAAAAAACATGGTAGAAATTATTTCTAGTGATGAAACTTTGTATCGAACCGCCCTTTTTGGTAAAAAAAAAACATGTAAGAAACTAATTTAACCCCCCCCACAGTTTCCATCGTTGTACATAAAAAACATGGTAGAAATTATTGTATATTAACTGTTTTCGTGGCGTACCCTTTTTTCGGCTTTTAAAATTTTCAAACAAATTAGAAATTACCTCATCATCAGCCATAACCATCTCCAACCAAATTAAGACATCACCGAGTTTTGTATTTATTGCCTCCAACATTCTACAAAGTCGTACATGAACAACCCAATCTTCTCTAGTTGGGTCAAGGGCGCCAATCTTTGAGTGAGACATGTTTTTCAAAAGAGACATAATTGTACGTAGTTATGGGGCTTGTTAACTAACTTATATAGAAAAACACAAAACCACCAACCTTTGGAGTACCTAAAAACGTTTGTGTTAATAACTTAGGGTAACTCAATAGTCTAAATATCATTATACCTCAATAATTAGTATGCCATTAATACCACCAACTTTTGGAGTACCTAAAAACGTCTGTGTTATTAACTTAGGGTAACTGAGGAGTTTAAATATTATGGTAATTAAAACACAATAATTAGTATGCCATTAATACCACCAACTTTTAGAGTACCTAAAAACGTATGTGTTATTAACTTAGGGTAAGTGAACAATTTAAATATCATTATACTTCACATCATGGTAATTAAAACACAGGGCAACCAAAGAGTCAGGAGTTTTAAATGTGTTATTAACTTAGGATAACTGAACAGTTTAAATATCATTATACCTCACATTATGGTAATTAAAACACACGGCAACCAAAGAGTCAGGAGTTTCAAATGCATACCATTCCACTATTTGGAATATCTCGCACGTAATAAAGTCGACGACTTTAGATTATAAGTAATAATAGATAAGTTATCCTAGTTTGTCAAAATATTCAATATTTGGATAATACTATTCAATTTTGAGTAAATTTTCAATTATGTCATCAAACTTTGCACTAGTAGAGTAACATAATCGATCATTTTTTCAAAGTTTAATAGCATTTTTTACAGTAGAGTAAGGGCCTGTTTGCGATCACCATTGACCACAGACCCGGACTCAGACCACTATAAGTCATAGATGGCTCGGACTCGGTCCGGACCACGGACCCAAAACGCAGACTGAAACTGGATTGAATATATGCAGTCACAGTCCACCGCCGCCTCCAGCCACCGCCGCCGCCTCTGTAAGTTTTTTTTTTTTTTTTTTTTTCTTATCTCCACTTGAATCAGCCTCCACATTGAAGTTGATTGATTTCATGCTACCAATATGTCGATTTCATGTTAATTTGTTGAAGAATGGTACTGATTTCATATATGCCTTTTTATTGAATGTAGCGCAAAAACACCGGTCAATGTGGAGCAGTGTTTTAAAAAACTTGTTTTGTAGGTATGTCTGAAATGAATGTCTGTATTTTATTATTTCCTCTTTACCCAATTTTATTAACATGTTTGATCAGTTAGGGATAAAATATTTGTCGTATATTACTCGAATGATCCGTGTGGTTGTACCTAAATTTCACTTGTAGTTCACAAGTCTAGGAAATTCACCAGTTGTCCGTGGACTAAATGAATTAACCAAATATTACCAAAAAGGGTAATTTAATCATTCCACTTGGTAAAGAGGACATGACATAACCATTATGCCATAACGTGTTTGAGATGTTAGGGACTAAAAAATATGCAGATATTGGATACACCGAGTTTGATAGAGGAGGGATCAACTGCTGTTAAAAAAAACATATTCAGACAGAAGCCTCCGGCTTATATAACTTTGACTTATCATTTATAAGCTTTTTTTATTTATTTATAAAGTTATAAATTACAAATAAACCGGAATCATATAAGCTTATAATCCCATAAATAAACTCAAACAAACGTCTCCGACGCCATCTCCAATCTATGCATTAAAATTTTAGACCATTTTTTGTATTAAAAGAATATGTTTTAACTTCAATGTATACATAAAAATGTTACACCAAAATTTGATAGGATGTTATACTTAAATAGATTATTAAGAGCATTTTAAATATGTGCACTATAATTTATATCAAATTTGGTGTAGAAAATGAATCATTTTGAAATATCATTACATCAAATATTTTTTGCTCAAATGTGTCATCAAATATATACACCAAACTTTTAATTTATTAAAAAAAATAGCCAATTACATAAATCGTCCTTATGGTTTTCATAAAATTACGGATTTCCCCCCTAATTTTAAAACGTTGCATAAATCGTCCACTTTTGGCAACTAATTACGGATTTCGTCCCTAAAATGGATGTCCGTTAAAATCATCGCTAACTATTTACACATTTCATCCCTAAAATGGATGTCCGTTAGAAATTATGGACGATAAGCTTAATTAGTTTCCAAAGCTGGACGATTTATGCAACGTTTTAAACTTAGGGACGAAATCCGTAATTTAAAATAAACTATAGGAACGATTTATGTAATTAACTCAAAATATATATATATATATATATATATATATATATATATATATATATATATATATATATATATATACTAGATTATATATATACTAGATTATTGTCCCGTGATAGCGCGGATAAAGATAAAAATTGAATCATAAATTTTATGTTTATGTAGATTTTTAAGCTATTATGATAAGACAATGTTACACGTATAATAACATATATACCTTTATGTTTATATATACAGGGACGAAGCCAGTAGGGGGGCTGGAGGGTGCTCGGCCCCCCCTAACTGACCTGACTGACCTGACGACTACCTTACCTTCATGGCGAGACGTAATCGTGGACAGAGACGGAGAGTGTAGACGGTGATGTGACGGAGGAGTTCCTGAAACGATCCGACGAAGAGACTGAGACTTCTGATCGGCGGTACGCATAACGTTAACGGCACCGCCGAGAACGCCACCGCGAAGAATAATTGAAGCATTTATTTTCCGGCGAGAAATTCCTCAGACAAGTTTTTATTGATTTTTTTGGAATTGTTTTTCTAAAAGTCTTCTATTTGTTTGTTTGTTTACGCGAATGTGAGATGTCATCATGTTGATTGAGTGGACGGTTGAGATTAGATTTTGGAATTGTTTTATATTTATTTATTTGATGAGTGTTACAAGTATGGTGTCGACAGATTTCATTTATTATTTATATATGAGGTGTTTGGGAAGTTGAAATCTATTTTAACATATAGTTCATAAAAATAATATGAAATTTAAAACAAATCTCATATAATAAGATGATATTTTTAAAATAATTATTAAATTTATAAAAAAATTGCTTTAGTTTCGACTTTTACCCTGTAGTGCGAGAACGGGTTTTTCGAAAAGACCGGTATATATTACGTTACATCTTCGCGTCGCTTTGTCATGTCGCGAGAACGAATTTTTACTAAATAATTAATATTCAAGACAGTTTACGTTACTATCGGGAAAAAAAAATCGAGCCCCACTTAACATAAATTTCTGGCTCCGTCTCTGTATATATATACATGATGTTTATAGTTACTATAACATATACACATTTACGTTTATACACATGTTTTAATTTTATATTAAAAAAATATTAGAATAACAATAAGGTATTTATAGTACAAATTGAGAGATTTTATAAGCAAATAAGAATTATGTTTTTTTATTTTTGTGGAGATGGAATAAAATAGAGAAATGTAATTATGTATTGTAAAAGGGTGAGAAATGAAAATGGTCTTTGATGACATCATCATCAATCTGATCTAACGGTTGAAATTAAAGAAATAAACTAATCTAAAGGAACTTACTTCGCCATTTGGCATTTAAGACCCCTCTTTTATTATATATTAAAGATATATATAACCTAAAATGTGCCCTTCCAAACATCCTCTTAGATTAGAAAATGACTCAGATTTCTTTAAGTTATTTAAGCTTAAAGACACAACTTATAAGTAAAGAGGCATTCTGCACAATTTTGCTTTGCAAAAAGGAATATGGTGATCTTTTGTAAACCGTTGTCTATTTGCTTGTTTGAATCGATACACTGTTTTCTTGAGTTTGCAAACTGTAATTATAACCTTGAAAGGAAGGGCCGTGTAGACTTAATCATGGATATTTACATATGAAGAAAAGCATTAGAACCCTAACATTTACTAAGTTAAAAGTAACTAAAATAGATTATATTATGTATCAACTTTCGGTATTATAAAACTAAAATGTGGCTAGATGGGTATATCGGTTGGTTGAGGGTTTGGTTTTTAAATAAATTTACGTTTAGAAAAAATGAACAAAGTTGGTCACAACGAGTACTAGCGGACAAACTTTTAACAACGACACCCCGAGAGAGGGCAAAAAAGATGAACATAAATATTCACCTAGTCTCCACCTCTCCGGCACAAACGAACAAAAGCCCAAACGAAAAACCCAAAAGGAAACCAGCTGATTGTCTGATGATTTTTGAAGAATGTATTTCCACATAAGTGAATCTGACCAAAATTATGTCACGGACTGAAATGGGAAGAGGAGGCAGCCCCACCAACTGCAAGTTTTGAAGACAATAATCAATCGAATCCATTTCCCTCTCACAAAGAGAGCACAATAGAGAATCAATGACCACTCGTCGGGACTGCAAATTGATTCAAAGCCATAACTTTTCCCTTGTCCAAATTTGAGAACATGTTTTCATGCACCATTTCCAAAACAAAATATTATAAAACCAAATTGGAGAATAAAATAGAGTCACAAAGGAAAAGTCTGAGCACAAACACTCCAACTTTCGGTTTCTGATGAACAAATCTCTATTTGTGCAATTAACCTAATTACTTTTACCATTTCACCATTTGACAGTTTTAAAACTATTTAAATGTAACAAAAAAAAGTGAAAAAGAAAACTTCGGATTCAAACATTCACGACCTTCTCAAAGTCCCACAATGACATAAAATCACACACTAGCTAGAGACGGGTTGAACAGAAAGCTACAATATCGACCAACACGAGGCTTGGTAGGCACTAACTCACATAGCTTGGAGAAAGTCTTTGAGATAATATTGTATCGTATAAGCTTCCCAGGTACCTCCACCACAAAATAGAAGTCCTCTTCTCTTTCCCCAAACACAACAGATAGAACAATGAAACAATGGTTTAAGAACACATGATTTACGTTGTATTCGGTAATAATGTGATCAAGATTAATATGGTACTTGACAGACCACCCGGAACATTCATTCTTCATCTCATAAACAATGATCTGTAGTGAAGATATAGGATGAACTCTATGAAGAAGAAGCAAACAATCAAACGACACCGCCAATTTATCATAACAATATGGTCTTCCATACAATGTTTTAGGGGTGTCAACTTGTATAAAGTGAGGGTTGTCTATATCATTTAAATTGAAATGATAAACCTCGTGTAAATAATCGACCCAACGAATAGCACCACGCCAGTATATCCCATTATAAAACCCAAAAAACAGTCCATGACTAAAAGTTTTGGCGGAAACACTCCATTTGCCTGTTTGTGATGAGTAAATCTCTATATGGACATGTATATGGAGTTGATCATAATTGTCATAGGGGAGTCGAGGATAAACAACTTTGTAGTGAGGTGAAACCGCAGGATCAAAAGCTATTGCCATACTAAAAAGTGAACTATTAGGATAAGGCACTAGAAGTTGCTTAAACAAATTTAAAGTTGGATTGTAAACATAAACTTTATCCGGCCTAATGCAACAAAGAAGGAGACCATTGCATGATTGCAAAACCTCAATATTACCTGAATTTATATCAAAATTGAATGTTGTTATCAATGGCGGGTTTTTAACTGGTAACTTGGCATCCAATAGCACAAAAATACTTTCGGAGGAATCTGTATGTGATTGGAGAAACAAACCGGATGGAGGATCAACTTTGAGATTTTTAGTTCGTAACTGAGTGAAGTTACGGGATTTGATGAGAGATAACCAGTGTTTGGATACGGACTTAAACCGAACAAGTGATAATACGGGTAATCGGAGTAAGACTTCGGTTAAAAGGTCTTCGTTGGAACCGACTTTATCTGCTGACAAATGCTGCATGGATGAGTCTCCGGCAGCTATGTCGCAACATACAGTGAGTTCCGGCGAACAGCCGCCCATTATGCGATCACTTCTTTTGTTTGGGGAATACGGCGTTTAGGGCTTTTAAGGGTTTAGTTTATATTTCAATCCATAACAAAGCCTTGAAGACTATAAGGCGCCAAAAATACAAGAAGGTTTTAAAAGGAATTGAGTTTTTAATGAGTTTAATAGTTATTAAAATATAACATCTTTTCTATTTTTATATTTATAAGCTTAAACTTAAAGCGGATTTAGTTAGAGGTTAACCGGCGCAATTGTCTCTTCGGAAGTTTTGATACAAAAAGTGAATTGCAACAAAAAAAATATAATTTTTAGATTTTTTCCTTATAAAATACACTATTTATTAGGATTAAATAAATATAAAAAGTTATTTGATGCCCTACTTCAAAGGATCAAGTCTTCCTATAACACATTTTTTGAAATATGTTTTGCCCCTATTAAAAACGTTTATGGTTATGTCGCTTGCTTAAAACTCTATCTAATTTTACTAAACATTTTTTTCATTTTTATACATAATCTCCCGTTCTAGCCATAAGTTCAAACTCATTCCAGCGTCAGCCCAAACTCCATCTCCAACTAGTTATGTCGCACACGCCCTAATATGTTTGACAAAAGGGTTTTATGAAGATTACATGGGCTTAAACTTATTGTTTTCTTCATAAGCCCTCTATAATTATTGTTTGTTTTGACGGGTTATTAGAACTATAAGCTTCATAAGTCCCAAAACAATAAGTCATTTAAAGTAGCCTATGAAAAAGATTGGCTTAAGGTGAACAAAATGAGATAAATATCCATTGCTAAAACATATATTTTCTATACCTTGTTTGTTCGGAAATAAGAGATGTTTGGGATTGTATATTTTACAAGTTGTGTTTTGATATAGTCATTAAATTTAAGGCCGACAATTATCAACTAGACCCGAAACATGATTCGAACCGAACATGAAATCTGTCGTCACGAACACAACAATAATATGAATTGAGTCATAAATGGGTTACACGAAAATGACTCGAAACTTTTGGGTATGGTTAAGGTCAACCCGTTTGATACGACATTGACATGTTTGACCTGTTTATAACTAATAATATTTAGAAATAAATAAATAAATAGTTGTAAAAGCTAAAAATAACTAAATATCGAAAAAAGATTAAAAAAAAAAGTTTCCATCGTTGTACATAAAAAACATGGTAGAAATTATTTCTAGTGATGAAACTTTGTATCGAACCGCCCTTTTTGGTAAAAAAAAAAACATGTAAGAAACTAATTTAACCCCCCCCCCCACAGTTTCCATCGTTGTACATAAAAAACATGGTAGAAATTATTGTATATTAACTGTTTTCGTGGCGTACCCTTTTTTCGGCTTTTAAAATTTTCAAACAAATTAGAAATTACCTCATCATCAGCCATAACCATCTCCAACCAAATTAAGACATCACCGAGTTTTGTATTTATTGCCTCCAACATTCTACAAAGTCGTACATGAACAACCCAATCTTCTCTAGTTGGGTCAAGGGCGCCAATCTTTGAGTGAGACATGTTTTTCAAAAGAGACATAATTGTACGTAGTTATGGGGCTTGTTAACTAACTTATATAGAAAAACACAAAACCACCAACCTTTGGAGTACCTAAAAACGTTTGTGTTAATAACTTAGGGTAACTCAATAGTCTAAATATCATTATACCTCAATAATTAGTATGCCATTAATACCACCAACTTTTGGAGTACCTAAAAACGTCTGTGTTATTAACTTAGGGTAACTGAGGAGTTTAAATATTATGGTAATTAAAACACAATAATTAGTATGCCATTAATACCACCAACTTTTAGAGTACCTAAAAACGTATGTGTTATTAACTTAGGGTAAGTGAACAATTTAAATATCATTATACTTCACATCATGGTAATTAAAACACAGGGCAACCAAAGAGTCAGGAGTTTTAAATGTGTTATTAACTTAGGATAACTGAACAGTTTAAATATCATTATACCTCACATTATGGTAATTAAAACATACGGCAACCAAAGAGTCAGGAGTTTCAAATGCATACCATTCCACTATTTGGAATATCTCGCACGTAATAAAGTCGACGACTTTAGATTATAAGTAATAATAGATAAGTTATCCTAGTTTGTCAAAATATTCAATATTTGGATAATACTATTCAATTTTGAGTAAATTTTCAATTATGTCATCAAACTTTGCACTAGTAGAGTAACATAATCGATCATTTTTTCAAAGTTTAATAGCATTTTTTACAGTAGAGTAAGGGCCTGTTTGCGATCACCATTGACCACAGACCCGGACTCAGACCACTATAAGTCATAGATGGCTCGGACTCGGTCCGGACCACGGACCCAAAACGCAGACTGAAACTGGATTGAATATATGCAGTCACAGTCCACCGCCGCCTCCAGCCAGCCAGCCACCGCCGCCGCCTCTGTAAGTTTTTTTTTTTTTTTTTTTTTCTTATCTCCACTTGAATCAGCCTCCACATTGAAGTTGATTGATTTCATGCTACCAATATGTCGATTTCATGTTAATTTGTTGAAGAATGGTACTGATTTCATATATGCCTTTTTATTGAATGTAGCGCAAAAACACCGGTCAATGTGGAGCAGTGTTTTAAAAAACTTGTTTTGTAGGTATGTCTGAAATGAATGTCTGTATTTTATTATTTTTGCTACGTTTTTTTGTTCATCTTTCTGTTTCATAAATAATCAATATAATATATATGAAGGTTCAACCCGTTTCCTCTTTACCCAATTTTATTAACATGTTTGATCAGTTAGGGATAAAATATTTGTCGTATATTACTCTAATGATCCGTGTGGTTGTACCTAAATTTCACTTGTAGTTCACAAGTCTAGGAAATTCACCAGTTGTCCGTGGACTAAATGAATTAACCAAATATTACCAAAAAGGGTAATTTAATCATTCCACTTGGTAAAGAGGACATGACATAACCATTATGCCATAACGTGTTTGAGATGTTAGGGACTAAAAAATATGCAGATATTGGATACACCGAGTTTGATAGAGGAGGGATCAACTGCTGTTAAAAAAAACATATTCAGACAGAAGCCTCCGGCTTATATAACTTTGACTTATCATTTATAAGCTTTTTTTATTTATTTATAAAGTTATAAATTACAAATAAACCGGAATCATATAAGCTTATAATCCCATAAATAAACTCAAACAAACGTCTCCGACGCCATCTCCAATCTATGCATTAAAATTTTAGACCATTTTTTGTATTAAAAGAATATGTTTTACGGCAAATTCATTTTAACTTCAATGTATACATAAAAATGTTACACCAAAATTTGATACGACAAATTCATTTTAACTTCAATGTATACATAAAAATGTTACACCAAAATTTGATAGGATGTTATACTTAAATAGATTATTAAGAGCATTTTAAATATGTGCACTATAATTTATATCAAATTTGGTGTAGAAAATGAATCATTTTGAAATATCATTACATCAAATATTTTTTGCTCAAATGTGTCATCAAATATATACACCAAACTTTTAATTTATTAAAAAAAATAGCCAATTACATAAATCGTCCTTATGGTTTTCATAAAATTACGGATTTCGCCCATAATTTTAAAACGTTGCATAAATCGTCCACTTTTGGCAACTAATTACGGATTTCGTCCCTAAAATGGATGTCCGTTAAAATCATCGCTAACTATTTACACATTTCATCCCTAAAATGGATGTCCGTTAGAAATTATGGACGAAAAGCGTAATTAGTTTCCAAAGCTGGACGATTTATGCAACTTTTTAAACTTAGGGACGAAATCCGTAATTTAAAATAAACTATAGGAACGATTTATGTAATTAACTCAAAATATATATATATATATATATATATATATATATATATATATATATATATATATATATATATATATATATATATATATATATACTAGATTATATATATACTAGATTATTGTCCCGCGATAGCGCGGATAAAGATAAAAATTGAATCATAAATTTTATGTTTATGTAGATTTTTAAGCTATTATGATAAGACAATGTTACACGTATAATAACATATATACCTTTATGTTTATATATACAGGGACGAAGCCAGTAGGGGGGCTGGAGGGTGCTCGGCCCCCCTAACTGACCTGACGACTACCTTACCTTCATGGCGAGACGTAATCGTGGACAGAGACGGAGAGTGTAGACGGTGATGTGACGGAGGAGTTCCTGAAACGATCCGACGAAGAGACTGAGACTTCTGATCGGCGGTACGCATAACGTTAACGGCACCGCCGAGAACGCCACCGCGAAGAATAATTGAAGCATTTATTTTCCGGCGAGAAATTCTTCAGACAAGTTTTTATTGATTTTTTTGGAATTGTTTTTCTAAAAGTCTTCTATTTGTTTGTTTGTTTACGCGGATGTGAGATGTCATCATGTTGATTGAGTGGACGGTTGAGATTAGATTTTGGAATTGTTTTATATTTATTTATTTGATGAGTGTTACAAGTATGGTGTCGACAGATTTCATTTATTATTTATATATGAGGTGTTTGGGAAGTTGAAATCTATTTTAACATATAGTTCATAAAAATAATATGAAATTTAAAACAAATCTCATATAATAAGATGATATTTTTAAAATAATTATTAAATTTATAAAAAAATTGCTTTAGTTTCGACTTTTACCCTGTAGTGCGAGAACGGGTTTTTCGAAAAGACCGGTATATATTACGTTACATCTTCGCGTCGCTTTGTCATGTCGCGAGAACGAATTTTTACTAAATAATTAATATTCAAGACAGTTTACGTTACTATCGGGAAAAAAAAATCGAGCCCCACTTAACATAAATTTCTGGCTCCGTCTCTGTATATATACATGATGTTTATAGTTACTATAACATATACACATTTACGTTTATACACATGTTTTAATTTTATATTAAAAAAATATTAGAATAACAATAAGGTATTTATAGTACAAATTGAGAGATTTTATAAGCAAATAAGAATTATGTTTTTTTATTTTTGTGGAGATGGAATAAAATAGAGAAATGTAATTATGTATTGTAAAAGGGTGAGAAATGAAAATGGTCTTTGATGACATCATCAATCTGATCTAACGGTTGAAATTAAAGAAATAAACTAATCTAAAGGAACTTACTTCGCCATTTGGCATTTAAGACCCCTCTTTTATTATATATTAAAGATATATATAACCTAAAATGTGCCCTTCCAAACATCCTCTTAGATTAGAAAATGACTCAGATTTCTTTAAGTTATTTAAGCTTAAAGACACAACTTATAAGTAAAGAGGCATTCTGCACAATTTTGCTTTGCAAAAAGGAATATGGTGATCTTTTGTAAACCGTTGTCTATTTGCTTGTTTGAATCGATACACTGTTTTCTTGAGTTTGCAAACTGTAATTATAACCTTGAAAGGAAGGGCCGTGTAGACTTAATCATGGATATTTACATATGAAGAAAAGCATTAGAACCCTAACATTTACTAAGTTAAAAGTAACTAAAATAGATTATATTATGTATCAACTTTCGGTATTATAAAACTAAAATGTGGCTAGATGGGTATATCGGTTGGTTGAGGGTTTGGTTTTTAAATAAATTTACGTTTAGAAAAAATGAACAAAGTTGGTCACAACGAGTACTAGCGGACAAACTTTTAACAACGACACCCCGAGAGAGGGCAAAAAAGATGAACATAAATATTCACCTAGTCTCCACCTCTCCGGCACAAACGAACAAAAGCCCAAACGAAAAACCCAAAAGGAAACCAGCTGATTGTCTGATGATTTTTGAAGAATGTATTTCCACATAAGTGAATCTGACCAAAATTATGTCACGGACTGAAATGGGAAGAGGAGGCAGCCCCACCAACTGCAAGTTTTGAAGACAATAATCAATCGAATCCATTTCCCTCTCACAAAGAGAGCACAATAGAGAATCAATGACCACTCGTCGGGACTGCAAATTGATTCAAAGCCATAACTTTTCCCTTGTCCAAATTTGAGAACATGTTTTCATGCACCATTTCCAAAACAAAATATTATAAAACCAAATTGGAGAATAAAATAGAATCACAAAGGAAAAGTCTGAGCACAAACACTCCAACTTTCGGTTTCTGATGAACAAATCTCTATTTGTGCAATTAACCTAATTACTTTTACCATTTCACCATTTGACAGTTTTAAAACTATTTAAATGTAACAAAAAAAAGTGAAAAAGAAAACTTCGGATTCAAGCATTCACGACCTTCTCAAAGTCCCACAATGACATAAAATCACACACTAGCTAGAGACGGGTTGAACAGAAAGCTACAATATCGACCAACACGAGGCTTGGTAGGCACTAACTCACATAGCTTGGAGAAAGTCTTTGAGATAATATTGTATCGTATAAGCTTCCCAGGTACCTCCACCACAAAATAGAAGTCCTCTTCTCTTTCCCCAAACACAACAGATAGAACAATGAAACAATGGTTTAAGAACACATGATTTACGTTGTATTCGGTAATAATGTGATCAAGATTAATATGGTACTTGACAGACCACCCGGAACATTCATTCTTCATCTCATAAACAATGATCTGTAGTGAAGATATAGGATGAACTCTATGAAGAAGAAGCAAACAATCAAACGACACCGCCAATTTATCATAACAATATGGTCTTCCATACAATGTTTTAGGGGTGTCAACTTGTATAAAGTGAGGGTTGTCTATATCATTTAAATTGAAATGATAAACCTCGTGTAAATAATCGACCCAACGAATAGCACCACGCCAGTATATCCCATTATAAAACCCAAAAAACAGTCCATGACTAAAAGTTTTGGCGGAAACACTCCATTTGCCTGTTTGTGATGAGTAAATCTCTATATGGACATGTATATGGAGTTGATCATAATTGTCATAGGGGAGTCGAGGATAAACAACTTTGTAGTGAGGTGAAACCGCAGGATCAAAAGCTATTGCCATACTAAAAAGTGAACTATTAGGATAAGGCACTAGAAGTTGCTTAAACAAATTTAAAGTTGGATTGTAAACATAAACTTTATCCGGCCTAATGCAACAAAGAAGGAGACCATTGCATGATTGCAAAACCTCAATATTACCTGAATTTATATCAAAATTGAATGTTGTTATCAATGGCGGGTTTTTAACTGGTAACTTGGCATCCAATAGCACAAAAATACTTTCGGAGGAATCTGTATGTGATTGGAGAAACAAACCGGATGGAGGATCAACTTTGAGATTTTTAGTTCGTAACTGAGTGAAGTTACGGGATTTGATGAGAGATAACCAGTGTTTGGATACGGACTTAAACCGAACAAGTGATAATACGGGTAATCGTAGTAAGACTTCGGTTAAAAGGTCTTCGTTGGAACCGACTTTATCTGCTGACAAATGCTGTATGGATGAGTCTCCGGCAGCTATGTCGCAACATACAGTGAGTTCCGGCGAACAACCGCCCATTATGCGATCACTTCTTTTGTTTGAGGAATACGGCGTTTAGGGCTTTTAAGGGTTTATTTTATATTTCAATTCATAACAAAGCCTTGAAGACTATAAGGCGCCAAAAATACAAGAAGGTTTTAAAAGGAATTGAGTTTTTAATGAGTTTAATAGTTATTAAAATATAACATTTTTTCTATTTTTATATTTATAAGCTTAAACTTAAAGCGGATTTAGTTAGAGGTTAACGGGCGCAATTGTCTCTTCGGAAGTTTTGATACGAAAAGTGAATTGCGACAAGAAAAATATAATTTTTAGATTTTTTCCTTATAAAATACACTATTTATTAGGATTAGTTGAACAAAATAAATATAAAAAGTTATTTGGTGCTCTACTTCAAAGGATCAAGTCTTCCTACAACACATTTTTTGAAATATGTTTTGCCCCTATTAAAAACGTTTATGGTTATGTCGCTTGCTTAAAACTCTATCTAATTTCCCTAAACATTTCTTTCATTTTTATACATAATCTCCCGTTCTAGCTATAAGTTCAAACTTATTCCAGCGTCAGCCCAAACTCTATCTCCAACTATTTATGTCGCTCACGCCCTAATATGTTTGACAAAAGGGTTTTATGAAGATTACATGGGCTTAAACTTATTGTTTTCTTTATAATCCCTCTATAAGTATTGTTTGTTTTGACGGGTTATTAGAACTATAAGCTTCATAAGTCCCAAACAATAAGTCATTTAAAGTAGCCTATGAAAGAGATCGGCTTAAGGTTAACAAAATGAGATAAATATCCATTGCTAAAACATATATTTTCTATACCTTGTTTGTTCGGAAATAAGAGATGTTTGGGATTGTATATTTTACAAGTTGTGTTTTGATATAGTCATTAAATTTAAGGCCGACAATTATCAACTAGACCCGAAACATGATTCGAACCGAACATGAAATTTGTCGTCACGAACACAACAATAATATGAATTGAGTCATAAATGGGTTACACGAAAATAACTCAAAACTTTTTGGGTATGGTTAAGGTCAACCCGTTTGACACGACATTGACATGTTTGACCTGTTTATAACTAATAATATTTAGAAATAAATAAATAAATAGTTGAAAAAGTTATAATAACTAAATATCAAAAAAAGATAAAAAAAAAAGTTTTAAACTTTCCTCCAAAAAATTTTCTAATTAAAGTAGAAAATTACATATATGATACATACTTAATAAATCTCATTTATAACATTAATGGTGAAAGTATAAAGATATATTACGTATATAATTTTTAGTAATGAATCGTTTTTTATATTCAATTCACAAACTCAAACTTTTTAAATTTGTCTATATAGGACACTAATTAGAAAAAATTAAAAAATAATAAATTCGACACATACATATTTCAAAATTAATCACCAAATTTGTGAAAAGTTCTCGCTCAACTTTTCTCGTCGCGAAAATAGCTTTGTTGTTACGTCACATCCTCGCGCCTAAACAAGATGTTTAAATTGGGTCACGTTCTCACTCCACATTCTCAAGACACATTATCGCGCCAAATTCTTGAGTCGTTTTATCAGACACATTTAATTATCGCGACAAAAAAGATGGAACGTAATTTTTTCAAGAATCATAGGATTATTTTTGAAATATGTATGAGTAAGAAGATTATTTTTGTAATTATCTCTATTATTAATTACTTATCTATACACAATAACATTTTTTTTTTTTTTATAAAATTCATAAATTTATATTTTTTTTTTCAGAAATTTGTGGTCTAAAATACCAAGAAATAGTAGGTAAAAAATTTGTGTCGGTAAAATCGGTCGACCCAAAACACGACTCGAACCTAACACAAATTTTAAACAACTCGAACTAGACCCGACACGAAATTAAGTTGTGTTGAAAATGGGTCCACACGAAATTAACACAAAATTGTCTAGGTCAATAGAAACAAGACCTTATAACCCATACACGATCCAAATTACCATAACTCCATAAATACGTTTTTCTTATAAAGTAAATTAAAGAGTTAATTACATAAATCGTCCCTAAGGTTTATCTCAAATTACGGATTTCGTCCCTAAGTTTAAAAAGTTGCATAAAACATCCACTTTTAGAAACTAAATACCTTTTTCGTCCCTAAGATTTGCTCCAATTACGGATTTGGTCCCTAAGGTTTGTCCTCAATTACGGATTTGGTCCTTAAGGTTTGCCTCAATTACGGGTGCAAATTAGAAATTAAGGACGAAAAACGTAATTAATTTCTAAACTTGGACGATTTATGAAACTTTTTAAACTTAGGGACGAAATCCATAATTTTGGGTAAACCATAGGGACGATTTATATAATTAACTCTAAATTAAAATACAGTTTTATGTGAAAACACTTTAAAGTTAAAACTATGTTTTGGATTTTCTTAACTATGTGATATGTAAATAGGTTCTTAACAATAAGTACGATTTATTTTTTTAATAAGTTCAAAAGTCAATATATAGTTTTGAGTAAATTACATAGATCGTCCTTAAGGTTTATATGGAATTATGGATTTCGTCCCTAAGTTTGAAAAGTTGCATGGATCGTCCCATTGTTTAAACTAATTACTCATTTCGTCCCTAATTTGGACGTCCGTTAATTTCCACCGTTAGTTTGTCCCACGTGTTAAACACGTGAGGGGTATTTTGGTCATTTCACAGTCTTCTTCTCACTTCATCTTCTTCATAAACCTTCTATAACACAAAATTAGGGTTCCTCATTCTCCCAAATTCAACTCAAATATTAACTCAACTCAAAACAACCCAAAAGTCCAAAACTCACACCACTAACCCTTCAATTTCACTTTTACCATCTCCAAATAAATTCAAAAAACTTAAAATTAAACCAAAATTTCAATAAACTCAAACACAAACACCCTAGATAGTCTACCTGCGTAGCTTCATTTTCTCCGCCGCAGCTTCATCTTCATCTTCTCCGCCGCAGCTTCAATAATATCCACATGTTAACAAAGTCAGATCCACCACACTCACCGTTAAAAATGGCGGCATACAAAGTCATATCCATCGGTCCCCGCCGCCACACCACCGTTACCTAACCGGAATACTAGTAACAATCAACCACATCAGCCGACGAATTCGTTGACTGGATTCGGATCGTCGCCGTCCTCCGTCCTCCATCGTTTAGAAAAGGGGGCTATCTTTTATGAGTGATGCTTAATTGTTACTGTATTTCCACTGGCTGAATTGTTTATGTTACCCAGATTACACCATAAAACTACCCAGATTTATAATAATCTTACCCAGATTGCACCATAAAACTACACGAATTAAGCACCACTCATAAAATGCTACTTCACATATCTAAATCAAAGAGAGGTTCACACTTAAGCAAATGTAAATGCAGAATGTGTTTTTTCATCACATGGGAGTTTTAGAATATGAGATTGTAAAAACAAAAACCATACTAAAAGATAGCAGCTTAATGGAAGGCTAACGGCAGTAATGAACGGACGTTGAAATTAGGGACAAAATAAGTAATTAGTTTGGAAACGAGGACGATCCATGCAACTTTTCAAAGTTAGGGACGAAATCCATAATTGCATATAAACCTTAGGGACGAACGGTGTAATTTACTCTAAGTATTATAATTATCTTAAACCCATAATTAATCTCGGATAGAGTCTTAGTTACAAACATGTATAACTAACTCTATCTATATATGTAAGGTTAAACCCACATAACGTACTGTTTCATAATCAATCATTCTATAATCAAAAAACTTTTTAACTTGCTCGATAGCAAACCTCGTTCACCTCACAAAACTCCTTCTCCGATGACAATCGAGCCATCCAAAACCCCTACTACTCCCACCATCACCTCCATTCTCCCCATCACCAATCCATCAACAACAACCAACGTCCACAACCACAAAAAACTCAATCTGATCCCGCTGATCTTCCTCATATACTTCGAAGTCGCGGGTGGTCTATACGGAGAAGAGCCCGCTGTCAAAGCAGTTGGCCCTCTTTTAGCAATCTTAGGTTTCTTGATATTTCCTATTATTTGGAGTATCCCCGAAGCTTTAGTTACAGCGGAACTGTCCACAACTTTTCTGGTAACGGTGGCTACATAATTTGGGCTAATAAAGCTTTCGGTCCGTTTTTTGGTTCGTTACTTGGAACATTGAAGTTTATTACGAGTGTTATTAATCTTGCCGCGTTTCCTATTCTTTGTATTGAGTATGTTGAAAAATTGTTTCCTGTATTTCAGTTGGGGTGGCCTCGAATTGTTTCGATCGTGGTCTTGATTGTGGTACTCACGGGTATTAACCTAGCTGGGGTGAATATTGTTGGTGTAGCGTCTATTGTTCTTGGAGTGCTTTCATTTTCGCCTTTCCTTGTCATGACCGACTTTGGCATACCAAAAGTCAAGCCTCACAGGTAAATACTAATGCTTATATCGTATTATCATGCATTGCGTTTATAAGATTGATATTAGGGTTTTCGGGTTTTTTCAAGGTGTTTTTTTGTAATTTGGAATCAACCAAAATTTCCAGAGTTGTTAGATAAACATTAAACACATTATTATCTAATCGAAAATCGCAATAACTAGATAATTGGTCTTCTTTTTCTATATATAGTGTTCGGATTACATAAAATTTAGAGTAAATTACATAGATCGTCCCTAAGGTTTATATGGAAATATGGATTTCGTCCCTAAGTTTGAAAAGTTGCATGGATCGTCCCATTGTTTAAACTAATTACTCATTTCGTCCCTAATTTGGACGTCCGTTAATTTCTACCGTTAGCCTTCCCTCACGTGTAAAACACGTGAGAGTATTTTATTCATTTCACATTTCTTACTAATTTCATCTTTTTCAATCCAAACCCTAAAAAACCATCATCAAATCATATAAACTCGAACCGTTATCAAACACGAAAAAGAACAAACTTTAACAATCTTTACATCAAGTAAACAAAACCCAACAAACAGAAACCATTAAATCACAATCAAACAACATCAATTTCATCTTTTTCAATTGAAAACACTAAGAACCCTAAATACCCAGAAACACGATTAACCGATTCGATCGAATAACAAAACCCATAAATGAACTTAACTAAAGATCAAATACCTCTGTTTTGTTGTTGTTCTTGAAGATTAACCGATTCGAGTAACAGGATTAATTAACCGATTCGATTCCGGCATTTCAATACTACCTCCTCTTTCCTTGATTCCGGCATTTCAATAATCGAATTATTTAGGGTTCTTCGTTGCTGGAGAAAGAGTTGCTGGTGGAGCTCGGGTTATGCCACGTTGCTGGACTCGACTCTGACGTTGCTCTTCAAGTCGACTCTGCCGATGCTGGAGAAAGAGTTGCTGGTGGAGCTCGGGTTTTGAGGGAGAGAGAGAGAGGGTGCTAAACTGCTAATGGTGGTAGAGAGAGAAAGAGAGATGAGAGAGAGAGAGGGATGTGATTTCTGTAATTTGGGGGAGAAAGATGAAAAAGAAGAATAGATGCAAAAGACTAAAATACCCCTCACGTGGGACATACTAACGGTAGAAATTAACGGACGTCCGAATTAGGGACGAAATGAGTAATTAGTTTAAACAATTGGACGATCCATGCAACTTTTCAAACTTAGGGACGAAATCCATAATTCCATATAAACCTTAGGGACGATCTATGTACTTTACTCTATAGTTTTATTCAAACATTCAAAATTGTTATGTATATTAAAATAAAAGCTCTAACTTTGATACTTACACCATGTAGCTACAGTTTCGAACCTCACACCAAACACACTGGTCATCTAACTTCGTTTATATCCCTCTAGGGCAAATGCATTGTATATTTGTTTGTGGTCGTGCTTTTCAAAAATATTTGCTAGAGTTATTGTATTTTTTTCGTTTAAAAGTCAATTGTATTACGAGAAACGTGCTATTTAAGTCAATTACAAGAGTTTAGTACATTTGTAGTGATATATAGACTCAGTAAATAGACCTAAAACTCAACCTAAGAAGTCGGTGTTAACACGTTTAGGTTGTCGGTATGTGTACATGGAGCGAATATGAATAAATTACTGATTTTCTCTCTATATTTGGTCGTAATCAAAGTTCCCTGTCGAGCATGTTTCAGCCAAAGTGCCCTCACCCCCGTTTTGACCCCAGTAGATAGCAATGCCTCCGGCATTAGTACCTACTACTAGTAACAAAATCATTGAAGAGAAGAATGCTAACCCGTACGCCATTTTTCAGCCGAGTATGTATCTTAATTACTTGTGATTATTGAAAGTACCTAATTGTATGTTCATATGTTTTGAAAGTTAGGTATATATAGTAAATGGATTGGCCTACTGGCATGCTACAATCTCAGAATACTTTCGTAAAAGAAAACACCTTGGAGGGCACTTCGTTGAATCTTATTTAAGGAGATACGGAATTGTTTGAAATCGTTGGGAAAGTTCTGCATGATACTCAGGTTGTCTGTTTCTTGCTGTCCACTACATAAAAATTAGTTCCGTTTACAAAAAAATGTTATTTGGTGTTTTATTCAAAGGTATCAAACAAAATATCTCTATGCAATTTTCATGACTTCTATTTTTATGAATTAGTACTTTTATGAACTTCTCGCGAATGCTATGGTGTCCCAGATGACATTCATTCTCTCACATAGACCGTAGGAGATAATATGTACTGAAACAATTGCGTCGGATATATGATAATTGGTTATTTTAAAATTTTAGATGTTTTCTTGATCTGATATCTCTAGATCAGACATAGTTGCACTTTTTTTTTTGCTAAGTTAGGAACACATCGGGATTTAGATAACCCTTTTGACTCAGATAAATCTATACCCAAATTTTATATGCTGTAGAAATTTGATGCCCTTTACGGATATTGAAGCTTAGCATTTTGATAATTGTATGTTCACAATAAAAGATTTTAACATCAACAGAACAGCATTTTAGTTGTATTACAACTCCTTTGATGACGACTACGAATCAACTGTTGCAATGTTTATATATACTCAATGAAATCAGGCTCATAGAGAAAGATTGACGCCTTTAAGAGTGTATCCATTATTCAGAAAATGGAAAACATTTATTTGTATGAACATAAATCTCTATTTCTTAAGAAACTCTAGCAAAAAAGAAAAAGGATGTTTGATCAATAGAAGTTCAATACTAAGACTGAAAAGTTTAAAGAGACAGAGACTCCCTCTTTTGTGTGCCTAAGTTCCTCTTACGGAAACTGTTGTTTGAGTCTCACGGCTCAAAGGCTGTATTCACGTATGTGTAAAGTATTACATTAAGAAAACGAATCTTATGAGACATGTACTGAGTTATAGAGTATGAACGGCGATGATGTCAATACAAAAATATGGACATTCCGCGATGACACTTTTAGCGACGACTCAAAATCGTCGCTAAAAAGTCACTAAACGGCAAATTTACTCAACTTTTTGACTTTATGATAGTCAACCCTTTAGCGACGACTCTTTGCGACGACTTGGACCTTTAGCGACGACTTTATTTAATTAATTAACGAAAAATAATTAGATTCCCACCAAATACCGCCAAAACTTACGGCGACGACAAATCGTCGCCGTAAGTCTAACTAAATAATTATTTATTTTAAATAATTTAATATATATAATTTAATTATTATTTAAATGATTTTTATTATTAATAAATAATTAAATGATTATTTAAATGATTTTGGGACTCAAGGTTTAAGTGAAACAATAAAAGTTAGAAGATATGATGCGGGACTTTGGGACGAAACGGTGTTGGACATTGAAAAGGGTGTTAGGAAATATATAATACGCACGGGTTTTGATGGCGTATTTTGCACCGGGTATTACAAAATTGACCACGCTCTAATTACCGTGTTGGGTGAAAGGTGGTGTCCTGAGACGCATACATTCCACTTCCCAGTCGATTAAGCGACTATTACGCTGCAGGACGTACAAGTGTTGTGGGGTTTGCCGATAGAGAGATCGGGGGTGTCCGGAGAATGGGAGTCCAAAAGTCAGGATGAATTGATGAGTGACTGTTTTGGCTATCTGGGGTTTACTCCCTCCCTTGATGCTATTCAGAATGGAAGAATTAAGAATTGGTACATTAATAGGAGAAATTAACAAACCGCGGAGAAACAGTACTCGTAAATTAAGAGCGAGAGTGTATATTTTAGCTCTTTTGGGTGGGCATTTGTTTAGTGATTCAAGTTCGGGTGATGTTTCACTAAACTACCTCAAAAACCTACACAACCTCTCAGTACGTCGTAGATTGAGCTGGGGCGGTGCAGTTCTTGCATTATTGCACATGCTGATAAAAAAGAAAAGTGAAAGGTTTTTAGGGGCCCTTAATTTTGCTAAAAATTTGGGCCTGGGAGAGAATACCGCAGATTGCGCCGCATATTATACACGCGAACTTGACGCCCCAAAATGTACACTGTCATATTATTATTATGAGTAATTTAAATGATAATATTTTAAATTATGAATATTTATTTAATCAAAATGTAGGTGGAATTATCACTTTGGTCACACTTCGAAACCGGCTCATGTGTTGGTTTCATATCGTGCGGCTTTCACCGGCTTACAAGAGGGGCAATTTATATGGTGTCCTTATAACGAGGTTTTGGGGTCACTTTCGGATGATTGAACCAATCATCGCGAATTATGGATATATTGTGGGTGGCTCGTGTATTTAAATGTTAGCTAAACCCCATGTCGTTAATAGAGTATCCAGACAGTTTTGATACATACAAGGGATTCCTGAAGGGTTGTATATATACACGGTTCGACAACATAAAAAAATCACGAGGACAAACTGACGGGCGGACGTGGTATGGCTACAAAAGAAAAGTACAGAAGTAGGGTGTTGGAACAGTAGACATTCAAATGTCTATGCAATTTTCTGGACCACAAGGAGGCGAGGTTCTACCGGGCTATATGTAGTGGTTCTACGAACGAACTGTATTACTTATCACGTCTCCAACTGCACAAAATTCTCCAAACGTGTACCCAGAATGGGGCAGTGTTCAACAAACTCAAGTAATATATATATACTTATTTTACATTTATATATTAATATTATATTTTTATTTTTATATTTCATATTTATATACATTATATATTTTATATTATATTTATATATTTAAATTTATTTTGCAGAACGAAACGTTGAGGCAAATCCACGATCGCGCACAAGGTGCAATCGAAAGTGGAGTGGGTAATAGCCAGATGTTGGAGGATTTTGTTCAAATTCCCCGTGAAGTTATGGATATGGACATAACTTGAACCGGATGAATTACGGGTCCCAACAATATACGTTTCCCCAACTTGCTTATGTTCCACGTCCTCCAAGTCCTCAGAGGGGCGGCGGTGGTGGGTACACCAGTACGGACATCAATTCCAATGGTTCCGAGTATCACTATCAGGTTCCGAGTATGAGTATCAGGCTGGAGGAAATAGTGCCCAGAATCAGGAAGGGCTAGACATCATTGAAGAATTACTTCAAACTTCACCGAATATGCATGGCGAGCCGAGTAACTGGGTACAATCAAATTATGAAAGAGACCCAAATACTGATATGGTTGCACGTCTTAGCTTATACTGATAATAGCCCCGGTTCAAATTCAAAGTGTAAAGTGGAACGAATAGAAAACAACCAAATGTAAAATTGAACGAATAGGAAACAACCAAGTGTAACGTGAAGAGAAAATAGGTCAAAGTTGTTTAAAGTTGGTATAGCAAAGGTAACAATGCAATTAGTGTAGTGAAACCTCATATTAAATTAGAAACAATTTTCTTATATAGGTAGCGAAATAGGCAAGACTTCTCAATACATGTAACACGGGTCGGGTCGAGTTGACCAAAAAATTATCTCACCCATTTCATAAAACAGTATCATAGTCGATACATCTTGGATATAGAAAACTAACAAATCACTGTTAAACTCGAATCTCGAGAATCATATTCTGATTCTGGTTCTGAATATAAATCTTTTGTTTTGGAGAATCAAACCTCACCTGCTGCAACAAACCTAAAATGTTTATTCAATGGTAAAAATTTAAACAGATTTACCGTTGTTTCTTAACAGAACGCAGTTCCACAAAATGTCATTTTAGATGAATTTACTTAATTCCTTCCGCACCTGGATAATCGATCCAATGTATGGCATTATGCCAATATATACCCTTCTCAAATGCCCCAAAAGATTTAGAACTTAAAGTCCGAGCACAAATACTCCAATTGCCGGTTTCCGAAGAGTATATCCCTATTTGGTCAGGAATCTCGGGCTTCATATAATGTTCGAGGTGATAGAGAAGTTTGTAGTGAGGTGATACTGAAGGATCAAAAGCTATTGCCATACCATAACCAAAACTTTTTGGTACGGGATCATGAGGCAGTCCAACCAATTTATATGAATTTATGGTTGGATTATATACATAAAACTTATTAGGGGGCCCAAAACAGAGGAGAAGACCGTTACATGATTGTAAAACCTCAATATCACCTGAATTAACATCAAAAGTGAAGGTGCTGGTTTTTATTGGGACTGAGTTTGTGGTATTCAATGGCACAAAAGTAAAGTCAGACTCATCTTGGAGAAGCAAACCGAATGGATGATCAAAGTTAGGGTTTGTGATTCGGAGCAGAGTGAAATTACGACCAGTGATGAGAGATAACCAGCGTTTGGATACGGATTTAAACAGACGAAGCGAGATTAGAGGTAGTCTAAGTAAGATTTCAATCAAAAGGTCGTCATTGGAACAAACTTCTTCAGCAGACTTACATATTTCCTGATCTCCGGACTCTTTAAACTTCCGTTTAGATGATTCGGTGGCTGACGGCCCCTTCATTACCGAAGTTTAGTATGGTGTAGAAATTCTTCTTATCTTGAAGCTTTAGTGTATATGATAACTAAAGTAATTAAACATCAAGAAACGGATTAAATCACATGTTTCGGAATATATATGATTATTAACTACTATAATCATACAATCAATTTTGCATTCAAAATAAAAATGCATGAATTAATTTTCAAAACCCTAGTTTTTTATTTTATGTGAATTGATGAATCTATATCTAGGAATAAACATAAACATATCAAAACAGAGGATAACATTTTTAATGAAAGCGTATCAATGAATCAAAATTTGGTATCATAAGTATTACGATAATAAACATTAAACAAAAATTCACCTCTATATATTAAGAAAAAAACGATTCAGAATGGATCGGTGGCAGTGTGAAGCGAGGCGCGGCGGAGACGGCGACAGCGACAGCGGTAACCGAGAGAGTTCAGTGACTACCATTTTCAAAAATTACACTTTTACTCATTTTTATATGAACACACTTACAAATTTTGGACCAATTATGTGATTTTAAAAAATGTGAAAGGGCTATTTTTAAACATAAAAAGTTTTTGTTGATTATATCTATATCTACCTTATTTATAAAAACAAGCCATTGGATTTTGTGACTTCTTGTTTTAAGGACACGTCGTCTTCTCTCCATTTACCACGTTAGCACACCTCAAGACTTTCTAGCCTATTTACTATTTACCTCAAGACTTTTTATCCTATTTACTATATTTAGACAACCATTATTCTGGTACCATTTCTTTCTTCCTCTTCTTTGTTAGCTTTTTTTTCTTTTTTCTTTTTTGGGTTTAGATTTAATATTGATTATATTTGTGTTTGAATAGAGATTCATGTTACAAGTTCTGTAAGTGTTATTGCAATTAAATGTATACTTTCTATTTATTATTGTTATGTAATTTTTTTGCTTATGATCATTAGAATGTTTGATTATTAACTTTTGAAAATGCATTTGTTGAATATCTAATAGTAGATGTCCCTTTTTGTTCTTTGTAGTTTTTTGATCTAAATATGAATTTTTTATTTTTTTATTTTCATGAGCTCTTATTAAGTAATCTGGATGAGGAAAATAGGTCAAAAATCCTCAATATGTATTAATTTTTATTTTCTTCAAGTGTTAGGAAATGTTGATAATCATATAATAGTAAGAAATTATTTTTTTTAATGGGGATTTGAAGTTTATTTAAAGAAATTTGTGGTTTGGAAGTTGAGGAAGATCAGATATGTGTCTACCAAGTGTTTGTTTAATTCTTCAAAAAAAAACGAGTTATATATATTATTTGTGACGATTCTGAAACAAAAGCTAGATTTGAGAATATACTAATCCCGAAATCGTAGTTCATTTTTGTTTGTATTAAAATGGAAAGGAGATGAGGATGAGAACCAATTAACTCAATCTCACAATTCTCAATTTGAATTTTCGGGTCCGTGTAGAGTTAGAGGTAGTTCATGTTTTTGAAAATCCTTGGGATTTATTAGCTTACCGATTCTACATTTTCTGTTTATATATTTTTTCTGGATATTACTACCTCTCGAGTTCATTGAATCTTATGTTGAAATGTGTGACTTTATGCTTCCATAATATTATAGCAACTGAGAATGATCATAATGGAAGTCCATAACACGATTTTACCTCGTGAAAAGTGCTTCATTATAGACATTTACAACGGTCTAGAAAATATATTCCTTTGATAATTAAAATTTAGACAAGTTTAAGCATGTTTGAACCCACTTGAGTTGTTTCAGTTAAATCTTTAGTTTGACATGTTTGAGATTAAAGATAACCTTAATTGACTCATTCATAAGCAAATGGGTAGAAGTTATCATCAATACAATGTTTTACTATCCATGTGCTTTTCATTTCCTATTATTATGTTTACTTGTACCCAAGCATAGATACTAAGCACGTATAATCTATTGTTAAGTTGTTATTCATAACTTTGAAGAAAATAGGTTATCTCCGAATCTTTTAATTCACAATTTTTGTTTAATTTGTTGGCAGGCCATGCGGCTCTTTCTTGGTGACCTGTTTTGGACAAGTCGACAACCTGATCATATCACTTGCTTATAAGGTCTCTCTCTGTTTTTTGCTTCTACTTCGACAACATTTTTTTTTTAATTATTTGTTGTAAATAGGTCGATTTGGGTTGTGTGTCTGCTTCTCTAACGAGTCAAGTGGTCTTAATTGAAATAAAAATGGGCCAAATAGGTTAGAATTCGTTAAATAACCCAAATTGAATTCAAAATACATGAACCCGTCAGTTTGCTCTTACTAAAAAAATAGTATATCAATTATTGTAATTTGATTTGAGTAGAACATATACCCTTCATTTGTTTACGACTCATTATGTTTCTTCAAAATATACGGTTATTTGTACATAAAAACTACTAAACAAATTAACAAAATATTCATTAATTGTATTCACTATTCTAACTAATAAGTTCAAAAGGTCAAATGGACCTTTACATGCGTGTGAATTTAGTTGGTTGGTCTGGTGTTTTCCCCGTAGAGAGTCTTGGATCTTAGTAATGTTTAGAATGGCCACAAATTTGCAGGAATAAGTATCTTGAAGCTTTTATAAATGAAGATGTTGGCACTGATACTTCTTGGGTCATAATAACTAATAATTTTATTTAATATAATGTCTCCTCAAACTTATTTATTGTGGGTATAGGTTCTACAATGATACAAATTGTTACAACGATTGCTATGTTGTTTGGAGCATGCATAATTTAGAGACTTTATTTTGACATGTTAAATTTTGGTCAACAACTTAGATGGACATGTCAAGCCATTTTTTGAATAAGAGATGATTTTGTAATTTGTAATAGCAAATTCTCATGATTGATTGCATTTGTTATAGGTCCCCGTCAATATGAATGATTATATTAGACATTAAATATTTGATGCCCTCTCCTTCCAATCTTTTTACGAATATATAACCAGTCAGGGCTGTGCTCCGCACAGCCTTTTAATTTCCTAGTATATTATTTATAAAATCAACCTTTAAAAGCTTGTAGCATCTTAAGAATTTGACACGTCGAATTTTAAAACTCGACACCTTGCAAGACTTAATTTCTTTGTTTAATATAGTGATCCCCACTTTTTACATCAATTTTTCTTAATGCCATAAAGAAGGTATGGTCAAAAGGAAAACGTGTTCGTGTACTCTTAACCAACTCCATACTTTCTCACCTGCGCAGATTTACTTTCTCACCTGCGCAGATTACAGGTGACATGTGCGGATTACAGGTGATAGTTACAAGAATAGTGGAAGTTAACTTGACTCTATCACTTATACTAAGTTCCATGAGAATCCTTCCCAGATAAGAACTAAATACATTTGGTTATAGATTTTTTTTTCCGGTGGAAATGGTGAACTCATCGAGAGACAAAAGGTTCTCTTCTCTCGTGTATGAAAACTAGGACCATGGTCACACTCTCTATGTCGAGTGAGTCGTCTTTTTGCTTTACGTATTTCAAGTTTTTTTTCTTGTAAATTGTTTGATGTTTTCGCCGAAAACTTTATATTATGTTAAGTTTCAGTTATTCTAAATCCCGGATATAATTAACGATCTGGGTCTCAAGGTATAGCCTTATATTCTTATTTTATTTTTTTTAGTTAAATCTGATGTTACTAACCTATATATTATTATTGTTAATGTCAACATGTTTGAAAATTTGATTTTTAGTTATTAATTTTTTCATGTTTATAATTTTAGGCAACTTTTTTTTTCTTTTTTTTTTATTAGGACTTGCATCATAACTTCTACCAAAAAGTGGTTTATAATTTGGAATGTGTTTAAAATTTTCATATTTCTTCTCTTTACATGATATTCATATGTATCTATTGGTGCTTTCTAATTGTTCTTACAATTACATTAGCAATCCGACTTCCTAGTTATGCTCAAGTGCAAGTTCAAAAGGTAGGGGTTATCATCATGTTTTAGTTATCTTTTCGTATTTCTCTTCACCAATCATGTAACATTCTAGTTTCGGAAATAGACATTTTATAAGTATAGGTTATGTTTTAGTGTTTAGTAGAAATTTGAAATGGAGAAGGACTAGATTGGTAAGAAAAATAGTTAACTTTGGTTAGAAAGGATTTAAATTGTTAACTATAATGGTTAAGTAAATAACTTAGTAAAGTTTGAAAGATGGGTGACTAAAAGTGAGTTTCTGGAAATTGAATATGAGGTGGATTGTGAGGTGTCAATGGCAGATTTTCTTGAGAGTGTGTGTGTGTATATATGTTAGAAGAAGAAATCAAGAAAGAAGAAAATATCAAATTGAAGCTAATTAGTAGTGAATTTCATCAATTAAAGTGAAGATTAAGGGTTTAAGAACCCTAGTTTTGGTTCTAATGGAAGAAAAAAAAGGATGATCATATACTTTAAGTTATTTGATAAAATTGAGTTTGTATTGTGTGTTATAACATCATTTAGATGTTTAATTTGAAGATAGAAATGGTTAATTTGGTTAAATTAGATATTTGATTATTTTGGGAATAATCATAAAAGTTGAAGAATTGTTAGAATTAAGCTTTGTTTATATTTTATTTTGATGTTAATAATATATGTAAAGGCTTAGAAGATTGAAAGATTTATGTACATGAAATTTTGTAAGATTTCATGTTTTAGCTAATAAGGGTGAAAAGATGATTTTGTTATATAGAAGTGTTTATTATTGTGATAATGCTTTAGAATGATAGAATTATGTTAAGAATGATTATTATCATGTTTATGATAGAAAACATAGCTAAATCACACAAGGCCAGTATTTTGGTCCAATCCCGTTCAATGTCTTTGGCCAATCGAGATTCATGCATTAATGACTCATCAACCACTGGACAGCGGCTTTCAGCCGCCGGCTTTCAGCCGCCGGCTGGGTCTCAGCCACTGGCTGAAAGCCTTCAGTCATCGGCTGGATGGCTTTCGTAGCTAGGTGTCGTTTTAAATTTTCCGTCATAGTTAAGTGTAGACTAGAGTTTTATGTTAGTTCCCGTTATGAACTTAGTCGAGTTCATAGTATAGTTTCTTGGTGTTAGGATTTATAGATTGATTCCGACTTTGATTCCGACACAAATACAGTCACAATAAAGTATGAACAAGAATGACATGATCACGACAAAATACGGTTAAGGACTTGCACATACATAATAAATGGGAATCACTTGAATTTTGACGGTTGTCGCACACACACGCACGCACGCACACGCACGCGCGCGCGCGCGCACACACACACACACACACACACACACACACACACACACACACACACACACACATATATTTTAGGGTTTTTTTTTTAGCCCTAGCCCGTTTTAAAGGCCCAACAACGATTAGTATTTATCATCATTGTAGACCTAGCCCGTTTAAGTATTTATGTATCGTTTTTTAAGTATTGTTTTTTTTATCGTTTAAATAATTATGTATCGTTTTTTAATATTAATCTAAGTTTATTTTTATTATTAATGTATTTTTAATATTAATAATGTTTTAAAAAAAATATGAAAAAAAGAAAGAAAATGAAAAATAAAAAAGGTGGTGGGTCCCAGTTTTTGGTGTTATGAATGGGGGTGTTTAGTGGTGTTATGTTAAGTTGGTGTTATGGTGACGTGGCAATGAAAAATGGTGTTATTGGTGTTACGGATGGGAGTGGTCTAAGTCGTAGAGCTTCTGGAAAGTCTTGGGGATGATATTGTATCGTATAATCTTCCTAGACACTTGCAATACGAGAAACAGCTCCTCTTGTCTTTCCTCCGACAACACAATAGAGTGTACGGTGAAATAAGGTTTGTCGGGTAAGAAGTTAAAATCTCCGGTGGTAATGTGATTAAGATTAACATGATACTTGACAGACCACTGAGAATAGTCATACTTCATCTCATAAACAATCAGCTGTAGTAAAGATTGAGGGAGGACTCGGTGAAGACGAATCAAGCAATCACACGACACCGCTAATTTATCACCACAATCTGCTCCTCCATTCAATGTTTTAGGAGTCTTGACTTGAACAAAAGGAGGGTTATTAATATCATCTAAACGGAGATACAAAACCTCATCTGAAGAATTGTTAATCCAATGAATGGCATTACGCCAATATATCCCATGGTTAAACCGAGAGAATATACGACTATTAAAAGTCTGAGCATAAACACTCCATTTTCCCGTTTCTGATGAGTAAATCTCTATATGTATAGGATCACTCCCTGCTCCAGGATGATCATAATTGCGTCGAGGATAAACAACTTTGTAGTGAGGTGATACTGCAGGGTCAAAAGCGATTACCAAATAACAGAAATCTCTTGTTGGATCCCAATCGTTAGGAGACGGAAGGATATTTAATAGATTAATACTTGGGTTGTAAACACAAAACTTATAATCAGGTGAAGTGCAAGAGAAAAGGAGACCATTACATGATCGTATAAACGATGTCCAGTCAAAACTAAATCTAGCTATCAATGGGGACTTTTTGACATCGAATGGAACATAAGTAAATTCCCGAGGTTTTTGTTGCCATAGAAACAAACCAGAAGGAGTCAGATTCTTGCTTCGGAGGCGAAGGAACGTAGAACCAGTAATGAGAGATAACCAAGTGAGAATAGAGGTAATCGGAGTAAGATTTCGATTAAAAGGTCATCGACGGAACCGACCTTATGTGCAGAAGTGCATATCTGGTCCACCCTCACCTCCTTCCGTTTCGATGATGAACATGCTATGGCTGCTGACATGATCAAATCTCGGAGCCGAGTATTGTATGCATGTATTCTTAATTTGAGGACTGAAATTAGGTCATTTGTTTATATAACACAAAAATATTATTATTATATTTTTCATTATAAAAAACCCTTGCATTATTTAGTTCTTTACAAAAGCTACCTCTCAGAATTTCGTAGACATGACAATAATCAAGACTAGCACAATGAACGGAGCTACGACCTGACATACTATATTTCCTCATACTATTAAGGCTTCCGAACAAATCTTTGCTACGTTTTATGACTGTTTCCAAAGACTGGCACTCGCTTCCAGGGCCGGATTTGAGCATGTTCAGGGTGCACAATCGCACAGGGCCTCGGTTTTTGAAGGGGCCCAGATTTTGATATATTATGTCGGGTATAAACTAATTTTCGAAAGATTTAATCCAAGTAAGCTATGTTATACCATGTTTAAAACTCATTTTACATAGTTCTGAAGTAAAAATTAAAGCCAAAATATAGAAAACAAAAGTTTTGCTTAATGTTTTAATGGGGAAAGTTGCAGGTACATTATTAGGAAGAAGACGAGATGATTTAACTATATTTTACAAAAGTGACCCTCTATTATTGTCTAAATATCCACTTTAGCCTCTCAAATATTTAATTAGGGTTTTAGCCCTTTTTGATAGTTGACCTATCAATAATTTACATTTTAAATTCTAAAATGTTATCTTATTTTTAGTAAACTTTTTAAAAACTATTTAGACTATTCGTATTTAAGGGGCGTCATTTGATTTTTATCTTAAATATTCTTACAATTTATCAATTTTTTGTTAACTTTTTTTAAGTATTTAGATTATTTGTATTTAAGGGGCCTCATTTGCTTAGCCGAGCAGGGCACCCAAAATCCACGGGACGGCCCTGCTCGCTTCTCAAGTCAAATACATTTGCCAATGTCCAACTCCACCGTGTAACCAACGACGACCATCAAAGGCACCACAAGCTTCTACTTTTAGACTTGTCCACACCATGCAACTTTTCAGCACCGTCGATTGTGAAGCACCTCATGATGGTAAATCCGTTGTCGTCAACAGCCATTTAAGATGACTTTGGATATTTCATGTGGAATCTATCATCTTGCAACTTTTCACTTCCTTCGAATGTGAAGCAGAGGGGTGGAACCATGATTTTTTATTGACGAGAGTCGTAGTAAGGACGAAGCTATAAATTCACATTAGAGGATTTATAGGAGGCTCGTAGTACATTATTCTGTAATAATTTCGAATTTACTAAGATATTTCATATAATTTTGACTCGTTGGCAGGGGTCGAGCACCCCTAAGCCCCTCCCCTAGCTCCGCCACTGCACCTCATGATGGTAAATCCGTTTGTCGTCAACGGCCATTTAAGATCACTTTGAATCTCATGTGGAATCTATCATCTTGTGACGGACTCGTATGGGTAGGCCTAAAGAATAGTTTGAAGGATGTTAAATTCTCTTAACGAAATAAATTTATATGTATTTTAAGTAAATTTGAAATAATTATAAAGAATAAAGTACAAACCCTTCTATAACTTATTTAATGTAAATTCATAGTTTCGTTGATGACTATGTCCCACTTAATTTAAAATTATGGTTTCACCATTATAGAGGGGATTTGTATTATTTTGTTTTATGTTTTGCATTACTAAAAATGTGATAAATAGCGGTGGAGCTAGAAAATCTCTCGAGTGTGTTCAATTTTAAAATATTGTTATATTTGTATACAAGATCAATTGGTTTATATATCAAATGCTAAAGTTAAACTATAAATACATTAAGTTATAATTTATTTTTATGTTTGCCGGTTCGGTTGAACCCTCTCGAGCCTTAGGACATGTTTGTTTATTTTATACATTAAGTCATGTATGGATATACTGTCCGTTTTGATAAATGGCGTCTGAGTGAAATAAGCAGTAATGATGTTTGTTTTGAATGCTGAATAAAAGTAATAAATAAATAAAATTTATAAAAAACATATAAAGAATCATGACTTAATGGAGAAAACACCACCCCAATGACTTTGTCAGTTAAGTCGTGTTTTCCATAATAAGTCATAAACAAACACACGCCTCATGATTTACCGCATTAGGTAATATTCATATTAAATCAATTAAGTTCAAATCAAACACCACCTTAGCAGCTCCGTCGTCGGTGTTAAGTGGTTTCTTATGATGTATTATTGTTGGTCGCCTTTCCCGGAACCCCTTTGAACCCTAATACCAAACTAGTTACGGAATAACTAGTTTGTACGTATGTATGGTGAAGAACAGCAGAGATAATCAAATGGTTGATACTATTAAACTTACGTGTTCAATTACAAACACGAATAGCATCTAAACACTCGATTACAAGACTTTAACACACAAGAACTCACAGTTACGCTCACTAAACCCTAGCTCACGTAACTATTCTCGATATGAATGCTCTGACAACTTTCAACAACCTGCATTTATGATCCCGAGTATGATATTTATACCTAACCCGAAGCCCTAAACAGTTACGCGCGTAACTCCTTAGTTACGCGAGAGTAACTGTTAGTTACTCTCCGTAACTTAGTTACTCTAAGTAACTGTTTACGTAAATGCGTATTGGACTTTACAACTCGATCTAATTACATTCTAACTCGACGACACATTCAAATGAATACAAATACAGACATTTATGTTCCAACAAACTCCCCCTTGGATGTAGCTTGTATTCTTCAAAATTTTCTTGAACTTTTGGTGTCGAGAGATCGAGAGTTAATCCTTTAAACTTCACAGAGAACTTGTACGGTGTACAGTCTGCAACCGATGACTTGCGAATCTTTCTGGCAGCTAATCTCCATCATTAAGCAATGCGGCTCCATGAAGATCAGCTTCGAGTCCTTGACTTCCTGGAAGTATTAAACTCTTCGAGATCCGAATTTTAACTCTGCAAACCTGGCTTACAGAGACAAAACTGACCAAATACGTGTTTTTGTTCTTTAAACTGATAAAATTTCTCATTTTTCAGAAAACACGTGATAAAACCTTTTAACCTTGTACGATACGTGACAACGAAGAAAATAAACGCGGAAATAAAATCTTTTTGGATTTTTGTTTGTTTTCTTAACTTAAAGCCGAAAATCTTTTTGTGGTTTTCATCTAAAAACTATTTACACTACTTTAGCAACCTACAAAGAGCAAATCTTTTTTGTTAGGGATTAGTTTGCTTTTAGAATCATATCACAGAAGTCGAATCACAAGAATCAGCCGATTATTAGTATATTTTTCCTCTTAAATACAACATAGATATCATATAAAAAATCTTCCGATTATTTAAATTACAACTGTTTATATGGATCCCACTTATATTTACACTTAGCTAAATCCGAACTTCCCTCAAAGCGTCATCAAACTTCCAGTATTTATTTAGGAAAACTGTCACCTTATTCATATTTTATTAACTACTCTAAGTATTGAAAAAGCATACATATAGTATTAAGTTTAAGCACTTATGCATTTTTCATTATTTATTAACTTTATTTAAGTTTTATAAACTTTATTGAAGCTTAATAAACTTTATTGACTCGTGAATTCCTCCCTCTGTCTCTGCCGTTTATCAAGTAAGCACCAAGAGTTATGGAATTCTTATTTGACTCTACTCTCCCCCTGTTTTTGCCGTTTATCAAGTAAGCATTAAGGGTTACGAGTTTTACTTAGATTTAATTATTTATAACTCCTCACCTTTATACTAACTTCAAGGAAACTATGATTTCGCAACCTTATAGAATCCAGGAGCGCCTCAAGGAATTTTTGAGTTTTAATAATTATATAAACTCTTTGAGTTTTAGATAAAAGCGAATATTTTTTTTTTTTTTTTTTGTTTTTCTCTCAATTTTTCTTTTCCTCGCTTTTTCTATTACTCTCAGATACTTATTTATATATATATATATATAATAATATCCTATGGTGACAGATTCCAGGCACACCGAAAGTTTTCAGCTTATCACTGAGATGAACAAACTTAACCGTGTTACCCATTAGAAACAGGTTCGGAAAATTGTTTATATAATATTGGCCGTACCTACTAATACATTGAACAAAAACTTATGATTCTGATTTTTAAAATCTGCGAAGTACTATCATTTCCTAAGGTTTTTACAAACTTTCTCCCACTCTTTTTATGTTTTTCTGACTTTTATTGTTTTCTGATTTTTCATAACTATACAAATCCTAAAAACTTAAAAAGAAAGATTTCGAAGTCACGATCAAGCGATTTAGGTTTCTATCAATTTGGACGCTTTATACTCAATTGAGAAAAGAGTTTTGCATTTAAGCAAAACGGTTTTTGTTCGAGTCCGCAACTGTTATATGTTGCGAAGTCTAAACACTTTAAACTTTTCAATATAAAAATGTTTATTATACTTGAAAATATGTGCTTGTAACATAAGTCGGACCACGTAACTCAAATAGGAACTGAAAACCTACCGAACCACGCATCACATACAAACAAACATAAATTCAAGAATAACAAACACAATTATACCAAAAGATGAATCATATAATACAGACAAAATAGATTATGTTTGAGCTGAGAATTAAGAAATACCAAAAATCAGCTAATCTACTGCAAACAAAAATCTACGCTGCATCTTCCTGCACGAGCGGCATATTCTTCGAGTGGTAGCCGTTTTCAACACAAATACGGACTACATGGGCGAAGACATAAGCGAAATATTTTTCATTCCACATGGCCACAATCATCTTCTCATCCAGACGCTTCAAATCACTTTCAGAGAGGCAGAGGAGGTGCATAGGATCATAAATCCTTAGTATTACGTTCCCCACAAAATCTATCATCACTGCCTCCCGAGTAGCTTCGTCGAAGTACCAATCTTCCATATCTGCTAGGAAATCCTGAGGCAATGAAGGCATTCTGATGCGCTTTAGAAGCTTGACCTCTGGATAGATATGTCGTACCTCTCGCCTCCCCTTCGCTGGATTTCGACGCTTTAACTTCTTGATCTCAGGCTTGGTGAGGGTGAAGTTGACATACTTCTTGTAGAAGATGTCTTCTCGCAGCTGAGTATAGAAGAGCCGGGCAGCATCGGAAGTGAGATTCTTCGGCTCCATATCCGCTAAGCGTTGCAGCTCGTAATAAGGCATGGAGCTGAAAGTGGCATACTTCATCCGCATATACTGAATCCCGTCAGTTCTGAGCAGTGCGAAGAAGTCGGTGTTCTCGGGGTAGCGCCATGATAAAATGAGCTTCGTGCACGGGCCTACCAACTTACACCCCGCAGTGACACCAACCTTCTCAAACACCCGATGATTAATCTCCCTCCCCTTGCTATCAACATAATGAACATAATTCTTCGCTGGAGGAGCTGGAGTGATTGGAATCTCTGGTGATGGCTCTAACACTGCTTTAGACTTCCTTTTAGAGCCCGAAGAGGAAGCATCTTTGTCTTTTCTTCCTGCTGATGGTTGAGATGCAGTTTCCTTCTTTAACCGAGCGGAATCAACCTCGTCCTCGGAATCCTCGAACGGGTTGTTTTGCCCGAGAACAATAGATGCCGCATCGTCATCGTCCATCGGGACACAATCAAACCTTGGAACTACAGTAGTAGAGCCTTGGATGGACATTGTTGGTTGAGAGTGCATCTGACCATGTGTACCTGAAGGAATCAAAACAAAAGCAAGATTAGGGTTAGTTGTCTCCCCCTGAATGGGAGCATCCTTAGCAGGAGATCCCTGATCTTTTGCAGGACTGGAGGCAGATCCGTCGGGATGTGTTGGTTCCGAAGGATTGCCCTGTCCTGGATCTTCGGAACTGATACGAGAAAAAGCACCGGCACCCCCCATATCGTCATCAGGCTTGCCCTGATCATCTTTATCATCTTTACCCTCCTGATCATCTTTCGGTGCATCATCATCCTCATCATCGTCATCGTCTTTGTCATCGTCTTTCTCCCCTTCCTTCTCTTTCTTCTCATCTAGCGCGTCATCAAGGCGCTCGAGGACGGTTTCGTAATCTCCCCGAACCGCCGAAACCTCGTGCTCGAAGCCTGCAATCTTCTTCTCCAATGATGCAATCTTTGCGTCTCGAGCTCGCACGTCACCTTCAAGCTTCTTTATCCTTAATTCATGCTCGTTGTGTGAGCTCTGAAGGTTCTGCATCTGTAGCTGAAGCTGCCTGACCATGTCACTCATCCCGACCGTGATCATGGGGCTAGAAGAGGTGCCCGCAGGACGTGAAGTCACTATCGGTGAGGAAGTAGTGAAAATGGGTGGTGTTGGTGTGCGTGTTGGAGGTGGAAGAGGAGCGGTAGTGACTGGTGCTGACAGAGGAGTAGTGGTGGTAGTGATTGTGGTTGGTGGAGTAGTAGTGATGATAGTGGTGGATGGAGGAGTAATCACGACTGCTTTCTTTGACTTCTTAACCAAGGGAATATCAGAAGAACCCTCAGGTGAAGCAGGAATGGAACGAGGGCGCTTGACCGTTGAAGGTGGTGGAGATTGCCTAAAAGTGTGAGGCTGAACACCAACAAACTCAGCGGACTTCATTCTTACTTTACGGATAGGTTTAGGAGAAGGAAGCACCGGTTGCGGTTCCTTGAAAATAACTCCTTTGACAGCTTTGCCTGTCACACCCCGCTAAAGCGGAAACACGGAATGTGAAGAGAACGAGAACTTGGAAACTCGGTCGGAATATGTAAGCCGGGAATCACGGATTGCCTATTCATTACCAAGATAGTTTAATTAGTTGTTATATTATTATGTTCTTATATAATAACATAGATAAACTTTATTAAACTTTAAGCGTCAAAGTTAAGTATAGTAAAAAATAGTCCGAAAAGGTAATTGTCACGTTTTTGTCCAAAAGTTTGATTTAACGTTTTTGATCATTATATTTTAAGTGCTTTTGCTCGCTGAAGTGATTTACAATTTCTGAGGAAATTTGGGCAGCGCTTCCGCGCCCAAATTTCATGCCCAAAAATTGTACCATCACTTCCGCTCACAAATCACCTAAAACACAATATCACATATATTATAGCTCATTATAGTCCAAATAGTCCAATACAAGTCACCATTATACTTATTTTTATTTGTCTCAGTCCCACAATAAGGTTAGAACAAGTCCAGAACGTATATATAATTTTTAAACGGGTAAAACGACGATTTTCGGGAGAACAGCAGCTCGGTGCTGCGCACCTGGGCACAGGTGTTGCGCACCTAGCTGCTGTCTCAATCCCGTTTTGTGTTTTTCTTGCTAAAAACGTTTTGTGACTTAAGGATTTCGACATGCAACCAGTAGATATCTTTTAAAACATCATTTTAACAGTTTCTAAAGTGTTTTTATCCACAGATTCGTGGATCTAATGAATATTTCGATTAAAAACGTTTTTGACCATAAAAAGTCATAGATTTATATAAAAACATATTTTCAACCGTTAGATCTTACATGCAATAGATTATTTATGTAAGAATAGTAAAAATAAAGAAATCTACCGAAGGAAAAGCTTGGATGATGAGTTTGGTCGGATTTGAGCTCCAAAAATCTTTGCAAACGTGGTCCTTTTTCGAAATAAACAACACCCCTTGGCTTCACTTGAAGTTTAGAACGATTTGTATGGATTAAAAATGGATTTTAATGGCTGGAGGTCACTGGAACAAGTGAGTTCTTAGAGAGAAAATAGAGAGAAAAGGGGTGTAGGTGTTTTTCTTTTTGTAAAAATGAAAGGTAAATTGAAAAAGAATAATAAAAATGGGGTATAGGGAGTTGTGGTCTGTCACAATGCAGTAATTGATGGCTATAGTCGTTTGTGATTGGTGGAATTGGGTGGTGGAAGTGTAAAAACGAGGCAGGGACTAAAATTGTAATTTTTTTGAATTCTGGCGTGAGGTGCTGCGCACCTCATCACTAGGTGCGGCGCACCGGGCAAATTTTCAGCCTTTTTCAAATTTTTCGTTTTTACGTTATTGCTTCGTTGGACCTTTTTGTTAATTAAAAGTTCTTAAGTATGATAAGTTATGAACTTAGGAAAGTTCAATTGGTGTTTTCTTGGTATTAGGACTTATAATTTGATTCCGGAAGTTATTCCGACACTAGTTCCGACAAAGTATAGACTCAAAAGTTACGAACTAGGATAAAGCGAACGCGATAAAAGAGTAACTAACGTTTCGAACAGATTTAATAACTGAACAAGTACCTGAATTTTGACGGTTGTCACATTCTCCCCGGGTTGAAAGAAATTTCGTCCCGAAATTTAGTGCGTACCATCAGGAAGAAGGGTTCTCGAACAGATGTGGATACTTCTGACGGAATTGGTCTTCACGCTCCCATGTGAATTCGTGACCACGTCGAGAGTTCCACCGAACTTTGATTATCGGGATACGGCTCTGCCTAAGTTGTTTGACCTCGCGGTCGACAACTTCGAGCGGTTCCTCGATGAAGTTTAGCTTGCTGTCGATTTTGACCTCGTCAAGAGGGATGACAATGGTCTCATCAGACAGACACTTTTTCAAGTGTGAGACATGGAACACGTTATGAACATTCGCGAGAGTCTGAGGGAGTTGGAGACGATAGGCAACGGGGCCAATACGCTCAATGACTTCAAATGGACCGGTGTACCTCGGACTCAGTTTACCGCGCTTCCCGAAGCGGACTACCCCTTTCCAGGGCGATACTTTGAGGAGTACTCGGTCGCCAACTTGGAACTCGAGGGGCTTCCTTCGGTTGTCAGCGTAGCTCTTCTGTCGGGTACGGGACGTCTTCAGTCGTTCACGAATAGTGGTGATCTTGTCGATGGTCGCCTGGACGATATCGAGTCTCGTAAGTTGTCGGTCGCCAGCCTCTAGCCAGCAGAGCGGTGACCGGCACTTACGCCCATAGAGAGCCTCGAATGGCGCGCACTTGATGCTGGCATGGTAGCTGTTGTTATAGGAGAACTCGACCAAGGGGAGGTGAGTGTCCCAACTTCCTCCGAAGTCTACTACACATGCTCTCAGCATGTCCTCAAGTGTTTGGATCGTCCTTTCACTCTGGCCGTCAGTCTGAGGGTGATACGCCGTACTGAGGTCTAATTGAGTACCTAGGGATTTCTGTAGAACGTTCCAGAAACGGGAGGTGAATCGACTATCCCTATCGGAGATGATGGAGAGTGGTGTTCCATGACGAGAGACGATCTCGTTGATGTAGACTTGAGCGAGCTTCTCCATAGAGTGGTTTTCCTTAATTGGTAAGAAATGAGCGGATTTGGTCAGACGGTCCACGATTACCCAAATCGTGTCGTTACCCTTAGTCGTACGGGGCAACTTGGTGACAAAGTCCATAGAAATCTGCTCCCACTTCCACATGGGGATTTCTGGCTGTTGAAGTAATCCTGAAGGCTTTTGATATTCCGCCTTGACCTTGGAGCAAGTGAGGCACTTGGCCACATACAAGGCGATATCTTTCTTCATGCCTGGCCACCAGTAGTACTCTCGGAGGTCCTTGTACAACTTGTCGGATCCCGGATGGATGGAATATCTAGATCGGTGGCCCTCATCCAAAATGAGTTTGCGAAGATCCTCAGATCTTGGAATCCATGCTCGACCTTTGAAGTAGTAGATTCCGTCCGACTTGCGTTCGAATTCTTTCTCGTGATTATGAAGCGTCTCGACCTTAATGTTCTCGGGCTTTAACGCCTCTTGCTGTGCGTTTGCAATCCTCGTGCGAAGGCTCGTCTGAACTTGCATTCCCAATGCTCGAACTCGAGATGGCTTTACCCTTTCCTTCCTACTCAGGGCATCTGCTACTACGTTTGCCTTACCCGGGTGGTATTTGATCTCGCAATCGTAGTCGCTTAGCAATTCTATCCATCTACGTTGTCTCATGTTGAGCATTTTCTGATCTAAAATGTGTTGAAGACTCTTATGGTCGGTGAAGACCGTACACTTAGTACCGTACAGGTAGTGTCTCCAAATCTTCAAGGCAAACACGACTGCTCCCAACTCTAAGTCGTGCGTAGTGTAGTTCTGCTCGTGGATCTTTAGTTGTCTGGAAGCGTAAGCGATGACCTTGTCCTTTTGCATTAGGACGCACCCAAGTCCTTGGTGGGAGGCATCGCAAAACACTACGAAGTCGTCCGTGCCCTCTGGCAGAGATAGTATCGGTGCGTGACATAATTGGTACTTGAGTTTTTGGAAAGAATCCTCCTGATCTTTTCCCCAGATAAAGTCCTTATCTTTCTGGGTGAGCTCGGTGAGGGGTTTTGCGATTTTTGAGAAGTTCTCAATGAATCTTCGGTAATAACCTGCCAATCCTAAGAACTGACGGATTTCCGTCGGGGTTGTTGGAGCTTGCCATTTCTCAATCGCTTCGATTTTGGCTGGATCGACATGAATCCCTTCTTGGTTTACCACATGACCAAGGAAATGTACCTCTCGGAGCCAGAATTCACACTTCGAGAATTTGGCGTACAACTTCTGTTCTCGGAGGAGTTCTAGGATGAGTTTAAGGTGCTTCGCGTGATCTTCCTTGTTTGTCGAGTAGATGAGAATGTCGTCTATGAATACGATCACGAACTTGTCTAGGTATGGCCTACACACCCTGTTCATCAAGTCCATGAACACTGCTGGTGCATTGGTCAGACCAAAAGGCATGACAAGGAATTCGTAATGGCCGTATCGGGTGCGAAAAGCGGTTTTCGGGATGTCGGACTCACTAACACGAACCTGGTGATAACCCGAACGAAGGTCGATCTTGGAGAAGTAAGTTGCACCCTGCAACTGGTCAAAGAGGTCATCTATCCTCGGAAGAGGGTATCGGTTCTTGACGGTCAGTTTGTTCAGCTCTCGATAGTCTATGCACATGCGGAAGGATCCGTCTTTCTTTTTGACGAAGAGGATAGGGGCTCCCCAGGGGGACGAACTTGGACGAATAAGACCATGGTCTAGGAGTTCCTGCAACTGTTTCGACAGTTCTAGCATTTCGGGTGGTGCCAGACGGTACGGTGTCTTGGCAACCGGTGCTGCGCCAGGAATGAGGTCTATTCGGAATTCCACTTGTCGATTAGGTGGCAGCCCTGGCAAATCCTCGGGAAAGACTTCGGGATGATCCTTGACCACAGGAATATCTTGGAGTCGAATCTCAGAAGGTTTTCGCTCGACGACATGGGCAAGAAATGCGTCATAGTTCCTCTGAAGGTACTTGCGCATTTTGATGGAAGATACAATGCGGAGTTGTCGTCCAGGCTTGTCTCCCTGAACGACGAGAGTCTCTTTTTCCGAAAGAGGGATACGAATAAGCTTATCGAAACAAATGATTTCCGCTCGAAAGCGAGATAGCCAGTCCATCCCAACAATAATGTCAAAACTTGAAAGCTCGATAGGAATTAGATCAATGGGGAAGGTTTTGTCAGATAGGCATAGTGAACAACCTAGGATTATGTCCTTAGCTTCAAATTCTTGGCCGTTAGCGTATTCAACGGTAAAACTATCCTTAAGAACTTCAGATTCTAATTCTATGAGGGGTCTAAATTCTAAGGAAATGAAACTTCTTTCGGCTCCTGAGTCGAATAGTACTGAAGCAAAATGATTGTTGAGGGAAAACGTACCAGTAACTGCGTTGGGGTCCTGACGTGCTTCCTCAGCCGTTAGTCCGAAAGCGCGACCCCTACCTTGCCCTCCTTGATTCTGAGGAGTCCGATTGAGCTTAGGGCAGGTATTGCGGAGATGCTGGTCGCTTCCACACTCATAGCAGGACCGTTTCGGGGCTGGAGCAATTGTCTTGTCAGGGCAGTACTTGGCAAAGTGTCCCGTCTTCTGGCACTTGAGGCATAGTGGGCAGTTCCCGAGATGATGAAGGTTACACTTGTTGCACTTTGGGTGTGGCCCGGTGTAAGACCCAGATTTAGCTGGCGGTGCAGGTGCAGGTGCAGGTGAAGCAGTCAGGGCATAGTTTCGGGTCTTCTTCTTGTTGCGGTCACTTCTTCTCGGGGTGGACTCAGCCTTTCTCTTCTCACCTGACTCCTTTGAGGAGGATCCAGGGGCGGTGAGGAGGTTGCTGGTAAGACGATGGGCCAAGATGATTGCACTCTGGAGGGTCTGAGGCTCGGCTGCCATGACCATACCTCGGATTTCCGGAACTAGACCAGAGATGTACAGGTCGATCCGGTTCTCCTCAGGGGTTACCAGCCTTGGAACCAATCGGGCGAGTTCGTGGAACCGGGTAGTGTATTTCTCAATATCATTCCCGACCATCTTGTGGTCCCACAGCTCAGCCTCGAGCTTCTTAATTTCCCCTCTCGGGCAGTATTCTTCGATGAGCAAGTTCTTGAAGGTGTTCCAGGGAAGGGCATAGGCATTGTCTCGTCCTCGGGTTTGGACTACAGTGTTCCACCATGACAGAGCTCGGCCATGGAATACGCAGGACGCGTACTCCACCTTGTTCGCCTCAGCACATCGGCTGATGTGTAAGACCGATTCGATGCTCTCGAACCACTGGACCAAACCTACAGCACCAGTCGTGCCGTGGAATTCTTTTGGCTTGCACGCCATGAAGCTCTTGTAGTTACATGGGGGAGGGTTCGGGTGCTGGTTCTGGTTCTGATTCAGGTTTTGATTGTTCTGCTGCTGCTGCTGTTGCTGTTGCTGTTGTTGCTGGTGGTTGTTGACATTGGCGTTGATTCCGGCGGTGATCTGCGCGATCATGTTGGGCATAGCCGCGTTCAGCTGTTCAGCAACTTGCTCAGCAATGATGCTAGCATTGGTGCGAGGAGCCATGATTCTACAATCAGAAGAACAGATTTAGTTTAGAACGCACGAATGGAATGTGATAAGAATATAATTCAAGTGACCATAGATAGTTATAGCACGAGATTAAAATGACTGATCAAGTAGTACACGCAAGATTAGAATTCAAGAGATAGAATTATAATGATCATAACAAGCACAAGATTCACAAAATACGACAAGCATAAAGACAAAAGACAGGAATTCCATTAATAGTAATAATGTCGGTGCAAGTACTGAACTGAGAAAGTATTGTCACAATACATAAAAGAAGAATAATAAAGTCTATGTCGTGTACAGAGAGAAAATTACGACTAGACTAAGCACAATACAATGAAGAAATAACTAATGGCGCCTATCCAGAAACATCTTAGCTGCCATAACCACAATCAACGTGCCCATCACCAGGCACATACCAATGAGGCGCTGTACAGTGCGGGCCGTAGCTCGGTTCGATGCGATGAATCGCAACGCCTGCTCCGACAACCGTTCAGCGGAGTCGGTAACCTCACTGATGAGGTGTCCCTGGTTCTGGGTCTCCTGAGCCAATCCCCGCACTTCGTGGTGCAAATGGAGGAATGCGGCAGGTGGAGGAGGTTGAAGGGTAGGAGGCATCCTCTGCCTCGCGGCCTCGGCGTCTCTGGCGCGCTGCATTTCTTCGCGCTCGAACTGTCTCTCCCATGAGTAGTGGTCCATGACACTAGTACGTGGCACCTCTGGAGGGTGGCCAAAGGGTAGGTGTGATGGAGTAGGCTGGGATGGTCCCTCCTGGCGGGCAGCCATCCTGTCTGGCAGACGCCCTGGGAGGATGACCTGCTTTCGTGCGGTCATTCTGGTGCGCGGGCCTCGGTAGTGAAGGGTGGCGGCAACGGGTACCGGAGGAGGTGGCGGTAGCACAACCCTCGGGCTGGACCCGATGCTGCTCGAGATCGCCATGGAGGTGTCCTCCGTAGGATTAGTAGTCTGGTGTCTTTGGCTCTCTGAAGCGGTACGGCCCTCGGAAGGCGACGCGGCTCTAGGTAGAGAGCGAGACTGGGAATGTGACGGTGAAAGCGATCGGGACGAGTGAGACATGACGAATCTGTGAACAATGAGTTTCGTGAGTACTAGAAGACACAAAGAAATGATAAAGGAAATGTGTAATGAAATGCATGTACGGGTCAGTCGCGTGAGAATCGGGAAAAGACAGTACCGGGAATTTTAACTCAAAACCGTTAACATTAGTAATTACGTTCCGTCCTTGCATAATCTCTTTTGAACTAGGCAGGGGTGATCAGGCCATGCGTAGTTGAAAATAAATATGCAATCGCGGAATTAATTCTCTAAAGTTTAGACCCATAAGTGATTTTCCGAAAAGTCTTGGTTATAGTTTGGTTTCGAAAACTTTTTGAAAAAATTTTAAAACCGTTTTTCTCTATAACCTGTGCTCTGATACCAAGTATGTCACACCCCGCTAAAGCGGAAACACGGAATGTGAAGAGAACGAGAACTTGGAAACTCGGTCGGAATATGTAAGCCGGGAATCACGGATTGCCTATTAATTACCAAGATAGTTTAATTAGTTGTTATATTATTATGTTCTTATATAATAACATAGATAAACTTTATTAAACTTTAAGTGTCAAAGTTAAGTATAGTAAAAAATAGTCCGAAAAGGTAATTGTCACGTTTTTGTCCAAAAGTTTGATTTAACGTTTTTGATCATTATATTTTAAGTGCTTTTGCTCGCTGAAGTGATTTACAATTTCTGAGGAAATTTGGGCAGCGCTTCCGCGCCCAAATTTCATGCCCAAAAATTGTACCATCACTTCCGCTCACAAATCACCTAAAACACAATATCACATATATTATAGCTCATTATAGTCCAAATAGTCCAATACAAGTCACCATTATACTTATTTTTATTTGTTTGAGTCCCACAATAAGGTTAGAACAAGTCTAGAACGTATATATAATTTTTAAACGGGTAAAACGACGATTTTCGGGAGAACAGCAGCTCGGTGCTGCGCACCTGGGCACAGGTGTTGCGCACCTAGCTGCTGTCTCAATCCCGTTTTGTGTTTTTCTTGCTAAAAACGTTTTGTGACTTAAGGATTTCGACATGAAACCAGTAGATATCTTTTAAAACATCATTTTAACAGTTTCTAAAGTGTTTTTATCCACAGATTCGTGGATCTAATGAATATTTCGATTAAAAACGTTTTTGACCATGAAAAGTCATAGATTTATGTAAAAATACATTTTCAACCGTTAGATCTTACATGCAATAGATTATTTATGTAAGAATAGTAAAAATAAAGAAATCTACCGAAGGAAAAGCTTGGATGATGAGTTTGGTCGGATTTGAGCTCCAAAAATCTTTGCAAACGTGGTCCTTTTTCGAAATAAACAACACCCCTTGGCTTCACTTGAAGTTTAGAACGATTTGTATGGATTAAAAATGGATTTTAATGGCTGGAGGTCACTGGAACAAGTGAGTTCTTAGAGAGAAAATAGAGAGAAAAGGGGTGTAGGTGTTTTTCTTTTTGTAAAAATGAAAGGTAAATTGAAAAAGAATAATAAAAATGGGGTATAGGGAGTTGTGGTCTGTCACAATGCAGTAATTGATGGCTATAGTCGTTTGTGATTGGTGGAATTGGGTGGTGGAAGTGTAAAAAAGAGGCAGGGACTAAAATTGTAATTTTTTTGAATTCTGGCGTGAGGTGTTGCGAACTGATATCGCTCAATTATATGCATATTCTTTCGCGATATTTGTTATGTTTTTGTGTAAAAACGTAATGGATAGCCTCGTATTACTTAATTTTGTGTAAAGCTTGTGTTTTAGGTGTTTTAATATGTTTGGGATGAAAAAGGATCAATTCGGGACCAAAATGCAACTGATAGTGATAGTAAAACGGATGTATCGGGAGCATACGGACTCGAAAAGACCTCCGGTCAGCGCCAAAACGATCGCAACGAAAAAATCTACAAAGTGGGAGCCTACTGATGTACAAATGCGGCGCATAAACTTCAAATGCGGCGCATTCAGCCTTGTGACAGTTATATGTTTGTTTTCAATGCTATTCAAGTGAGAAGTGAAGGGTTTTTTGTTACCATCTTCTTAAGGACGATTTTGGGACCTTACAATCTATCTTTTTCATCAATTTGGGGCTCCATAATCAGCCCTAATTCACCATATTATCATCACACAATCATTGGAAACAAGAATCATAGTAATTTTTAGTTTAATTTGGAAGAATCTTTGATCGTATTTTCATTTCTTTTTAGACATTCCATCAAACACCTGGTATGAATATCATCTTCTTTTATAATTTGTTTGTAATTTCGTGCATGAATGAGTAGTTAGATAATACTTGTTTGGATTGGAACTAGGTTAGATGATTGAAGCTTTTGGGATAATTGTTTTTGGTTGAATGTTTATGTTCGCTTAATCGAAGAACCATTCGGGTTTAAATTCTTAATAGTGTTAGATTACTTATATTCATGATTTGATTAATAACTTTAGTATCTGAAAAGAGCTTTAGAACTTGATTGATGAATTGAACGAAATAATCAACCGGTCTATAGTTGATTTGAGGTTTAGGATATTCGAAAGGAATCTTAACGAGTAATCCAACATTTAGATTAAAACTTGAATGTTAGTTGTAATCAGATTTATTATCATTATCAAAAATCATTTTATATAAAACGTAAGTAAGGTGTTAGTGACAAACACATGTTGTAGGTATTCGAAAGGAACCTATAACAACTTATAGACGTTTTACGAAAAGGTTAATCGGTCTATAATTAATCTAAAATTATTGGTATTCGAAAGGAACTGATAATATAATGATTTGATAAGATGAATTTGATTTTAGCTAAGAAACTATTCGAAAGGAAGTTTTATAAGATTAAGTCGAATATATAAACTTGTTGCTTAATGACTTAGATGTTTAAGGTTTCTACCGTATTCGAAAGGAACGGTGTTTCGTTTTAGATGTCTAAAGTTAGCTCGGTATTCGAAAGGAATCGTGTTATAACATTAGAAGTTAATTCAACCAAACAACCCAAGGTGACAATCGGATAACTAGGAACCAATCCAAACGAGTGTTTTTCCCATATCTTGATTTATCATAAAACGATACTTGTCACTTTTAGTTAAGTTAGAAAACCCCCACTTTGTTACTTATATCTGTTTCATAAACGACGATTGAAATTTCCAATTGAAAGTCCCTGTGTTCGAACCCGAACTTGCCCAAATTATACTACAAACGAAAGGGTACACTGCCCGGTGTTGTGGTCTAGCGAAAGCTAAAAGGGAAGACTAGATTTCACACATCATGCACCTCATCACTAAGTGCGGCGCACCGGGAAAATTTTCAGCCTTTTTCAAATTTTTCGTTTTTACGTTATTGCTTCGTTGGACCTTTTTGTTAATTAAAAGTTCTTAAGTATGATAAGTTATGAACTTAGGAAAGTTCAATTGGTGTTTTCTTGGTATTAGGACTTATAATTTGATTCCGGAAGTTATTCCGACACTAGTTCCGACAAAGTATAGACTCAAAAGTTACGAACTAGGATAAAGCGAACGCGATAAAAGAGTAACTAACGTTTCGAACAGATTTAATAACTGAACAAGTACCTGAATTTTGACGGTTGTCACATTGCCTTTACCCCCCACCTCTGCGGCAGTACCAGAAAGATCTGCTCCAGCCTTTGCAGCTTTCTTCAATATCTTCTTACGTCTCGCAGCATAAGTATCCACTGGAATCATCTTCCTAAGAACTTCCAACTCACTCAGGGCTTGCTTCATCTTCTTTGTGGCGTTGGAGAGTTCAACAGTCTCCTCCGACCCAGCATCAATGTCACTGTCATCATCCCCTGAAGAAGAAGACCCTGAAGAAGATTCATCCACAATATCAACCTTTTTCTTTCCCTTTCCCTTTTCCTTTCTCTTTCTCTTGCTTGAAGCACCCTCGGGATCTTCAGAAGCGCCCCGGTTTTGGAAGACTTCCGAGATCTAGTCGGCTTAGGGGAATCAGGAGCCACCAGATCATCAAAAGCATTCAGCGCCGGAGTAGGATAGTTAGGATCAACTAAAGCACCCTGAAGAGGTAACTCAACACCTACTCCTCTGCAGTCTGCAAAGTATCGTGGATCAATCCTCTGCGCCTTCCCGACCGGACCATTATAAGGAAGGTCCGGTAGAGAGTGATCAATCATCAGCTGCACGAACCGCGGATACTAATCAAACGTCTTCTTCTTGTCCTCCAGATTCCAGCACATGTTGTAGAGAATGAATCTGGAGAAGTTGTACTTGGGATTGAAGACCAAGGACGCCATCAGTGCCTGACCCCGTCTGTCCAAAGAATCGTATCCCCCTTTCCATTTGGACATGCACATGATGAGCGTGTGCATTAGAAACCGATAAAGCACAGGCATCTGGGGCTTCTTGAACTAGAGTGAATCCAGACGGCCAAAGTATCCCATCTTTCTGAAACACCCGAAGAGTGTCATCTCTGGCAGCGTATCGTCAGCATCAACATTATCCCTGAACTGAAGAACTATGCGTATCACCTCTTCAGTAATGGTGATTTGACGACCCGCAACTGTAGTCCAGGAGAAACCGACGTGTTAATCCCAACGTTCCTCCCAAACTCGCTAATAAGATCTTTCTTTTGCTCGGGATCAACACGTAGTGAATAGGAAATAGGGCTTCTCAACAGATAATTGACGATATCCTCAAACCCCTCTCCTTTAACGACCGTCGAGAGCAAAGCCACTGAGTTGTGTCTCTTCATAGCGATATCTTTCTTGTCCTTCGCCATTCTACACATCAAAAACGACAAGCTTGCACGAAAGTTAGTAAATGCACAAAAACTGCTAAAAGACATTGTAAACAACATCCTAGACATGCATAAACAACGTATGTGGGTAAAACTGTCATTTTGAGTGAACTGAAGTCACGCTGCGATCGTTAGAACAATCACGTTAAGCAAATTGAATTTGCAAAAACAGATGTGTATCTGTTGACAGTTACGCGCCCGTAACTAAGAGTTACGTGCGTAACTGTCTCACGTAATAGTCATTTTGAAAAATTTTGGGCAGCGTAACTAGACAATTCAAAGGTCGGAGAACCTTTTCTTTAAACAGATACGTGCCCGTAACTAATAGTTACGTGCACGTATCAGGGAGTTACGCGCCCGTAACTAAGAGTTACGGGCTAAACACAAGCAAGACAATGACAGAGTTACGTGCATGTAACTAGTAGTTACGTGCAAGTAACTAACAGTTACGTGCCAGTAACTAACAGTTACGTGCCCGTAAGTACCAGTTACGTGCCGGTAACTGTTTGCAGACCCTTCGTTTACGCGCCCGTAACTAAGAGTTACGGGCTAAACACAAGCAAGACAATGACAAAGTTACGTGCATGTAACTAGTAGTTACGTGCAAGTAACTAACAGTTACGTGCCAGTAACTAACAGTTACGTGCCCGTAACTACCAGTTACGTGCCCGTAACTGTCTGCAGACCCTTCGTTTTTCAAATTTTGATGAAACTCCAAATACGCTATAGTTTTTATCTCAAAATCATCTCAATAGCTATATTCCGAGCAACATTTAGCTTTATACTTCACATATTTAACCGTAATGAAGACACTAGACAGTTTTTAGGTCGGTTTTAGGTTAAAACTCAATTTTCCTTTAAACCTACGATTTAGGGCGAAAAACAACAATCAATCACTACCATTGTACTCGAAAAACAGTTTGTGATGTTATACCATCATCAATTTGGTGTTTCAATTGCTGATTTTGTCTTTTTAATTTTGACTACCCAAACCGCGACCCGTAACTAACTAAACACCTCTTTAAGCTCGAAATCAGGTCAAGAAGTACATACCGTGATGTTTAGATGATAATTCCGAGACAGAAGGTGATGAAAAACGAGGGAATGTGATGTTAAATTGCAGAATCGCCGAGAGAAAAATAGAGGGTTTTTGAAAGAGGGTTTTTGAAAGCATGAGATGAAACAATTACTTTCACGCTTTTATACCTCTTCTCTCTCTCAGTTACGCGCACGTAACTATGAAGTTACGTGCGTAACTTTCAAACACACAAACAGATACGGGCACGTATCTCTCAGTTACGTGCGTAACTGACAGATACGTGACTCAGTTTTAAACGTGTGTGTTTTTCGCGCGTTTTTCGATTTTAAACTTGTTTTAAGTCACGTTTTTGTCTTTAAACTATTACTGAACAATAGAAAACCAAGTTTTTAACCTTTAAACTCTATCCTAGAGATAAAATGACTACTTTTGCAAACCTTTACACTTTATCACGGGATAAAGAACCTTTACACTTGACAGAGAAGACATGTGATCTATTCAGCATGTATAAGCACTTGGAGCCTTCCCCTCGTCAAGAATAAACGAGAAATCGTCTATCCGGAAGAATGTGATCCATATAGCGTATGTTAGCACAAAAGATTCTTCCTGTAACTGCAAATCACTAAGAAAACACGAAAATCGTAAAATAGAAAAAAGGAAAACTATAAACCTAAGAAACGTTAAAATCTTTTTGTATTTTTAATTTTAAAGACTTAGAATTTAAACTACAACTTAAAACCAAAACTCTTTTTTTTTTTTTTTTTTTTTTTTTTTTAAAAAAACTTAAATATTTACAAAATAAAGTGGTTCGAATTAAGTGATTTCTGGTGTGATCAGACGATTTAACTTGATCAACTCTTCGAATCGACTTTTGATAAAAGCTTTCGTAAAGATATCTGCTTTTTGACTTAAAGTGTCGATTCGAATCAATGTGATCAAATTCTTATCATAGCAATCCCGTATAAAATGAAAACGAACATCAATGTGTTTTGTTTTAGTGTGTTGAACGGGATTGCGTATGATACACACCGCTGCGGTGTTATCAATGTGAATTGGAGTGTGAGTTACAATTAAACCGTAATCGCGAAGTTGATGTTGAATCCACAGAACTTGCGAACAGCAACTTGCAGCGGCAATGTATTCAGCTTCGACAGATGATATAGAAACTTATGTCTGCTTCTTGCACTGCCACGTAACTAACCGCGACCCGAGAAACTGACACCCACCGTTTGTGGACTTCATGTCAGAGTTGCAACCCCCATAATCAGAATCCGAGAAACCTGTCAATGTGAAATCGTTGTCGTCATAAGGATACCATAAACCAAGATTCGACTTTCCTTTTAGATAGCACAGAATCCGTTTCACAGCTTTCAAATGGCACTCTTCGGAGCAGCTTGATAGCGAGAACACAAAGACACGGCAAAAGTGATATCCGGAAGAGAAGCCGTCAAATACATAAGCGAACCAATCATTGAACGATATAGCTTCATGTCAACGACCTCTTCATTAAGTGCGGGACCAAGTTTGTGGTTGATTTCGATCGGAGTGCTAACTGGTCTGCAGTCTAGCATTTCAAATCTAGTCAAGACGTCTTGCACATACTTGGTCTGATGAATGTAGATTCCTTTCTTCGATTGTTGAACTTGTAAACCCAAGAAAAATGACATCTCACCCATCGCACTCATTTCGAATTTTGATTTCATCAGCTTCTCGAACTCCTTACACATCGAATCATCCGTTGATCCAAAAATAATGTCATCGACATATATCTGGACGTGCAGCAAGTGTTCGTTTCTTTCTTTCGTGAACAAAGTCTGATCAACTGATCCTCTTGAAAACCCGTTGGTTAGCAAGTATTGAGAAAGCGTTTCATACCAAGCTCTCGGGGCTTGGTGGAGACCATATAGAGCCTTGTTGAGTTTAAAAACATGATTCGGTTGTTCATAATCCTCAAAACCCGGTGGTTGGCTGACATTTATGTCTTCGTTTATGGCTCCGTATAGGAAAGCGCTTTTTACATCGAGCTGATAGACCTTGAATCTCTTGTGGGAGGCGAAAGCGAGAAATAGCCGAATAGATTCCAAACGGGCTACCGGAGCGAAAACTTCATCGTAATCGAGACCTTCAACTTGATGGAATCCATGTACAATGAGTCGCGCCTTATTTCTCACAATAAACCCTTTATCATCCCGTTTTATCTTAAATACCCATTTGGTATTCAAGACTTTAGCATTCCTCGGGAGTACGACTCTTTCCCAAACATTTAGCTTAAAAAACTGTTGAAGCTCTTCTTGCATTGCTTCTACCCAGAACGGATCTAATAAAGCTAGCCTTACATTTTTCGGATCCAGTTGAGATAGAAAGCACGACGTAAACAAGCACATTTTGGCTTCGAAGTCTTCCAAATATTTGGGACGTAGAATAGTCCTTCCCGATTTTCTAGGACTCAAAACACTACCTTCCGCTTGTTCTTCATCCTGAGTTTCCTCCCTATCATTTGGAGGAACTTGTCTTCTTGTCTGAATACCCTCGGTTGCATCACCAATGATATTATCTACAGGATGAGTGGTATGAATTCTCGTCTGAGGAACCGTTTCTGGATCAATTAGTGGATCCAGATTTGTCATATCCACATTCACTTGACTACTTTGACTTTCAGGAACGGCTTCCTCTGTTTCACTTTCGGACGAGACCTCTTCCTCTAACTGAGCGGTAGGAGAAACCATATCATCATCAGATTCATCAGATTCCGTGTCATAGATTGGCGGTGCCTGATTGATCGGTACTGGTTGAATTGGTTCCACACCTTGTGCAACCACAAGATCTTGATTCTGAGTCGGAGATGAAGTGGTTGCAGATGCATCTTCATATTGAGAATGAAAACGTTGAAGATGATGAGTTTCTTCAAATTCCACCCCCCCCCCCCCCCCCCCCCGTGTATCAAAACCGCTCCATTATCTTGTGGTGTAGCAGATGAACCATTTGGAGGGATGTCAAATGGTTTGAACAAGGAATCATAGTCAAAGAGGCTTTCAGGACCGACTCCAGGTGCTGGTGGAGTGTATCTGAAACATGTAACTTCATAGCACTCTTCGATGGTTCCTGTTATCTTGTCGAAAACTCTTTTATTCGGAGAATCAGCCGGGTAACCGAGAAAGTACCCAGCATGAGATTTCGCTCCAAACTTGGAAACCCGTTCTTTGGTAATCATAATTTCACACGGGCACCCAAAAGGTTCAAGATATTGCAGATTAGGCTTACGTTTGTTGATCAATTCATAACTTGTCTTGCTGTGGCGTTTGACCAAGGTAACCCTATTCAGAACGTAACAAGCCGTATTGACTGCTTCAGCTCAGAAGGAAACTAGGAGTTTTGAATCTGAGTAACTGTTAGTTACTCTCCGTAACTTAGTTACTCTCCGTAACTTAGTTACTCTAAGTAACTGTTTACGTAAATGCGTATTGGACTTTACAACTCGATCTAATTACATTCTAACTCGACGACACATTCAAATGAATACAAATACAGACATTTATGTTCCAACAATTATACATTGATGTTGTACCACCTCTTAAAACTAAATGTCCTTCATACTATTGTATAACGAATCCCGGCATTTTTTAAGCACATGTGACTAAAAAAGCCTTTGAGGTACGTTGAAGATCCACACAACCAGCTTGAGAGCGCAAGCTCGACTGAGGTACGGTGCACTACCGCCTTTAGTGACGAAAATCTAGCTGGATGTGCTATCATGTGAATTGTAATTGTAAGAAGTAATTCAAAAGGCTTAAACAAAAAAGAAAGCAATTGTAAGAAGTAATGGGTGTAGTCATTGTATTTTATGTAGTATAAGCTTCTGATTTTATTTTACACAACTTTGGTCCGGAAGCTAACGACCAAGGGGACAATAACAGTTTACTTTCGTTTCTTACAAAGTTTTGAACAAAGTACTGATATGTGTATCTATGTGGATACCATGAAACATTTTTCAAAACAAGCTTTACTGATATGGAAGGCCACATAAGAACGTAATCGTAACATAGAATATGACTGCCATTGACTCTTTAAGTCTTAATGGCAGAATCGGATAACTATAAGTACAATTGAAGGGCCAAAACAAACAATTCACGTCCAAGTTGCAAGAATGGGTTTATCCGATTTCGATTCAGACTCAGACATGGGATTCCTCTTGTTTCCACGGTCAGTTTTGTTTCCTTTTATTTTTCGATCTCAATTTTCATATCATAAAATTCCCTTTTCATTAATTTCATATTGAGATGTTTTGGTCTGGTCTCTATGTTTTGGGTGGGTTTTCCTAAATTGGTTTATGAAACCTTCCATGTGTTCGTGGTAATGTCTAATTGACTATTCTCTCATTAAAATTAAAATTTCTAATTATTTAGTTATTTGATACATATAGTTTCTATGAAAGGTTCGTTAATTGTTTTCTTAAATGATTTCTATGGTTTCTAGATGTACACGGAAATTGAATATGCTATGAAACCCTCCAAGTATTTGTTAGAATGTCAAGGTGAGCTTTATTGTTTACTAAAAGAACTTTGTCAACAATTTGATCTTTTTAATATCAAATATACCTATAACTTTGCATACATGTTTACATATTTTTTAATTTTATTCTGTGTATGCCTAAAAGTTTAAGCAGTTAGACATTGCTTGGTGTGCTCCACTATCATGGTTTATGTTAAATACTCTGTTAGTGGTTGGGGCTGACATATTTGAAGACTTATGGGTGGATGTAACTTGTTATTATAATGCCTCTCAATAAATTTGTAACCAAAATCAGTACCAATTGTTGCATTTAACACGATTTGAAACCAAACTTGTAACTATTGTTCCCATATGTGCAATTTGTGACTCAATACGGACTTGCAGTTTACTTATTAGGCACACATGTAACCCTTTATCTAATGAAAATGTGTTTTTATTTAGAATGAAATAAATATTTTTTCTCTTTACTAAATATTATTTTGTGTTTTAGGTCATTTGTAGCGGCTTCTTTGGAAATCCCAGGATGAGTAGGTACAACTATTTAGCATCTCGGCAATAATTCAAGTTCATAGTTGTTATTAGCATCTTTGGAGTTAATTGTGTGTATTTTCTTCTACACATCAACATTTTTAACATTGTCCATCAAGCATGAAGTTTAGAGAACAAGTGAATGAATTGCGGGTATTTCGTTTTCATGTACTGGAATCAATTACAGATCTAGAATCAATTAGCGGAGTTGATGATGTCGTAATGGATATCGGTGGTTAGCAAAGAGATGATAGCCTGGATATTTTGGAATTTAAAAATGGAGATCAGGATATTTTGGAATTTAGAGGGATTCATAGGAGGAAGATGATGAATGTTTGGATAGTAGTTATAAAACCGATGACGTGGCGGTTACCAAAAGGTTGCAGGTCACCAAAGTTATCTATTTACACGGTTTTTTAAAGTTAAGGTTATAATTTAAAAGGTTTCTTTCGGTATAGTGATGTAGATAGACGAAAATTTTGTTCAATGACCTATACGGATTTTTTGAGGTAGTACGATAACCACCCAGTGCATTTTCCCTTTTATGCAATAAGTCATGTATGGATATACTGTCCGTTTTGATAAATGACGTCTGAGTGAAATAAGCAGTAATGATGTTTGTTTTGAATGCTGAATAAAAGTAAATAATAATAAATAAATAAAATTTATAAAAAACATATAAAGAATCATGACTTAATGGAGAAAACACCACCCCAATGACTTTGTCAGTTAAGTCGTGCTTTCCAGATTAAGTCATAAACAAACACACGCCTCATGACTTACCGCATTAGATAATATTCATCTTAAGTCAATTAAATTCAAATCAAACACCACCTTAGTAGCTCGGACGCCGGTGTTAAGTGGTTTCTTATGATGTGTTATACATTGATGTTGTACCACCTCTTAAAACTAAATGTCCTTCATACTATTGTATAACGAATCCGGACATTTTTTACGCACATGTGATTGAAAAAGCCTTTATGTGAGGTACGTTGAACATCCACACAACCAGCTTGAGAGGGAAAGCTCGACTGAGGTACGGTGCACTACCGCCTTTAGTGACGAAAATCTAGCTGGATGTGCTATCATGTGAATTGCCATTCCTTTACGGGTTGAAAAGTAATTCAAAAAGCTTAAACAAAAAAGAAGGCAATTGTAAGAAGTAATGGGTGTAGTCATTGTATTTTATGTAGTATAAGCTTCTGATTTTATTTTACACAACTTTGGTCCGGAAGCTAACGACCAAGGGGACAATAACAGTTTACTTTCGTTTCTTACAAAGTTTTGAACAAAGTACTGATATGTGTATCTATGTGGATACCATGAAACATTTTTCAAAACAAGCTTTACTGATATGGAAGGCCACATAAGAACGTAATCGTAACATAGAATATGACTGCCATTGACTCTTTAAGTCTTAATGGCAGAATCGGATAACTATAAGTACAATTGAAGGGCCAAAACAAACAATTCACGTCCAAGTTGCAAGAATGGGTTTTCGAACCCTTATTCTCAAGATAGTTGTGCTCTATACCGAATATTTAAAGTGGTATGAACCTCGGAACAGCAAAAGCTGTGATAAGATATTCGATATATGATAGATGAAGACCGAAAGTTTGATTTGGTGTAACAATTTCTTAATTGTGAAACACAATCTCTTTGGCCATAGAACAGATCCTATTCAAGTATGGTGGTGTCTATTGCTCTATTTTTCTTGTTTATAAACTGCTTTTATTTTATACATTGAAGCGATGTGGGACAAACATCAGTACTTTATTATGTTTAGTTTATCAGTAATACTTATTTGAATTTTGTTGGCTTGATTTATAATCGATACAAACAATCAAAAAGTCTCATTTTAGTTTAGAAATAAGTGTTTTCGACATATACCTACTTACAAAAAGACGATGCTACCCGCGAAAAAAGGAAAAGACTTGTTACTAATTGCAAAAGGGATTTCCATCTTACATTTTATAACTGTGATCCCAGAACTCACCGTCATTGGAAGCCGAGTCCAGTTCATTTTCCGGAAATTCTCCCAGAATTTGATTTCTTATCATGATAAAATAGTAATAATTAACTCTGTTTTGAATAAAGTTTCTGATAAAATATCTAATAATCATTCATGTTTATATTGTTTCGAAATAGATACCAAGGTCGAATGTTGTTGAAGACATTTTACCGGCTCAAAGAGTCATTACAAGAGAAAAAAAAATACGATATTTGTGTTATTTGTATTTTGGAGTGATGTCAATATAATTGTTTTTGCAGCTGCTATAAGTTTCAAAATGTAAACGGAAGGGGTATAGACAAACATATAAGCGAATATTATAAATCACGTAGTGGAATGATACAAGTGAAGTTTACAATCATGGATTTGAGAGTTTAGACATGGCTTTTGATGGAAGAACTGTAACCAGTTTGATCATCATGATACTTATCCCACAACATAACTCCTCCGTATTTCGCAGAACTTTTAATTGACGGGAGAACTTGGGAAGTAAGGTCACCAACAGCTATATATCCACTTCCAGCAGCTGTAGGCGATGCCGGGAGCCCTAAGAAAATTTTGGTTGCCGGAATCTCAGAAGTCCATTGCTTCCAAGAATCTTCGAGATTAGTCATACCTCCAGAGTACTGACACGGAGCGTTGTTATAGAACTGAACCCAAACATAGTCAAATAGACCCGTTTTAAGAGCAGTTCCAATGTACGCATCTGGGAAAGGACACTGGGGAGCTGCTGTTAAGTAAACTTTCTTTCCTTGACCGCTGTATCCAGAAAGATACCTCGCAAGGTCATCCCAGTGTTCAGTAGTTCCTCCTTCGATATCAAAATCGATTCCATCTAAAACAGCTTCACCAAGTGGGCGTGTCGATGATTTCCCTCCCAAAAAGTTATTCCAGAGGTAATCAGCAACTAGTTGGGCGTCTGCAGCCGAAGTTAGGTAGTAGCTACCGGAAGCTCCTCCAATAGTGAGCATCACCTTGATTCCTTTTGCTTGACATGATTTAATGTCAGAGGTCAAACTTGTGCATCCGTTGCTATACGGATCACAGTGGCCTGCAAGATTTATCATTGGGGTCTGATTGTTTCCAAATGTTGCAAGAAACGCAAGGTTGACGTAATCAAAGTTCCCTGTCGAGCATGTTTCAGCCAAAGTGCCCTCACCCCCGTTTTGACCCCAGTAGATAGCAATGCCTCCGGCATTAGTACCTACTACTAGTAACAAAATCATTGAAGAGAAGAATGCTAACCCGTACGCCATTTTTCAGCCGAGTATGTATCTTAATTACTTGTGATTATTGAAAGTACCTAATTGTATGTTCATATGTTTTGGAAGTTAGGTATATATAGTAAATGGATTGGCCTACTGGCATGCTACAATCTCAGAATACTTTCGTAAAAGAAAACACCTTGGAGGGCACTTCGTTGAATCTTATTTAAGGAGATACGGAATTGTTTGAAATCGTTGGGAAAGTTCTGCCTGATACTCAGGTTGTCTGTTTCTTGCTGTCCACTACATAAAAATTAGTTCCGTTTAAAAAGAATGTTATTTGGTGTTTTATTCAAAGGTATCAAACAAAATATCTCTATGCAATTTTCATGACTTCTATTTTTATGAATTAGTACTTTTATGAACTTCTCGCGAATGCTATGGTGTCCCAGATGACATTCATTCTCTCACATAGACTGTAGGAGATAATATCTACTGAAACAATTGCGTCGGATTTATGATAATTGGTTATTTTAAAATTTTAGATGTTTTCTTGATCTGATATCTCTAGATCAAACATAGTTGCACTTTTTTTTATGCTAAGTTAGGAACACATCGGGATTTAGATAACCCTTTTGACTCAGATAAATCTATGCCCAAATTTTATATGCTGTAGAAATTTGATGCCTCGGATATTAAGGCTTAGCATTTTGATAATTGTATGTTCACAATAAAAGATTTTAACACCAACAAACAACTTTATGTACACCGCAGGTCACTTTGAAAGTGTCGACCCAAAAAATTATCTCACCCATTTCATAAAACAGTATCATAGTCGATACATTTTGGATATAGAAAACTAACAAACCACTGTTAAACTCGAATCTCGAGAATCATATTCTGATTCTGGTTCTGATTATAAATCTTTTGTTCTGGAGAATCAAACCTCACCTGCTGCAACAAACCTAAAATGTTTATTCAATGGTACAAATTTAAACAGATTTACCCTTTCTTAACATAACACAGTTCCACAGAATGTCATTTTTCATTAATTTACTTAATTCCTTCCGCACCTGGAATTTGTCAAAATAACAAGATATGATTCTTACAACTTCAAAACGTGATATACCAGAATATCCGAAAATGATTATGCAGTGTCACATAATCACTTTGAGAGGACCAAGTAAGAACATTTGATACTAACAATATTACATATTCGAGTAAAAAGTAGAATTACACACCAGCAAGAGACGGGGTGAACAAAAACCTACTTATTGGAGTACCACGATAAACGGGTAAGTCACGGAGCTCATGGAAAGTGTGTGACATGATATTGTATTGAATACACTTTCCGGGTGCATCAAACACGAGAAACGGCTCCACGTCTTTTTTTTCCATCCCAACAAATAGTACGAAGAAATAAGGTTCGTAGGGCATGAATTCAAAATCTTCGGTGGTAAGGTGGTTAAGATTAACATGGTACTTGAAAAACCATCCAGAATAGTCATTCTTCATCTCATAAAGATTCATTTGTAATAAAGATCGAGGTTGAACAGTCTGAAGAAGAAGCAAGTAATCACACGACACCGATAATATATTACATTCATGAGCTACGGCATTCAATGTTCCAGGGGTTTCAACTTGAATGAAATGAGGGTTTTCTGTATCTATACAGAAATGAAAAACCTCACCTGAATAATCGATCCAATGTATGGCATTATGCCAATATATACCCTTCTCAAATGCCCCAAAAGATTTAGAACTAAAAGTCCGAGCACAAATACTCCAATTGCCGGTTTCCGAAGAGTATATCCCTATTTGGTCAGGAATCTCGGGCTTCATATAATGTTCGAGGTGATAGAGAAGTTTGTAGTGAGGTGATACTGAAGGATCAAAAGCTATTGCCATACCATAACCAAAACTTTTTGGTACGGGATCATGAGGCAGTCCAACCAATTTATATGAATTTATGGTTGGATTATATACATAAAACTTATTAGGGGGCCCAAAACAGAGGAGAAGACCGTTACATGATTGTAAAACCTCAATATCACCTGAATTAACATCAAAAGTGAAGGTGCTGGTTTTTATTGGGACTGAGTTTGTGGTATTCAATGGCACAAAAGTAAAGTCAGACTCATCTTGGAGAAGCAAACCGAATGGATGATCAAAGTTAGGGTTTGTGATTCGGAGCAGAGTGAAATTACGACCAGTGATGAGAGATAACCAGCGTTTGGATACGGATTTAAACAGACGAAGCGAGATTAGAGGTAGTCTAAGTAAGATTTCAATCAAAAGGTCGTCATTGGAACAAACTTCTTCAGCAGACTTACATATTTCCTGATCTCCGGACTCTTTAAACTTCCGTTTAGATGATTCGGTGGCTGACGGCCCCTTCATTACCGAAGTTTAGTATCGCGTAGAAATTCCTCAATTTCCCTCTTATCTTGAAGCTTTAGTGTACATGAATTAGACATGAAGAAACATATTAAATCACATATTAGCCTTGTTTCGGAACATATATGATTATTAAATACTATGAATTTTGCATTCAAAAGAAAAATGCATTAATTAAATTCCAAAACCCTAGGCTTTTTTAAATTGATGATATCAAGTATTACTATAATAAACAAAAACTCACCTCTATTAAACTGAAGAAAAAACTATTCAGAAATGAACAGTGACGGTGTGAAGAGGGGCGAGCCGGAGACGGTGACTGAAAACGCGGTGTCGACAGCGGTAACCGGGAGAGTTCTACTCTTCTCTTTATTAAATTATATTACTGGAACTTTCAGAATTATATTTTATCTTTCAATTGTAGGGTATATTTTTGAAGAATTTTTTTTTTGGGTTTTTGATGGTGTAATAACCCGTTAATTTGAGGTACCTATTGTTACCGTTTTTATTCTTTTTATTCGTAATTACTTTGACCCTGCTATTTCGCTTTATATTTACTCACGTTTTATTGTTATGAGTCGGGTTTTATGTGTTTTGTTGCTTCGTCCCTCGAGACGTAAGCGTTATATTTACCTACGTGCCGAATAGTTAGTATTCTCGTGTTTTAAGTTAGGGTGTTTACTCCATAATCGTCAGTTAAGAAAATTAATATTTCAAAAATCTATTACAAAGTTAGTCCTTTAACGGGAATTAACGGGATTTGTTACAAAATCAGTCCTTTAACAGAGAGTTAACAAATGGAGCCAAAAAGCAGGGAGTGCGCCGCACCCTAGGCTTGGGGCGACGCACTGGTCTGGCAGTCAGCCACAAACTTTTTCTAACATTCACCATCTCGGGACTTACACACACACAAACTCCTAAATCACGTGGTATGTCCCCAACTACTGGTTTCCTTGCATAGGGGGGCCATTTTCTACCCCAAACAAACAATCCTATCTATCTCACTTTTGTCTCATTTCATTTCTATCTCATTCAAACTTTCTAACCTTTCTCTCTCAAAAACAACACACATTCAGAAGTTTTAAGAGATTAAGCACACAATTGAAGAGAGTTTTCAAGAGCAAAGTCACTTCCTATCATTTCCTCTTGGTTTCCATAACGTTTGGTAAGTTTCTTTTAAGGTTTCTTCACTTTTTCTTCCATTTTCTCCCACTTTGGTAGAGATTCTAACAACTCTTTGGTTCACTTGTCTTACAAACTCCTTGCTTCCATTTCTACCTTTCACGTTGGAAGATTCGGCTAGTTTTCTCGAAGAACCTTCATTTTGAGTTTTGGTAAGTAAATCCTCCAAAATCTCTTTATCTTTCTCTCATTTTAAGAACCTTAATCTAATGGTGAATGTATTGTGTTTTGGAGTCGGATACCTCCTCACCACACACCACCGAAGCTTACTACCGGGTTCATATCCTTGGCGTTTCACAACTTGTAGATTTATTGCAGGTGTTAACGGTAAAAATCGTTATCCTCCCAAATTTCTCATTTTCATTATCTTTTCTTAGTCTTTCGGTTTTAGCCTTGAAAAATGGTTAGGTTAAACTATTAGACCAACACTTTAAATACTCTTGAAATTTGGACTAAGTTTGGACTAAAATATGTTAAAATGTAAATTTTACCGAAAATAACTTATTATCTATATTAGTATGTAAAATGACATATATATATACATATATATATAAAGCTTGGTAAATGTAATTGGAACATAATTTAATTTATTAACAGTTTACATTTAACCTTAAAACTTCTAATAAATCAGATTTCGACTAAACGACAAAATTCATAAAACTGGAAATTGGACCAGTGCGCCGCACCCCATACCTGGTGCGACGGACCAGGCTATATTTCCTCAGATTTTCAGTTTTGCACAAACTCAGCTGCGACGCCTTGGCCTTGTTGTGCGTCGCAGCGAAGCCTCAGTTTACATTTTATGACTTCTAACAACCCTAAACACTTGTATAAGTAAACTAATATATATAAAAGTAACATATAATGCTAAAACAACGTTTTTGGACTCAAAAACGCCAACGCCATCAAAAATGTCATAATATTTATCTAAAATTAACGTTTAAACTACTTTTCGATAAATACACTTTTGTTACAAAACGCGATCGTAATCTAAAATCATCACATAATGTTTTTACAACAAACTTTTATATAATCCTTTAAAAGTTATTTTACTCTATTATTTTGAAAATTTAAAGACTTTTAACCCTCAAAATGTCAAAGGTTAACTTTTATGCTGACTTTGACTTTGACCAAGTCAACATCTTTGACTTTGACCAAGTCAACATCTTTGACTTTGACCAAGTCAACATCTTCGACGTTGACCTTGGTCGATCCCAATAAAACTTTGGTAACAGTATTCCTTTCAACCGATATTCTTGTTAGTCATTTTCGGCGCGGAATATCATTCCTTCCAACTGTCATTTATGCCGTGAAATATCGATATCTTTCCTATCGTCCTTTTGGCGCGGAACATCGTCTCCTTAATCTGTCATCTTGACTCGACTTAATAATAATGTTTAAAACTTAACCTTAACCGACAAGGCTAAACCGGACTAGACTTATAGAGATACTTAGATTATGTTATTTATTGTGTTAGGGCACTTAGGCGGTGGAGTTTTATCTCCGTGATTATATACCCTATATTTGTTGAGCTTTCATTGTGAGTTATTCGTAGCCCTTGTCTTTACTATTTTTGGGTTGGAAAACGCATTTTAAATTGTCTGCATGTATGCTAGACGTTACTGAATATCTTGTTTACCTAGTGGATTAGGTTTGCCTTAGATTAAGTGTAAATTAGGCCTCGTTGGACCCCCTTATATACTCGTTAAGCTTTGTGCCCACGGTTTTTCATATATATAGATCTATATAGGTTTGACCTAACCCTCATTACTCGATAGGATGTCCCTATGAGTGGATGTTATGACCGAAAGTTAGAAATCTCTAACAAATGTGGAAGAAAAATGGAAAGAAAGTGAAGAAACTCATGTGAAAATTTACCGAAAGTTACGAATTACAAAGGAAAGTGGTAGGAGATGATCTTCTATCTTGAACACCCTCTTCAAATGTGAATAAATCCTTCAAACTTTATGGAAAAGCTGAGGGAAATAGAGAGAGTTTGAGAGGATGTTAGAGGTTAAATTGTAAGAGAAATGAAAAAGTGAGAGATGTAACTTGAATTTTGGAAAGAGAGATGTTACAAACAATCTTAGATATCTACAATTAGATCTAATACACATATTTTAGGAAGTTTCTAGACCAAAACCCGTGGTTAAAAGGGTGTGTAGTGTGGAATCTCAAGAAAAGTAAAAAAGGTGTTTTGGCATGATCTGCCAGGCAGCTTACTGCGTCGCAGTCAGTGTGGACTGCGACACAGTCCTCCGCTGACCAAATCATTCCTTAAGTCTCCGTTAAAGGACTGATTTTGTAACAGATTCCGTTAGTTTCCGTTAAAGGACTAACTTTGTAAGAGATTTAGTTAGAGGACTAGCTTTGTAATAGATTTAGTTAGAGGACTAACTTTGAAATATTTTTATAACGTGAATCTTAACCAACGATTACGCAATACACCCTAACTTAAAACACGAGAATACTAACTAATAGGCACTTAGGTAACTATAACGCTTCCGCCACGAAGGACGAAGCAACCAAATAACGGAAAACCTGAAAAATAATAAAGCGTAAATCAAATCAAAAAAAAATAACAAAGGGTCAAAACAATTACGAATAAAAGAAAAGATAACGGTAACGTTTAATACCTCAAAGTGACGGGATGTCACAATCTCGTAGAACGTCTTCGAGATAAGACTGTATTGTATAAGCTTCCCGGGTAATTTCAACAAAAGAAACGGCCCATCGTCTCCTTTCCCCAACACTATACATAGTACGAAGAAATAAGGTTCATTGGGCATGAAGTCAAAATCTTTGGTGGTAATGTAATTAAGATTAACATGGTAATTACAAGACCATCCATAATACTCGTGATTCATCTCATAAAGATTCAATTGTAATGAAGATTGAGGTTGAAAAGAGTGAACAAGAACCAAGTAATCACACGACATCGATAATATATAATCAATGTATGATGTCCCAATCAATGTTTTAAGGCTTTCAACTTGTATGAAATGGGGGGTTTCCATATTTAAATAGAAATGAAAAACCTCATCCTAATAATCGATCCAATGAAAGGCATTATTCCAAACCCTTCTCAAATGTCCAAAAAGGTTTGGAACTAAAAGTCTGGGCACAAATACTCCACTTGCCTGTTTTTGAAGACTAAATCGCTATTCGGGCATGAATCTCAGGATTCATAAAATCGTAGAGAGGATAGAAACTTTGTAGTGAGGTGATAGTGTAGGATCAAAAGCTATTGCTAAACTAGAAACGAACCTATCTGGTTTGTGATCATGAGGCAGTGGAAGCAATTTATATAAATTTATGTTTGGATTGTAAACATAATACTTATCAGGTAGACCAACACAAAGCATGGGACCGTTACATGATTGCAAAACCCTAATATCATCCAAATTTAAGTCAAAACTGAAGGTGCTAATCGACAGAGGTCTTTTCACAATCAAACCAAAATCTTCAAACTTATTAATCAACATTGTATTTAAATTATATTATTATAAAATGTTAAAAAAAAAAAAAAAAAAAACCTAGGTATCATTTTCAAGTTAAACATCTTTCGACTTCCCATACTCTATCAAGCTTTATTAGTTTTTGTAGAGTTTGTAATCAAACTTGTTTATGAATTTGACTCAAACATTTGTCTCACTTTGTTTAAAAATAAATCTCGTTAATAATGACATGGACTAACATAAGAGTTTGGATTCCAATCATAAATTCCTTAATCAATATATCAATATTGTTTTTAACAAAACACAAAAGTAGTTTTATTATACGAAAATGGCTAGTAGAGATTTGAGTACTCTAGTTATTGTTATTGTGATAATTAAAGAAATGTAAGTCTACATGTTTAAACTATTCTTTTTTTTCTTTTTTTTAATTTATATGGTCAGAATTTTAGTAAGTAACATTAATTGTAATAAGATGTTTTAAATGATTATATGTTGTTAGTGGTATAAAGTGTAGATAAATAATTTCAATTACTTAAAATTTAAGGGATTAAAAACATGAGGGAAATGCATTTTTATAATATAGTAACTATATAGTAAAATTATGTTTAAATTTGTTAGGTTTAGAACCTCATTTTGGTAAACTAGCAAACATTATTGGTGATTGAATATGGGTAATAAGAGCATACTTGTTGATAGACTCGTTCAATAAAAAGACAACACATTTTTATAAAAATTTGGAGAAAAAATGTATAGACACGACTTTTATTTTGTAGTGACGCGACAAGAACCTAAAATGTGCCCTTCCAAACATCCTCTTAGATTAGAAAATGACTCGGATTTCTTTAAGTTATTTAAGCTTAAAGACACAGCTTATAAGTAAAGAGGCGTCTCTGCACAAGTTTGCTTTGCAAACAGGAATATGGTGAGCTTTTGTAAACCGTTGTCTATTTGCTTGTTTGAATCGATACACTGTTTTCTTGAGTTTGCATACTGTAATTATAACCTTGAAAGGAAGGGCCGTGTAGACTTAATCATGGATATTTACATATGAAGAAAAGCATTAGAACCCTAACATTTACCAAGTTAAAAGTAACTAAAAGAGATTATATTATGTATCAACTTTCGGTATTATAAAACTAAAATGTGGCAAGATGGGTATATCGGTTGGCTGAGGGTTTGGTTTTTAAATAAATTTTCGTTTAGAAAAAAGGAACAAAGTTGGTCATAACGAGTACTAGCGGACAAACTTTTAACAACGACACCCCGAGAGAGGGCCAAAAAGATGAAGAGAAATATTCACCTAGTCTCCACCTCTCCGGCACAAACGAACAAAAGCCCAAACGAAAAACCCAAAAGGAAACCAGCAGCAGATTGCCTGATGATTTTTGAAGAATGTATTTCCACATAAGTGAATCTGACCAAAATTATGTCGCGGACTGAAATGGGAAGAGGAGGCAGCCCCACCAACTGCAAGTTATCAATCGAATCCATTTCCCTCTCACAATAGAGAATCAATGACCACTCGTCGGGACTGCAAATTGATTTTGGAAGTTAAACTGTTGAGAGAATCTCTCTACGTGCAATCGTAGATCTTCTTTCGCACCCACAAATTAATTCAAAGCCATAACTTTTCCTTTGTCCAAATTTGAGAACATGAGTTTTCATGTACCAATTCCAAAACAAAATATTATAAAATCAAATTGGAGAATAAAATAGAATCACAAAGGAAAAGTCTGAGCATAAACACTCCAACTTTCGGTTTCTGATGAATAAATCTCTATTTGTACAATTAACCTAATTACTTTTACCATTTCACCATTTGACAGTTTTAACACTATTTAAATGTAACAAAAAAAAGTGAAAAAGAAAACTTCGGATTCAAGCATTCACGACCTTCTCAAAGTCCCACAAAGACATAAAATCACACACTAGCTAGAGACGGGTTGAACAGAAAGCTACAATATCGACCAACACGAGGCTTGGTAGGCACTAACTCACATAGCTTGGAGAAAGTCTTTGAGATGATATTGTATCGTATAAGCTTCCCAGGTACCTCCACCACGAAATACAAGTCCTCTTCTCTTTCCCCAAACACAACAGATAGAACAATGAAACATTGGTTTAAGAAGACATGATTTACGTTGTATTCGGTAATAATGTGATCAAGATTAATATGGTACTTGACAGACCACCTGGAACATTCATTCTTCATCTCATAAACAATGATCTGTAGTGAAGATATAGGATGAACTCTATGAAGAAGAAGCAAACAATCAAGCGACACCGCTAATTTATCATAACAATATGGTCTTCCATACAATGTTTTAGGGGTGTCAACTTGTATAAAGTGAGGGTTGTCTATATCATTTAAATTAAAATGATAAACCTCGTGTAAATAATCGACCCAACGAATAGCACCACGCCAGTATATCCCATTATAAAACCCGAAAAACAGTCCATGACTAAAAGTTTTGGCGGAAACACTCCATTTGCCTGTTTGTGATGAGTAAATCTCTATATGGACATGTATATCGAGTTGATCATAATTGTCATAGGGGAGTCGAGGATAAACAACTTTGTAGTGAGGTGAAACCGCAGGATCAAAAGCTATTGCCATACTAAAAAGTGAACTATTAGGATAAGGCACTAGAAGTTGCTTAAACAAATTTAAAGTTGGATTGTAAACATAAACTTTATCCGGCCTAATACAACAAAGAAGGAGACCATTGCATGATTGCAAAACCTCAATATTACCTGAATTTATATCAAAATTGAATGTTGTTATCAATGGCGGGTTTTTAACTGGTAACTTGGCATCCAATAGCACAAAAATACTTTCGGAGGAATCTGTATGTGATTGGAGAAACAAACCGGATGGAGGATCAACTTTGAGATTTTTAGTTCGTAACTGAGTGAAGTTACGGGATTTGATGAGAGATAACCAGTGTTTGGATACGGACTTAAACCGAACAAGTGATAATACGGGTAATCGGAGTAAGACTTCGGTTAAAAGGTCGTCGTTGGAACCGACTTTATCTGCTGCCAACTGCTGTATGGATAAGTCTCCGGCAGCTATGTCGCAACCTACAGTGAGTTCTGTCGAACAGCCGCCCATTATGCGATCACTTCTTCTGCATAATTGAATTTCAATGAACAAAACATTTACATTTAGGGTATGTTTTGTTTGGGGAATATGGGGTTTAGGGCTTTTAAGGGTTTAGTTTATATTTCAATCCATAACAAAGCCTTGTAGACTATAAGGCGCCAAAAGTACAAGAAGGTTTTCAAAGGAATTGAGTTTTTAATAAGTTTAATAGTTATTAAAATATAACATTCTCTCTATTTTTACATTTATAAGCTTAAATTTAAAACGGATTTAGTTAGACGTTAACGTGTGTCCCTTCGGAAATTTTGATAAAAAAGTAAATTGCGACAAAAAAAATATAATTTTTAGGTTTTATCTTTATAAATTACACTATTTATTAGAATTAGTTAAACAAAATAAATATAAAAAGTTATTTGATGCCCTTCTTCTTCTCTAACGCTGCGTTCTCGAGTTTGGGGTGAAAGAAAAAGAAAAGAAAGGGCAAGGCAAAGAAAGAAAAGAAAGGATATTAAATAATCTTGCTTGCGTTCTCTAGTAATACAAAACGGAAAGGGAAGGCAAGGAAAATGAATTTTGTTTTGTGTTCTCAAGTTGGGAGGAAAGGAATGTATATATGACAATTTACTATAATGGGCCTATTGTGTATATAGTAGATGTGGGGAGTTGTTTAATCATTTATCTAGTAGGAGGTGGGGGTAGTATAGTCATTTTACTTATAATATGAGAAGTATACTTTTCTTTCCTGGCTAATCCGCCCAAAAATGGGAGGCCAACTTTGGTCCATTTTCCCCTCCCATTTTCCTTTGTCAACTCTTTCTTTTCCGTTTTATAAAAACTAAAGAACACAAGAATGTGTATCTTTCCTGGCATTTACTTTCTTTTCTTTCCAAAAACAAACTCGAGAACACAGCGTAAGAGGTCATAGGATCAGGTCTTCATTATAAGACATTTTTTGAAATATGTTTTACCCCCATAGAAAAAGTTTATGGTTATGTCGCTTGCTTAAAACACTGTCTAGTTTTAATAAACAGTTTTTTCATTTTTATACATAATCTCCCGTTCTAGCCATAAGTTCAAACTCATTTCAGCGTCAGCCCAAACTCCATCTCCAACTAGTTATGTCGCACACGCCCTAATATGTTTGACAAAAAGGGTTTTATGAAGGTTACATGGGCTTAAACTTATTTTTTTTCTTTATAAGCCCTCTATAAGTATTGTTTGTTTTGACGGGTTATTAGAACTATAAGCTTCATAAGTCCCAAAATAATAAGTCATTTAAAGTAGTCTATGAAAGAGATTGGCTTAAGGTGAACAAAATAAGATAAATATTCATTGCTAAAATATATATTTTCTATACCTTGTTTGTTCGGAAATAAGAGATGTTTGGGATTGTATATTTTACAAGTTGTGTTTTGATATAATCATTAAATTTAAGGCTGATACTTATCAACTAGACCCGAAACATGATTCGAAGCGAACACGAAATCGGTCGTCACGAACACAACAATAATATGAATTGGGTCATTAATGGGTTATACGAAAATAACTCGAAACTTTTTGGGTAAGGTTAAGGTCAACCCGTTTGACACGACATTGACATGTTTCCTGTTTATAACTAATAATATTTAGAAATAAATAATAAATAGTTGTAAAAGCTAAAAATAACTAAATATCACAAAGAGATTAAAAAAAAAAGTTTTAAACTTTCCTCCAAAAAAAATTTCTTATTAAAGTAGAAAATTACATATATGATACATACTTAATAAATCTCATTTATAACATTAATGGTGAAAGTATAAAGATATATTACGTATATAATTTTTAGTAATGAATCATTTTTTATATTAAATTCACAAACTCAAACTTTTAAATTTGTCTATATAGGACACTAATTAGAAAAAATTAAAAATAATTAATTCGACAAATACATATTTCAAAATTAATCACCAAATTTGTGAAAAGTTCTCGCGCAACTTTACTCGTCGCGAAAATAGCTTTGTTGTTACGTCACATTCTCGCGCCTAAACAAGATGTTTAAATTGTGTCACATTCTCGCTCCACATTCTCAAGACACATTATCGCGCCAAATTCTTGAGTCGTTTTATCAGACGCATTTAATTATCGCGACAAAAAAGATGGAACGAAAATTTTTCAACAATCATAGGATTATTTTTTAAATATGTATGTGTAAGAAGATTATTTTTGTAATTATCCCTATTAATTAATTACTTATTTATACACAATAACATTTTATTTTTTTTATAAAATTCATAATTTATATTTTTTTTCTAGAAATTTGTGGTCTAAAATACCAAGAAATAGTAGGTAAAAAATTTGTGTCGGTAAAATCGGTTGACCCAAAACACGACTCGAACCTAACACGGATTTTAAACAACTCGAACTAGACCCGACACGAAATTAAGTTGGGTCGAAAATGGGTCCACACTAAATTAACGCAAAATTGTCTAGGTCAACAGAACCAGGACCTCATAACCCAGACACAATCCAAATTATCATAACTCCATAAATACGTTTTTCTTATAAAGTAAATTAAAAAATAGTTTTATGTGAAAACACTTTAAAGTTAAAGCTATGTTTTGGATTTTCTTAACTATGTGATATGTAAAAGAAAATATGAAATTCCCAATACCCCTAAGTATGTTTAAATAGGTTCTTAACAATAAGTACGATTTCTTTTTTTAATAAGTTCAAAAGTCAAAATATAGTTCTATTTAAACATTTAAAATTGAGGAAATGATTAAACCTCTTAAAAAAAATAAGCCTAATAATCCTCCTAATTATATGTGATTAACACTTGTCATTATTTAAAACTCTTAGTCATAATTCCTATTTTACCCTTAGTAACAGATTATTCTAGGTCTTTTTTATCATATTTGTGTCCCTTTCTTTTCCCTCTCACAATCTAAATCATTTCTTCTACTGCCATTGCTCTTTCATCTTGGTGCCATTAGTTTGACACAAAAATATCGTAGATATGTACTGCTAATACTATTCTCTTCAAATCAAATTCTATATTATCTTGTTGCCCATCGTAGTCAAGTACCAATTTTACCCTTATTTTTGCATCGAATGGTGGGGTCAAAAGTAGAATGATAAAATCAAAATATTACTTTTGAAAGTCGACATTTTTGTTTGGATCAAACTCAAATGTTACGGTAGACATTAAATTTCAAGGGGGTAATAATATTTAGAGGTGGCAAAATGGTATGGTTGGATAATGGGTCAAAAATATATGTTTTTATTGTATGTAAGTCAGGTTGGGTTTTGGTTGCAAAGAAGAGGTGAGTTAGAATATGAATTTGAATTGCTACTTTTTATGTAATTTTCTTTTGGTTAATGACTTTGTTGACTATTTATGGGTCACATTTTGTTATAATAACTGATATGTGCATAAGCTTTTTTTTTGCAAAAGTTTAATATTTGAAGTTTGGACATCTCAAGTTTTGTTGGTAGCTTGCATCAACATTAGCAAATCGTAGTTTTATATTATTATCTGTGATGGCATAGTACACACCGACTTGGTTGGCTCTTTTACATTTTGTATGAATCTTGTAGTTTATTTAGTTGATTATGTTTTAGTATATTATGGATCCTTTGATAAGATATCAACTAGGAACCTTCCTGTGTTCTTCAAGTGAACACAAACTCCAGAAAAGAGAACAAGAAGAAGTTTGATAAATCCAATCTGCCGATTGGTGATTTCATTCATCATATAAATACTTGTGAAAGAAGTTTAGCAAATACTAAAAGAAAGCCTAATAATAAGCTAGTAATGTTTATCAACCAATAAAACTAAACAAACTAAATACTATTTTAAATCCCAATCCTTATCTGCAACCAAGTCTTTAGGCTTTATCCATCACGTAATCTTCTTGCCATTTTGGAGCAACGAATACTCTTCATGTACGTCTTGGCTTTTCTACTGTCTGTCGCGCCGAAATGAACATACTTAGTGAGCCTATCGACCACCACAAAAATCACCGTGAGCCCTTTAGACATGGGCAACCCCGTGATAAAATCCATAGATACCTCCTCCCATACCGCCTCAGGAATCGGTAAAGGTTGAAGTAATCCACCAGGAGCCTGGGTGGAGTACTTTGTCTGTTGACAAACCAAACAAGTCTTCGCAAAATCATCCACCATCTTCCTCATGCCCTTCCAATAAAAAATAGCAGATAATCCCACCATCATTTTTTTTGTGCCACAGTGCCCAGCACTCTTTGTCTCATGAAACTCCTTGAGTAACAAAAGCTTAAGTTTGGATTGGAGACCTACATAGTAACGATCCCGAAAAATGAGCAACCCATCTTGAACTCGAAACCCCTCGATGACTTCCCCCTTTTGTAGTCGTTGAATCAAGACTGACACCTCCTCAAGTGTTCGGTGTTCTTCTTTAAGAGTCTCTAACAACCCACTAATAGGCCGGCTAAGGGACATGAATGTAGCTGTCTCGAGATCGTCCTCGCTATGCATGCGAGACAAAGCATCAGCTACAATGTTGGTAGCTCCCGACTTATACTCAATATCGAAATTAAACCCCATGAGCTTGCGGACATACCGTTTTTGAACCGGAGTTTGGATGACCTGGTGCATTAATTCCTTAATACTTTTATGGTCAGTACGTATTAGGAAACGACGCCCAATCAAATACTGTCTCCACTTATACACCGCCTCGAAAATGGCATACAACTCCTTCTGATAAGTGGCGGCCATCTTCATTCTTGCACCCAATTTATGACTAAAGAAACAAATAGGTCGCCCCTGTTGCAATAGGACAGCCCCGATACCCTCACCGGACGCATCAGTCTCGACAACAAAAACTTCCTCAAAATCTGGTAGGCTAAGGACTGGCGCTACGGACAGCTGGTGCTTTAAGTCTGTGAAAGCCTGGTGCTCACGTTCCCCCCACTGGAAACCGTCTTTTTTGAGCAAATCGGAAAGAGGGGCAGCTAAGGATGCATACCCTTGAATGAATCGTCGATAGTAACCCGCGAGCCCTAGAAAACTCCGCACCTGTTTTTGAGTTTTAGGAACTGGCCATATGGTTACCGCTTCGACCTTTTTGGGGTCCATTTCCACCCCGTTTCCTGAAATAATATGCCCGAGGTACTCTAGCGAGGCTGCCCCGAACACACATTTGGAGCTTTTCACATAAAACTGATATTCCTGTAAACAATGGAACACACACTCCAAGTGCTCAACATGAGCTGTGAGAGATGAGCTATAAATTAATATGTCATCAAAGAAAACTATAACGAACTTGCGTAAATAAGGAGAAAAAATACGGTTCATGGTGGCTTGGAAAGTAGAGGGAGCGTTTGTGAGTCCAAATGGCATCACGAGAAACTCGTAGTGTCCGTCATGTGTTCGGAATGTTGTCTTGTATATATCCCGGTCATGAACGCGGATTTGGTGATATCCGGCTCGCAAATCTAGTTTAGTAAACACAATTGCTCCACCCAATTCGTCAAACAGCTCATCAGCGGTAGGGATAGGAAACTTATCCTTGACGGTCACGGCATTTAATGCTCGATAGTCGACGCAAAAACGGTAATTGCCATCTTTCTTTTTAACCAACAAGACCGGAGATGAGAAAGGGCTATGACTGAATCTGATAATTCCACGGTCTAACATGTCCTTGACCAACTTCTCCATTTCGGCCTTCTGGTAATGGGGGTAGCGGTATGGACGCACATTAACAGGCTTGGTATCTGGAAATAGATGAATTATGTGATCAATTACTCGATGTGGTGGTAGGCTCGTCGGTTCCCTAAAAATTATTTGGTACCGATCAATAAGTGCCTCAATTTCTGGATGGATTGGTGGGGCTTTCTTAGGCGCGGTGTCATCGTCTTTTGCTTGGTCCTGTTGTAGTTGGTGGACCTCATACACACCGTAGATTTCATCAGTGTCCAATAAGGCTTGCATCTGATGGAACCCAATCTTCTTAAACCGCAACGCATCATCCCCTTTTAACATATGCTTCTTGTGGTTCACCGAAAACTCCATACACTGGTGAGCGTAATCATGGGTAACCTTGCCCAATTTTTGTAGCCACTGGATTCCAAGTACCACCTCAGCTCCTTGCATAGGAAGTACAAATAAATCAACAAGAATAGCGAGTCCCTGCAAAGTGAGAGTAACCTGGGCACACACATGATCACAAAGAAATGTTTCTCCATTCCCTATGTACACCTTAAAGGGTTTGGTAGGTGTAATTGGTAACTTTAATTGCTCAACCAAAGAAGGTTGTATAAAATTATGAGTGCTACCATTATCAATTAATACATGTACCTCAGTTGACAAAATCGTGCCCCACAATTGGAGGGAACGGGGACTCCCATGCCCAACCAACGAGTTTAAACACGAGACGTCGCCGGTCTCAAGTGAGTCATCTGGCTCCTCCGTCGCACCATTCTGTCCCGTATCCAAGTGCTCCTCTTCGGACGACATCATTAACATGAATTTCCCAGGACATTTGTGCCCCTTTGCCCACTTATTATCACAATTGAAGCATAGACCTAAGTTCATACGTTCTTGCCTTTCCGTCGTTGAGATCCATTTAACCGGAAGTGGTTTAGGCATATTTCCAATTGGTTTCATGGCGGGGGATGGTAACAACGCTTGTTGGGTCGGTTCGCCTTTTGTTGAGATGGAACGAGCAGGGGAGGGTTGCTGTCTAGACCAGGTAGTGCTAGTAGACGAAGTGGACTTAGCTGGCGTGGTAGTGGCCCATTGGTCCCCGAAGCGAGCCTCGGTAATGCGGGCTAAGGCAAAAGCATCGCCTAAGGTAGGTGGTCTGGATCTTTGGATAGCAGGCTTCAGGCCCGATATGTAAAACGAGATGAGTAGGGTTTCAGAAACATCTGTGACCCGATTCATAAGCTTTTCAAATTCACTCTGATAGTGTGCCACCGTATCGGTTTGTAGAAGCTTGGACAGCGCTCCTTGTGGGTCTTCGTACTTCGAGGGTCCGAAGCGATTTCGTACACTTGTAATGAATTCATCCCATGTAGTGACGAGGTTGTTACGAGTCATCCAACGAAACCATTCAGATGCTTCACCTTCTAAATTAAATCCGATGATCCGAAGACGTTGCTCATTGGGAGTCGCATGAAGACTAAAAAACTCGTTGATGGAAAAAATCCAACTTTCCGGATCAGAGCCCCGAAACTTGGGTACGTCAAGGCGCATAGATCGAGGAATCCCGTCTCGGTCACCTCCACCGTTTCCATGGCGATTACCTGTCAACGCCAAGGTGCGAGTGTTTTGTAATTCCTGCGTCAAGAGCTCGAGTTGATGAGTAAAAGAATCAGCTTGTTCTTTCAACAACAAGCGGATGGCGGTTTCGTCCATTGGCAATGAAAGCACCAATTGATAAGATATCAACTAGGAACCTTCCTGTATTCTTCAAGTGAACACAAACTCCATAAAAGAGAACAAGAAGAAGTTTGATAAATCCAATCTGCCGATTGGTGATTTCATTCATCATATAAATACTTGTGAAAGAAGTTTAGCAAATACTAAAAGAAAGCCTAATAATAAGCTAGTAATGTTTATCAACCAATAAAACTAAACAAACTAAATACTATTTTAAATCCCAATCCTTATCTGCAACCAAGTCTTTAGGCTTTATCCATCACGTAATCTTCTTGCCATTTTGGAGCAACGAATACTCTTCCTGTACGTCTTGGCTTTTCTACTGTCTGTCGCGTATCATCCTTACCTCTATTTGAAGTTATTAAATAGTTTATGGGTTGTTTTTGAAATTAAATGACCATTTGTAATTTGAAGTTATTAAATAGTTTATGGGTTGTGTTTTGAAGTTAAATGAATTTGTATAACTATTTGTAGTTGGAAAAACAAAAATTTATTTTATATCTAAAAATTGGATTGATATGGTTAAAAGGTTAATTAAATATTTATAAAGGGTAAAATTGGAATTAAAATAAAAGTTACAATAATAATTATCAATTTGTTTAAGATAATGCCAAGTGTTAGCTTTATATGGATAGGATTTAGCATGATTAATCATTTCCCTTAAAATTGTGTTCTGCATTTTAGCATTTTAAAATAAAAACTCTTATATTTACACCATGTAGCTACAGTTTCAAACCTCACACCAAACACACTTGTCATCTAACTTCGTTTATATCCATCTATGGCAAATGCATTGTATATTTGTTTGTGGTCGTGTTCCTTCGCTTACCGCCTAAGATGAATCTATTGCCTCCACGAGTAGATATTTAGTATTGAATAGTGTCAAACCCAATCCCAAGCCTGGTTCTTGTAGGCCGTGGTCAACGAGAACTTATAATCGGGGACCGACAAACTGGATAAACAGCTATTGCTATCGATACCATATTAAACCAAAAGCAAATCTTTCAAAAATATTCTCTAGAATATTTTTTTTTTTTGTTTAAAAGTCATCGTATTACGAGAAACATACTATTTTAGTCAATTACAAGAGTTTAGTACATTAGTAGTGATATATAGGCTCAGTAAATAGACCTAAAACTCAACCTAAGAAGTCAGTGTTAACACGTATAGGTTGTCAGTATGTGTACATGGAGCGAATATATGAATAAATTAGTGATTTCCCCTCTATATTTTGGTCGCATATATTGATATGTCTAGGCATCGGATTTTAAGGTTGAACTTTAGGTTGTTGAATCATTTTCCTCCGCATATTAGAACCGGATGATATCACACTTACATCATAAGTAGCATATTACATAAAGTTCCATGGCACCGGTTTGAAAGTAATGTTATTCTTGTAAACTAGCATGCAACGTTAAACAATTAGAATGTTATCATTTTATACATTAAGGATTAATACGTCGTTCAGTTCCATCCTCAATCGCATACTGATGTTGAAGAATTTGAAGTATCCTGTTGTAAGAATTTGAAGTCTCGTATTGTTTAAGATTGTTTCCCTATATCGAACACAATGCAATAAAATTGAACAGAAACTTATGACCACAACCCAGTTTAGCGTGTGACTTTCATCGTTGGTATTAAACCATTATTGGTGATTAACTATTTGAAATTATCGACTCGTACCTAATTTTTAAAATGCTTCATCATTTGGTCACATCTGTTTAACTTTATGCAGGTGTATTTATTAGACCGTTAGAAAGGTTATTTAATTAAAATTTAAGAACTGTATAAAGAATAAGCAAAACTTTGGCATTGATTCTCAGGAATTCGATAAACATTAAACGAGTTCAAAACCTGAAATCTCTACTTAAAAGCACTACTATCCGAAAAACAAATGTCATCTTAGGACGAGGAGGGTTACATATTTCTGGCATAATCACTTTACAAGAACCAATTTTACAAAATTTCAATCTACCCCTAATAAACTCAGCCTGGGAATTCAGTCTTCATCATTTGATTGACATACACTATAATATGGAACTAGGAAGATTCACACCAGATGCATTCTAACCATCCTGATGCGGATTAATATTTCCTAACAGAAGATTAAGAACAGAAGTAAAAGGTTCATCTCCCCTTCGATCCTTCTAGCGGTTACGTTTTCATGTATGTGTCCCTGTTCGGATCATACTGATCAGCCAAATCCAATTCTTCAACAGATACAGAATTAAGTCCTGGCTTTAATCAGATTTATAGTTTCAATTAAATGTAGTGAAGACACAAGAAGTTTTCCCATTTCATGAAGCCATCTAGTAAGATGCTCGTTTTTATTACATTACTGTTCCATCTTGTTTTCAGTGTTTGAATCTTCTTCAGTAACAGGTTCAGTTTTGTCTTCAGTGGTTTCCATAGTAGTATCGGCCTGCATATCTTCATTGGCACTAGTGTCGGGGTTCGGTGTTTCAGCTGCCACTGGTTGATCGCCACTTGATAGATTCTGCAGATCAGTTACCATGTCATCATGCTCGGATGGAGAATCTGGCAAACCATTTTGCTCATCTGGTCTTCCTGTTGAAGCATCTTGTCCAGAATAATCTGAATACTGGTGGCTCCTCATTCTTGCCTGATTAAAATTGCAAAACAGAGTGTTATATTTCATCACTAGACTATACCGTAATTCATCAAGTTGAAGTAAAAATGGCAATTGCAACCCATTTACATATGAATGAGTTTACTCGAGTTATGTTTAACTCAAAAGATAGCTTAAAATGAGGTATCAAATGGGTCCAAAGTAACCCAAAGTGTAGTTATAACGCATAAAAACCTCCAATATCATATACCTTAAAAAATGTTCAAGTAATGCAACTGATTATATCCAAGAAATCACTAAAAAACGGTTTAATCATATATGTATAAGAGCGGCTAATTTTACAAATCCACAGCAAGAAAAGCTATACCTCACACACTTGATGCATTCTGTAGTTGACTATACCAGCTATTTCCTCAGTGCCACTCACAAGATGAACAGGTCCTGTGTCTCCAACAAGACGATCAGTAAATGGTGCAATCTCGTGCAGATTGAGAGCAAGGAGATCAGGCCTCTGGAGAAGAAGCTGAAATGTTGGTTGCAGTTCATAACATTGCTCAAACAGTGAACGCCTACAAAATACATAAAGTCCTAATCGAGCACGTGACATTGCCACTATCAATCTTCTAACATCACGAAGATGGCCTACAAACCGAGTCCTCACAAGAGACAGTAGAATAAAATCATTCTGCTGACCTTGAAACTTATCAACTGTCGCAACCTGTAATTAAAAAATGAAACACAAACGTCAGACAAAAGAATATATATATATATATATATATATATATATATATATATATATATATATATATATATATATATATATATATTATTCAAAATCACAATTTACTTAGTTACTATGTTCCTAGTATCGTCTGGGACTTCTATTTATCTAAAAATAAACAAGGTTTCATAGATATTTAAAGATCAAAGCGCAATGGAGATGAAATAAGGAGTGGGTCAATGCATTTAGGTCGACAAAGATTTCTTCTTAAAAAATAATTAGTGTGTTAAATATGTTCAAAACAATATATAAGATACAATAGGAGGTCGTGCGCATTTACCCACTCTTGGTGAGTTCTACCCGTTTGGCATGTTCAATTCTCAGCAAATTATTCTGATTACTTATATGACAATTTACGAATAAGGCACAACACATCTCGGTCTATTCATAAAAAATGGTTTAAAGTGCCACTTCCAAAACAAATCATCATTAACTAACCCCCAGACATATTTTGAGGCTGACATGATGCTTTTGCAGTACAGAACAAAATAAAATTCTTAAGGTATGAAGTTTTTAATCACATACCTTGTTTGGAAGACCTATGAAATCATAAGGAGCACATCTTCTGTTTAAAACATCACGTATCAGAAGTTTCTGGCCATTATAAGTTGTCAAAATGGATATTTTATTAGCCGGATACCCTAACAACCGCATGTAGATGAAAACACTAACAAGATATTCAGCTTCCCCTTCATTTTGATAAAACCAAGGAGAAGGAGCGGATTCACCTTTTCCATGGTAATCAGGCACATCAATTAACTGATAATCATAACAAAATCCAGAATTTGCTCTATGAAAAAAAGGGTTTTCCTTCACATAAGGAAGATCACCTAAATCCCTATACCTCCAGTTATAAAGCTCGGCCAAAGTTGGTCTGGCACGACCTTGAGCATTGAGCTCGATATAAGGGATTCCTAACCTAACAAATCTTGTAAATAAACTTTGATCCATATGGCTGTATTTCTGGAAAGCCATATTTTTTACAACAGGTGGTAGTTGATGATGATCACCAATTAAAATACAACGTTTAAGCCGAGCGTAACCGTCTTCTTGTCTTTGAAGTAACATCGGAATAAAAGTTTCAATCTCTAATATTTGTGCACTTTCTTCCATCAACAAGTTATCGTACTTAAATCCCAACTGAAGAAAATCCTTTCTTTTCAAAGCTGCGTGAGTGCAAGTCATTGCGACGATTTTTGCCTGTTTTGTCATGAGATGATTTGCTCGGTCAACAGTTGACTTTAGCAATTCAAAGGCTCTGCATTCTTCAAGCTCCTGGAAGACTGTTTTAAGGTGACTGAAACAACCTTTAGCAGCACGCATATCTTCTTCAAAAGAGTTCCCGGTGAAAACGGGCTGTGGGGTATTGGAAAAGAACTCAGTGAAAGGAAACCGATCTTTAACAAAGGATGGTTTATCTTTGTTTTTGTCACAAGCAGCAAGAAACTGTTCCCAACGTGAGTACACATGAAGCAGCCAAAAGTAGCCAGCGGTTTCGCATGTATAACCGACATCCTCAGGTAGTTGTAAAGATCTCGCAAGCCTCTCAACTTCACTAAGCAACTCCAAACGTCTCACAAGCATTGCATTGACTCGACCTTGTCGACTGAAATCAAGATCAGTTGCTAGTTCTTGTTCACCTTGACCAAGTCGGAGAAGATAACGAGCAGGCACATCTCTCTGTAAAAGTCAAACAAGTCGTAAAAAGAAAAAAAAAATGTAAATGTAAATGTAAATGTAAAAAGAAAAAAAATCCATATAAACGTCGTACCTCCATAATTTTTTCAAATAGGTCATTCAAAGCCTGATTTGAATGGGTAATTATTAATGTCCTCTGAGAAGGACAATTGTGATAAAGAACATTCAATATCTGGACTGCAGTATCCGTTTTCCCGGTACCGGGTGGACCCACAACCATAGTCAATCCTGGTTGTATCCCAGAGATTATCGCGCCAACCTGCAGACATAAGCAATAATTTAACAAAAGCGTTCAATATATAGATCGATAAGAAAACTATTGGGGAAAAAAGGCACCTGTGTCGGGGTAAATCTAACAGAGTTCTGTTTTGGCTTATCCTGAGGATACGGACCAGGATCAGGAGGCGTATAGGCCTCAACAATGAGTTTTTCTTTATTACTATCAGAAACATCCTCTGTAGTAACATCCACTGAATCTTTGGTGGACTTCTCTTTTCCAGGGAGACCGTGTACATTTCCTTTCAAATTTCTAGGAATACTGATCCGAAATGGGGGACCCGGATTCAGATTCTCTGTGCCATCTGCATTGGTGAACATTACCTGATATTCTGCAAAACACTCTTTAACATGATCAGCATCAAGAAAAGTATCTTTGAAATCAACGGTTTTAAGGAGATCGGGCATATTGGTCCACTGAGCAGCAGAAGGATTCCCATATCCCAAAAATACGTCATGCAACCAATCAGGAACAATACACGTTTCATTCATGAGATCCCTTATAGACTCCAATATGGCTTTAAAATTATTCTCCTTCGGTTTTCTCCTCATTAAGATATTAAATGTGCCATAAACATCTTCTGCACCTTTCTCAGCAATATCACTAACATCCATATGATATTGTGCAGTATCAAGAGCAACCCTAACCGTTCTCAATTCACCTTTTGGTGGTTTCCATTCATCTCGCTTAATTCTTCCTGTGAAATCATTCATTAAAGTTCCATCTTCGTCCCGCATTTCAATAACTTCACATCCTCTTACAAATTGAAGACCAAGTCTTTGTGGAACAGATGCATTTTCGGCCTCGTCGGCACTTAATGGTTCAAACGATGGACGGATACAAAGCAAAAACAGGACATCATGTTCTTTTAAAGCATTCCACTCTGACCTTATTTGTGCTCTGTAACTTGAAATACTAAAAGTAACCTCTGCTGTTACAGATGATGGCTTTACTTCCCCAATATTCGGCTGTTTCACTTCCGTAATTTTAAATTCTTTAACAGGAACCGCCATTCTAGACCACCCACGGAAAGCGGGTTGACCTTCGTTATTGGTATAAGCAAGAAGATGTGGAACAGCTTCTTGAATGTCTTCACGAATCTCATAAGTGGATTCAAGACGAAAGAGGTTAAAATTTCTAAGAAGATAATCGTGAAGTGTTAAAAACTGGAGATTTAATTTTGGTAGTGCAAGGCAACCTTCACCAGAGTAGTTGATGCTAGGAACGAGACTTTCATCCCACATTATTTGTTCGTTTGGATACAGTGGAAGAGCATTTATGGCTTCTTTCTGAGACTGCTGTTTCTCGAAAAAAGAGACCATGACTTCTATAAGAAAATCAACTCTTTCAGTCCATTGATCGTTCTTTGAAACCAGTTTAAGCTGCAATAGAAAGAGATTGTAAATGTGAATGTGGAGGTGCGTTAACTCAAAGTGGATTAATGCTTCTCTAATTACATACAGTTATATATACTACTGACCTTATTGCAAACCAAGTCCCTCAATTCATCGAGAGAAAGTACAGACAATTTCTTTGAAAGATCAGCACGCTTATGAATTGCCCCAATGTTAGCAAGTGCAAGTTCTTTCAACTACAAAACCAGAAAAATAACAGCAATTGTCAGATAACAGATAGAGGTAACAAACTGGGACCCATTTACACTTTTTATGAAGTTTTATCCCTAGCAGGTCATATGGAATTTATTCAAGATTAAAGTGGCCCAAAGTGCGTGTTTTATACATACATTTTCCTAACACGTTTTATTCAAAATTTGGAATTTTACCATAATATTACAGTTCCTATAGTTATATTTAACACACTGGTTATTAACAGAAAAAATTGGATAATAAGTGACAGGTAAACACAAACGATCAAACCCATTTCAACCAGTACAAGATATATGTTTTAACGCAAACTAGTATGGCACGTTACCAAGCTCGCCCAAGAGAAACTACATACCTTGGGTATCTTTTTAAATGAAAGAAGCTGGAAAGCCTGAAAGCGTTCATAATGGGCTTGAACCACCTCATCGTCTGTCATCTGTCTCCCTAAGTTATCATCAATCTCAAAACCTTCATAGTACTGCAGCAAGTCAACCAACTGTGCAAAGAGCTTGCCTTTTTCATGTCTGTAAAGAACACTCAAATGACATTTTGCAACCACCGCCACATCAGACACAAGAGGTTTAAAGTATCTGTTAGACAATCAAACAACAAAATAACATTATTAACTCTGTGAACATTCGAAAACATTCAAACAAGTAAAAGGAATAAAGGTGTTACCTCCTTGTTGGAAGCTGGCTCAAAAGATCAATTAAGAACTCCATAAATCGCTCACAGTACAAAATCGAAGCTTCATTAATATTTTCAGATCCGTGCACATTGGACCCTCCGTTGCTATCATCACAGTTAAATACCTTGGAATCAAGAATCTGTAAGAAAATACAAAATAATGTGTTAGTGTCGTTTACTGTTACTAAAATCCAACAATGAAGAAACTTTATTGTTCAAACATTAAACGAGCGTCACCTCTAGAAATTCTTCAATGAAACTCCTCAAGAACTTCACTTCCAACATTATTGACATATCAAAAGATTCCCCGCGTTTCTTTGCCTCCTTCGCTTTTTTTGCAATTCTTTTCCATTTCTTAATCAAGTCTGGATTAAGACAGAGCTCCATCTAAAATACAAATCAGAAGAAAATTACAGAGGGAGCTTGAGTATCAAGATTGAGAAATAACAGGAAAGACTGTGTATACCTGAAAACGACCATATGATAAACTATGCCAGCAATGAAGACTTGCCAATCTCATGATTTTCTTGCTTACTATATCGTCCTCCAAGCTCTATCGCAAAAAAAGAGAACAAAAGAGGCAATTATGACTTGTTCATTGAAATCATGTTACATTACAATGATGTACAATATGTCAAATATGTACGAAAGGGATACAACCCTATAAGTCGAAATGAAGGAGGCTGTTAATAATTTACTAACTATGATCACAAAGCAACATGCTATAAGTTACAATAAGCAACAGCAAATAAAGTCTAAAAGATAAACAAGAAAAGAAACATCTAATATTCATGTTGTCAAGGAACATCTACTTTCAAAAACCGATACAGTCTTCACCAAAAAATAAGTTCCATTTAGCTTTCATTTTTTCTAGAACAGTAATCGAAAACTTTAACTTGTTGAACATTGATGACAGAACTCTGAAAACGGAGGTCAGACGGAAAATTTGTAATACGTTAAGTTGATCTGAAAAGTTTAAAATCCATAACAATGCTAATAACAAATAAACGGTTTACATGTGTACCACAATAAAATGATAGCCTCTTAGTTGTGCGGCAAATAATAGTAATGAGTGGTTTCATAACCTTATAAGTATACATGCCTGTTCATATATGATAAATGTGGTAGAATATTCGGTTTGTGCATTAAATGAAGTTGAGTAGATGCGTTCAAAGGTTTGTGTAAACATAACAAGCATCAATGATTCAATGATATATATTTTGTACCCTGATAGATAAAAGTTATGATCGAGACACTATAGGGAACATCAAACAAATATATAATTGCTGGATAACATACAAAATGATAAACAAACTACTTTAATCTTTACCTGGAAGGCATTTATCATGAAAAGTAGGTAATTTGTCTTCTCTGCAATGCTAAGGTTTCTTCCCTGCATCGAAAAATTCAATGTCAGCCACAAGTCTTCGCCAATGTCAAATGGACAATAGCAACCAAGAAAGGATGTCACATACCTCCTTCAAGCAGAGAACCCTCTCAAGAAATGCCTTAAACACATCTTTTCTATCATAAAAACATATCCAAGCAGCAACATTCTCCCGAAACTACAAAATCCAATGGAATAAATGTTAAGATTAAAGTCAACGGTCATTGTTTAGCTAGGTAGAAAACCATGTTCTCTATTTTCTTATTATAGGACCCCACAAGCAGGATATTAAAATTCACCGAGGGCCTTAAGGAATTTTCTATGTAATTTGCTATTTTGCATTTGCTGACAAGTAAACTAATTCAGCCAATATCCATGTAGGCTAAATGTTGTATCTAGCTTCAGCATAAGACGTAGAGAGTATATACTTCTAACGAAATAGTAAGCCTAACTAACCTACTACGTACCATCAGTAATTTGCAATAAAGCTAGATTTCCTATCTACATGAAACTCATTAACACCCAGATTCTGTCAATCGCTTTTCATTTTCCATCCGAATGAACGATGCAAACAAACTTTTACGTTTAAATTGATCCGGCCTCTTACTTCCTTCAGTCCATAAAATCGTCCAACATGAAACAGCCGTACTATACTCACCTGGTGCACTCCTTTAAACTAAGAGGGTGTTTGTTTTAGCTTATAAAGGGGCTTATTAGCTAATTAGCTTATGTAAGAGAGATAAGTCAATTTTAGGTGTTTGTTTGAGCTTATTAGCTTAGGCTTATGAGCTTATGTAAGTGGGTTTTCATAAGCTCCTTTTGTGTGGCTTATGGGCTTATCAAACAATTTTGCCTTGTCATAAGCTAATAAGCTCATAAGCTACTCCAAACACTTCATAAAAATTTAAAAGCTTATATTTAATAAGCCATAAGCTACTCATAAAACATAAGCCTAAGCTCAAAAAAATAAGCTTACACAAACACCCCCTAAATCCATTTTAAGCAGAAAAAAAATATATCCCATCAAGTTTCCAGATTAATGTAACTGCCACATCTGAATTACAGCCAAGATTACTAAATACGGTGTTTGGAATGCTTATTAAGAGGGTGTTTAAAATTGCATATATTTAAAGTGTGTCAGAAAAAAGTACGCTTATAATAAGCACCAAGCTAGGTGCTATACAGATAGTGCTTAATTCCATAATATGCAGATAAGTACTTATAATAGGCAATCCCAAACACTATCTACGTCTCGTTTAGTAATCCAGGTAAGTTCATCAGTCTTACATAGTTATACATACAAAACTACTTCTAACAGTGACACTAGATAAACTTTATTGTAAATCACATCACACTATTTATATCGAAAAATCGAAAGAAAAACATGTGCTTGTAAACAGCAACTTAGGCATACTGATACCTTTTCATTAATCATGAGAATCATGGACATAACATGTTCAAACGATGACGTCTCCGGATCAAAATTCGGCCACAGATAATTCTCCAAATACTGACTAACTTCCAAAACCATAACTCTCTGCAACGGCACCGTCCTCCTCACACTCCTCCCACCTTCCTCACTCTTCACCACCAGCTCCGTCTCATAAATCTCCTTAACTAACTCCGGACTAAACTCCGGCCTTTCGACATTACTTGCGGTTTTCGACCAGTTCGCATCGGCTATTTTAGTGAGCTTGTCTCGCTGGATTTCAACTAAGGTCATTGAGCTAGGTATGTTACTGTTAGGTTTTGATTCTGACGGTCTGTCGGGGAGGGAGTGGTCGGAGGTGACGGCGACGGGGTATTCGGCGACACGGTGGCGCCGGAAGTCGAAGACTCCGGTGCCGTAGACTTTTGTCATGGTGGGGTTAGGGTTTTGGATTTGGTGGAATTGGGGAAATGGTTGTGGTTAGGGTTTGAATGAAGATGAAATTTGGGGGGATTTGATTTGATTTGAGAATGTGAAACCCTACTCAAACCCTCATACTAGTAGCCACTATGGACTTTTGAGAAGCCGGTGAATGCTTAAATTCAAAGACTTCTTTTCTACCTTTTATTTATCGGTATCAATATCAATCGAATATAAGTCGTTTAAAACTTGGTACTATATTTATTTAAAAGTTGGATTCGGAATATAAATGGTTTAAAACTTGGTATTATATTTATTTAAAAGTTGGATTCGGTATTACTTTCGCTTAAAAAGAAATTGGTACCACCTGGTGTGATATCGAGTTCGTCCCGTCCGAAAGTAAATAGTTTAAATGATGTGGGGATATTGGATGACTTTCTCGTAAGTGTTTTAAGGTCTTGGGAGTATTATGGCGAGTTTTAAGATTGTGGCCATTTTAATTTTCTGGTAGTTTTAGCGCGGATGTATTTTTTCTATAGGTCGCAAATTCTTAAGCAAGTATGTTGGATAGTCGTTTCTGGTCATGACTATCGTTTGAATATGCATTTAAACAAACGAAGTGAGATTAGAGGTAAACGGAGTAACATTTCACTTAGAAGGTCGTCGTTAAAACCGGCTTTATCTGCAGTTGAAATGATTACACCGTCACCAGTATCATTGACCTGCTCTTGGAGGATCCGCCCCCAACTATTTGGAGCAAAACAGAGAGTTCAGAAGATCCACAGGCTAAAAGCTCCATATTGGTATGTCTTCAACCCGATTATATATAATGACCAAGGTTATTAAATTGTGTGCTGGATATTTATTTTCATTTTCATGTTAATTAAAATAACTAATGAATTCTTATTTTAAATTTTTCATCTACTTTCAAAATTATTGGTGTGTATGACTAAGTTGAACTTTTATCAAGTTATTTGAGCTTAAGTCCAAATTTACTCATCTCGCTGAGCAATAATTAACCGGAACTCAGGCTTGAGCACACTAAGAACTTGAATCACTCCTGGATTAGACTCAAGAGGACATAAAACTTTGTAGTGAAGCGATAGCTTTGCCTTATAGATTTACCTATATGGAACCAAAGTATATGGTTTAAATGGACATCAAAAGCCTCAGGTATTCGTTTTGACCAAAAGGAGCCTAGCATATCTCAGAAAAGTAAATGTAGTTAGCCGATTTACCAAGACCATATGGAAAGAAGAGAGCAGATCAAGATCAAAGCAATATGGATGGTCACGATGTCCTGATTAACTAAAAGATAAAGATTGCTCAACTGGAAGCATTGGAGCAGATCAATATAAAAGGTGAAGTGGGTTATTAAGATGATGATAGTCGGGGAGTGAAGCAATCGCTACATGATGAGTTAATGAGGTACACAAGTCCACATATTCTGTTCACCCTTATACGAAGAACTAAGCTAAAATGTGGAAATCATTATCGCGGATTTAAGTATAATTGGAAATGCAATCGTTTTCCTAGACTCGACAACATTTTCAAAAGAGTAAGATGCTCACATTTCATTTTGATTTTAAGGAGAGGTAGCAAAGTGGCGGGGTAACGGGTCAAAACGGGTGAGTTAGGCACACACAGACACTTTTATATTATTACATAAATGTAAACTAAAATGAAAAGGCTCATAAGAGGAATTACATTAAATAGTAATAAAATAACACCGAAAATTATATAAGCTTAACGGAGAATAAAACAAAATCACACACCAACAAGATGTTAGTAATTTAGTGTAATTGGAGAAATGGTTATTTGACTTGGAAACGGGTTAGGAGTGTACGGAGTGTACGCCTGTTAAGTCAATAACATCTCGGACCCAAAAGCGGTATAAAGGACTACAACCTTTATGGTGGTAGATTTATAACCACCTGTTTTAAGACACAATTAATGGGGAGTTACAAACGTGTTAATGATCATTATGTTTTGGTCTTGTAACCGTTTGCCCATTAAATGAAAGATCATTATGGTCACTTAAAGCTTGTAACTCCTGTCATAACGGAGTAGCTTTATTACCATAATGTCTTGGTCTTGTAACCGATACTAGCTTTATGACCATAATGTTTTGGTCTTGTAACCGCTAGTAGCTTTATGACCATAATGTTTTGGTCTTGTAACCGCTAGGAGTTATGGACCATTATGGTTATTTAATACCAATAATGTCCATTACATTTGGGTGCTCTATAAATAGAGAACTTTTTGTTCATGAAAAGAGACACACAACACTAAACACTCTTTAGCAAACGGGTTCTTGGTTTGTGCCAAAATCAAGAACATACTCTTATTCTTATCCCAAAACAAAGTTCGTGTAACCCAGGCATATAGGGTCGAATTGTTGTTTTCGGAAAGTGATACCACGATTGTAAGAGATATCCGGTCATTGAAATCTTTACCCGGTTACACAAAGGAAGCGAACCCACCAACAATCGAAAACAACAATTTTGTGTGATTTCAATGGCGGCTACGATGAAGCACATGATGACGAATTTCTCCAAACTTGATAGGTTTGAAGGAGTTGATTTTCGGAGATGGCAAAAGAAGATGCACTTCTTTCTCTCGAGCATGAGCGTGGTTTATGTATTGAGTACTCCTTGTCCTGACGATGGAGATGATGCTACCGTGGATGAGCTTCGTAGGAGAAGCAAGTGGGAGAACGACGATTACGTTTGTCGAGGTTTAATCCTCAACGGTATGGCTAATTCCCTTTTTGATATTTACCAAAACCATGAATCTGCTAAAGAACTTTGGGACTCTCTTGAGACCAAGTATATGTCTGAAGATGCTTCTAGTAAAAAGTTCCTTGTGAGTAATTTTAATAATTACAAGATGGTCGATTCTAGACCGGTCATGGAACAATACAATGAACTTCTTCGTATACTTGGTCAATTCACACAACATAAAATGAACATGGACGAGGCCATTTCGGTTTCTAGTGTCATTGATAAACTCCCTCCTTCTTGGAAAGATTTTAAACATACTTTGAAACATAAGAAGGAGGAGTTAACTCTTGTTGAGTTGGGCAGTCATTTGCGTATAGAGGAATCCCTCAGGGCGCAAGAAATTGACAAGCCAAAGAGCAACGAAGTTGCTGGTACCTCGTCGGTTAACATGGTGGAACATAAAAAAATCCACCGGTTACAATGACAAGAAGGGAAAACGTAAACATCATGATAACAACAAGGTTGATCCCAATAAGAAGTCAAAGTTGACTTGTTGGAAGTGTGGTAACTCTGGACACTTAAAAAGGGATTGTAAGGTTGTTAATGTTGGTAATAAAAATACCAATGGCACAAGCGGTTCGGGAAATGGTTTTAACAACCAAAAATCGAAAGGTCAGATTATGTTTAATGATTCACATCAGAATTATTATGTATCATATATATCTGAAGCTTATTTTGTGCAGGATGATGATGTTGCGTGGTGGGTTGACTCGGGTGCTACTACCCATGTGTGCAAGGATAGATTTTGGTTCAAGACTTACGAGTCGGTGAATGATGGATCAATTCTTCATATGGGAAACGAGTCAACGGCCCCTGTTCATGGAAGAGGATGTGTGGATCTAGAGTTTAGTTCGGGAAAAGTTATTTCTTTATTTGATGTTTTGCATGTACCACAAATAAGGAAAAATCTAGTTTCTAGTAGTGTTTTAAATAATTATGGTTACAAACAAGTAATTGAATCTGATAGATTTGTTTTGTCAAAACATGGTTTATTTATTGGTTTTGGATATTTATGCAACCGCATGTTTAGACTTAATATTAATCATGTTAATGTTAATTCTGCTTTTATGTCTACTTCTAGCTTAAATGATTCTAATCTTTGGCATGCTAGACTAGGACATGTACACTTTAAAAGAATGTTAGAAATGTCTAAAGATGGTTTAATACCGCCCTTTGATATTAACAATGAAAAGTGTCAAACATGTATGTTAACTAAGATCACTAAGCAACCATTTCAAAATGTAAAAAGAGATTCTGAAATGTTGGAATTAATTCATAGTGATTTATGTGATTTGCATGCAACTCCTACTTTAGGGAACAAGAAATATATTGTGACTTTTATTGATGATGCTTCTAGGTTTTGCCATATTTATTTGTTACATAGTAAAGATGAAGCATTAGATAAGTTTAAAATATTTAAAACTGAAGTAGAATTGCAACAAAATGCTTTGATAAAAAGGCTACGAACGGATAGGGGAGGCGAATATATTGACCCCTCCTATTTCCAATCCGTAGGCATCATTCATGAAACCACTGCTCCTTATACACCACAACAAAATGGTGTATCTGAGAGGAAGAATAGAGTCCTTAAGGAAATGGTTAATTCCATGTTATCCTATTCTGGTTTGAGTGATGGATTTTGGGGGGAAGCTATGTTAACAGCTTGCTATTTGCTTAATAGGTTTCCTAACAAAAGGAACAAGATTACTCCTTATGAACTTTGGTACAAAAGGAAACCCAATTTGAACTATCTTCGGGTATGGGGTTGTCGGGCAGTTGTAAGACTCCCCGATCCCAAGAAGAAAAGTTTGGGTGAAAGAGGTATAGATTGCATATTTATTGGATATAGCGAACATTCCAAGGCTTATAGGTTCTATGTCATAGAACCTAATGAATTTGTCTCAATTAACTCTATAATTGATTCAAGGGATGCAATCTTTGATGAGAATCGTTTCTCATCTATACCTAGACCAAAGGATATGGTTCCAACTCCAAGTGGAACCAATAAGGATAGTAATGATGAAGTCTCTGAAAAGGTTGATGATCAGCCAATTGAGCTTCGGAAAAGCAAAAGAGAAAGGAAACCTAAATCATTTGGACCTGATTATCAGTTGTATCTAATTGAAGGTTCTAGGGATGATGTTTGTACCCAATATTCGTATTGCTTCATTGTTGAGGATGATCCTAAGACATTTGAAGAAGCAATGAGGTCTCAGGATGTTGCTTTCTGGAAAGAAGCAATAACTGATGAGATGGATTCCATCTTGGGAAACAACACTTGGGTGTTGGTTGATCTACCAACTGCTTGCAAACCTTTGGGTTGCAAGTGGATCTTCAAAAAGAAGATGAGGGTGGATGGAACTATTGAAAAGTTCAAGGCAAGGTTGGTCTTATACTGGATTTCCTTCGGTGCTTGAAGGATACTCTGATGCGAGTTGGATAACCAAGGTTGAGGATCATTCTTCAACAAGTGGTTGGGTGTTCTTGCTTGGGGGAGGTGCAATTTCATGGGCTTCCAAGAAGCAAACATGTATTATTAACTCAACAATGGAGTCTGAATTTGTTGCTTTAGCTGCTGCTGGTAAAGAAGCGGAATGGCTAAGGAACTTGATTTATGAGATTCCATTATGGCCTAAACCTATAGCACCCATGTCTATCCACTGTGATAGTGCTGCAACATTGGCAAAGGCTTATAGCCATATGTACAATGGGAAGTCTAGACACTTAGGTGTTAGACATAGCATGATTCGTGAGCTTATCATGAATGGGGTGATTTCTGTAGAGTTTGTGAGGTCACAACAAAACTTAGCCGATCACTTGACGAAGGGATTGGCTAGAGACTTGGTTATTAAGTCTGTGAAAGGGATGGGTTTAAAGTCCACCTTAATTTCTGATTGTAAGACACCCAATTCCCTCCTAATATGAATTAGGAGCTGAATTCAATGTGGAAAGCTTGCACTCAGAAATTGGAGCACATCGTTAATATATATCATCCCAAGGTATGTGCTCGGTCCTGCTGAGGATTAGGTTGAAGTAATACTTCTTAATAGTTTCTTTGAAAAAGTGCAGTAGCAGGTGCACGAGTGAAAGGAACTACCTATGTGAATGTGAAGTTTTGCCGCTTCAAGAAAGCTTTGGACTTTTAGCTTTGGATACATTCATGAATGGATATGGACACATGGCTTATATAGTGTCAGGATAGCTTTAAAGTGTTTGAAAACTTGTGTGTATATTATCTTCAGTTATTCAAATGGGTTGAAGGGTTCAATTCTTAGAACACCCCGATTCTCGAATATTTGAAATGTGTAATGTACTAAGATGAAAATTCAATCTTCAAGACATTTTCATTTATGCATAAGTTTTGTTTTGTTTATTTATTTCATGAAAAAGAATTGCACTAAATTGGGGAGGATTGTTAGTAATTTAGTGTAATTGGAGAAATGGTTATTTGACTTGGAAACGGGTTAGGAGTGTACGGAGTGTACGCCTGTTAAGTCAATAACATCTCGGACCCAAAAGCGGTATAAAGGACTACAACCTTTATGGTGGTAGATTTATAACCACCTGTTTTAAGACATAATTAATGGGGAGTTACAAACGTGTTAATGATCATTATGTTTTGGTCTTGTAACCGTTTGCCCATTAAATGAAAGATCATTATGGTCACTTAAAGCTTGTAACTCCTGTCATAATGGAGTAGCTTTATGACCATAATGTCTTGGTCTTGTAACCGATACTAGCTTTATGACCATAATGTTTTGGTCTTGTAACCGCTAGTAGCTTTATGACCATAATGTTTTGGTCTTGTAACCGCTAGGAGTTATGGACCATTATGGTTATTTAATACCAATAATGTCCATTACATTTGGGTGCTCTATAAATAGAGAACTTTTTGTTCATGAAAAGAGACACACAACACTAAACACTCTTTAGCAAACGAGTTCTTGGTTTGTGCCAAAATCAAGAACATACTCTTATTCTTATCCCAAAACAAAGTTCGTGTAACCCAGGCATATAGGGTCGAATTGTTGTTTTCGGAAAGTGATACCACGATTGTAAGAGATATCCGGTCATTGAAATCTTTACCCGGTTACACAAAGGAAGCGAACCCACCAACACAAGAGACGGGATGAACAGAAAGCTGCAAAATTGAGTAACACGAGGGTAGATAGGCACTGATTGACATAGCTCGGAGAATGTGTTTGAGAAGATATTGTATCGTATAAGCTTCCCAGGTACCTCCACTATGAAAAACGGATCCTCTTCTCTTTCCCCCAACACAAAAGATCGAACAATGAAACGGTGGTTTAAGTGCAGATAATTTCTGTTGCATCGGGTACTAACATGATCAAGATTAACAAAATATTTAATAGACCACTGCGAATAGTCATTCTTCATCTCATAAACATTCATATGCAACGATGGAGCGTGAACCATCCGAACAAGATGCAAACAATTATAAGACTCCAATAGTTTATCTTCACTCAATTTTCCAATAACAGTTTCAGGAGTTTCCACTTGTATAAAATGAGGTTTTTCCAAATCCAATTTAAAATGAAAAGTCTCATCTAAATAGCCCATCCAATGAATAGCATCACGCCAATATGAAACCCTCGAAAGGATTCAAAAGAATATTCGTGAGCACAAACACTCCATTTTCGTGTTTCTGACGAGTAAATCTCTATATGTATAGAAATACCAGCAGTGGTAAAATCGCGTAAAGGATATAAAACTTTGTAGTGAGGTGATACAACCGGATCGAAAGCGATTGCCATATCTTTAATAAGTCTGTCTGGATCCCATACATTAGGTAGCGGAAGCAGCTTAAATATATTTAAAGTTGGATTGAAGACATAAAACTTATCGGGCCTAATACAACAAAGAAGGAGACCATTACATGATTGCAAAACCTCAATATTACTTGAATTTACGTCAAAACAGAAGCTGTTGGTTATCTTTTTGACCGGTAATGTGGCATCCAATGGCACAAATGTAAATTCAGAAGAATATGTTTGTAATTTGAGAAACAACCCGGATTGAGGATCTACTTTCGGGTTTTGGCTTCGGAGGAGAGTGAAATTAGGATCGGTGATGAGAGATAACCAGTGTTTGGATACGGATTTAAAGAGAACAAGTGATAATATGGGTAATCGGAGTAAGATTTCGGTTAAAAGGTCGTCGTTGGAAGCGACTTCATCTGCTGACGAAGAGAGTTGGTTGTCTTCGCCATCGTTGATTTCACCGCAAACAGAGAGTTCCGGCGAACCGCCGGTGGGACTGGGTGGATGCATTTGGAAATGGTATCACTTGTTTCCGTTCATCCACTCCCCCTTCGTGTTCATATCCGGTTTGGGCGAAACCCCTTCTGTTTTGATGGTGAAAAACTGAAAATCTATTGTAATTGCTTCGGTTTGAGTACAAACCGGTTTGGATCGGAAAGAAAAAGGTCTTTTGTTTTTTCTAAATGGTAAAGATTGAAATTTGAATAGCTAAATTGTACGAAAAATAAAATTAACAAATAACTAAATGTAAGAAAAACATTCAAATAAAAAAAGGTTCTTAGATCAAAAGACAACGTCTTCACCAATAATACTCTAACAATAATACCGACAAAGTACAGTAAATGAAAATCCATAAACTAACTGACGGTACATTTTGGTGTAGATGATGATGGTTGCTACATGCTGTCCTTTATAATCAAAATGGGAGGAGAGAATCACGAGTTGTTACGATCTAGGGATAACACCCTTACAAAAAGGAAGAAAAGGTTTTGGGGTTTATTAAAATAATAAGAGGTATTCAGAATTTGGAAAAGTCTGACCGTATAGAAGATGTATAAGACTATTTAAGAGATGAAAGTAAAAAAAAAAAAAAAAACCTCATTTTGACCTAATGTTTGACCGTCTAAGACAAAAGTCCACTTTTAAGATCTTATTTTGAAAAACAAAAGAGCCCTGACTAAACAAATAAATAAGTTGGTTAATCATGGCGGGGTATGACTAAGGAACACGTATAATAAGGTTGTAGAAAGAGCGGTTATTTATAAATACGGGGACGGTTATTTAAATCAAGTGACGGTTATTATTAGTGTACAAAGTACAATACAATTATATTTTTAGGGTTGAGTTTATTTAATATCATTATAAAACGTGAGACCAACTAAATCAATCACAATCCTCCATTTTAAAAACTCATTTTAATTTATTTTTGTTTAAAAGTTAATTATCTTAACAACCGTAAATGTATTAAACGAATAAATTACACAATTAAAACGACCATTATTTCCTCTTTCAATAGAGCACCCACTTGATATACTTTTGACGAAAAAAAATTCCAGGTTTTTAACTGGTTTAATTTAAATTATAAAATCATAGTTTTATGCAAACACTTGTTGTCTAACTGCTTAATTTTCCGGTCCGATTAATTTTACATAACAAATGGTAAGAATTATATAATGGATAATGCGCCTAGCTCATTATTTTTCTTGCACCATTTGATGAATTTTTTATCTATAAAATATAATATAAATGTCTAATATATGAAGCCCTGTAGGAATTATAATTACTTATACTAGAAAGAACTCCCGTAACACATTTGAGAGAGGTTTAAAAAACAAATATTCATAATTCTCTACCTACAATCTATATTTTGCTTAAGAATAAACAAAATACAATGTATTTTCTGTTTTAATTATATCATTATATGAAATCTATCATGTATAATCTTATTTTTCCTTATCTTATATATATGACAAATGAACCTAAAATAGTAAAATGTTACTTTACAAAATAACGACCTTTTGATGATTTTCTATTTAAATTTAAAGAATTATATTATTTTTTGATGACATGTCATTTACTAATTCTTATAACCTTATAATTCAAATAATAAATCTCTTTTATTCTATCATATATATGAATAAAGTTACTTAACCCTCTATTTTAAATAATTTTACATTTTCATTTTTAATAGAGTTAATTACATAAAACGTCCCTATGGTTTACCTAAAATTACGGATTTCGTCCCTAAGTTTAAAACGTTGCATAATTCGTCTACTTTTAGAAACTAATTACCCTTTTCGTCCCTAAAATGGATGTCCGTTAATAATTTCCGTTAAAATTATCGCTAACTAATTTCACATTTCGTCCCTAAAATGGATGTCCGTTAGAAATTAGGGACGAAAAGCGTAATTAGTTTCAAAAAATGGACGATTTATGCAACATTTTAAACTTAGGGACGAAATCCGTAATTTGGAGTAAATCATAGGGACGATTTATGTAATTAACTCTTTTTAATAATTTAACATTTATACTTTAAATTAATGTATAAATGTACTTATTGTTCATAAAAAAAATAATTTGCTAAAGTCTTTTATCAATTTTTCTTTTTTTCTTTTCATTATTTCTTCATTTATTTGTTTATTTATCTTTTATATAAAGGCAAATATTATAAACACGTTATATTAATCTACCCATTTATGTTGTAATGGGACTTGATGTTTACAAACAATACAAATTTAAAGATGAAGTTGAAGATAAATTATGTGAATGTACTCATATACTTATTAAATTATGTATTTCGACTATATAGAAAGATTTTATTTTACGTTTATAAAAAACAAATTAGACGGAAATTACAAGAATATTTTGGAGAAGGAATAACTCAACGACCATGTGAAATTATAACTTTTCATTAAAATAATTTTACAGAACAAATGGTATGAAACTATGAACTATATAATGGATCAGGGAAAATGCACTGGGTGGTCATCGTACTACCTCAAAAAATCCGTATAGGTCATTGAACAAAATTTTCGTCCATCTACATCACTATACCGCAAGTAACCTTTTAAATTATAACCTTAACTTTAAAAAACCGTTTAAATAGATAAGTTTGGTGACTTGAAACCTGTTGGTAACCGCCACGTCATCGTTTTTATTTTTTTAAAATAAAACAAAAAGGTAATCAAATTGAATTAAATAAAAAAAGAACATGTTGACTATTAGATATAGATATAGATAAACAAATAAAGTATTGAAAACTCAAATCGATGCTAATTGTATACTTGAAACGGAGAAAATTCACAGGAAATGATGTCAGAATCGGAGAAAATGGCGTCAGCATCGCCGGAGAATGATGATTCTGTTGAACAATCGGCAGCTGAAATTAACACCGGAATCACTCATCTTCACACTGAAGCCAAATCCACGCTGACGAAGTGGACCGGTAACGGCGAAATTGCGAGGACCAGTACCAGCGACACCTCCACGGCGGATACCTATAGGATCTCGAAGCCGCTCTGTAATCTGTAAATGAAGCAATTTATCAAACAGTTGGTGGGCATATGTATAAGTTAAAGAAAACCATATAAGATTTTAAAACATACCTCCCATTGTTGACGGTGGAGCTCTTCGATCTCTTTCCGGAGTTCAATCAGGCTCCTCTCCCCTATTTGTTCATCTTCATCACCACCATCAATTGCCTACAAATTAATAAATCCCATTTATTCATCATCATCAGGAGGGGTTACCAATTTCCATTCATCTAGATGGGTTGATGTTAAATCTTCCGCCGTTGCACCACAAGCGGCTGCTGGGTTCGCCGCCGTTGCAACCGAAGTATCCGATGATGAAGACACTTCGTCGGCTTCGAATAATGGCCTCGAGGTTTCCAAACTTGGGATTTCTCAAGAAATTGTTTCTGCCTTAGCCAAAAAGGGAATTACTAAACTTTTCCCCATTCAGGTAATTGGGATTCATCCCTCTGTCTGATCTTATGTTTCTGTAATTTAAAAAATGAAAGAGAGAGAGAGAATTAGTGGGGAGTGACGTCACCGGTTTTTGACCGTTAGTTTGAAAAAAAGTGGTTTAAATAAACGGTAAAATGTGGTATAGTGATGTAGATAGACGAAAATTTTGTTCAATGACCTATACGGATTTTTTGAGGTAGTACAATGACCACGCAGTACATTTTCCCTAATGGATCATGAAAAATATATAAAACTATCCGGTTTTTCAAAACCGTTATCAAAACTACCCTGGTTTTCGAGGCAACTTCAAAAATACCCAGTCGCACCTACTAGGTACTAGGTGCGACCCATGTGAAAGGACAAAAACATACACAGTTTTGAAAAACCGGATAGTTTTATAAATTTTTCTACAATATCATCTCCATGACTCTCTCTGTGTTCTGTGAGTTCCTGCCTATCCGTCTGTTGGGAAGAACAATGATTTAACCCAAGATTAATAAATCTGTTAATCAAAGTCTCAGTCTGAGTGACTGAGTCTGAGTGACTTGAGTCTGAGTGACTGAGTCTGACTACTCAGACTCATTAAGAGAAGTAAGGCGTAATTTTAGGCAGTCTAGTTAGATAAAATCTTCTATCTCTTTAGAAGATTTCCTAAGATTTATCCTTATCAAACTCACTATTATTGTGTATAAATAGTGAGCTTGAACGTTGTAAACATTGTACCTTTTGAACGAAATATAACTGTGTGTTATTTTCACTGTTTCTTTATTATAATTCCGCTATAATAATTACTGAAACTGAATAATCAATCGATACATAATAATTAACATCTAAATACTTATTTGTGATTGATTTGCCATTGTTTGAGATCTTAGTGAGACCTAACAACTGGTATCAGAGCAAATAAGATTTACATTTTAATAAATTTATAAATCTTAAACGATCAATACTTAGAATCTCAAAACAATGTCATCATCTTCAAATATAACTGCAATGGCTGGAAAAGGAATTCCTGTCTTTAATGGTCATAATTTTGCCAATTGGAAGCTTAAAGCTGAGTGGCATTTGTCAGGAATTCATGAAGAAATGATAAGAATCATAACTGAAGGACCCATAATTCCGGGAAAGATCATTGATGAAGTCAAAGAAGGTGATAAAGTTGTCCAACGTGCCAGATGGGTTCAAACCACCAAAGCACAATGGACAGATCAAGACAAGCTGTTGTACAATCTTGATCCCAAAGCCAGAAGCATTTTAGGAAATGCAGTATCTGAACAAATATTTTCAAAAATTGCTGGCTGCAAAACTGCTAAAGAACTCTGGGATACATTAATTGTGTCATATGAAGGTGTCCCAGTAGTGAAAGATCAACGACTAAACAGTCTCATAAGAAATTATGAAAACTTTTATATGAAAGAAAATGAGACTTTAGCTGATGTTCACACAAGATTCCAAATCATGTTAAATGATATGTCAGCTCTGGGAGTGACAAAGGAAGATGATGAAATCTGTAAGAAATTTGTTGACATCTTACCTAACAAATTTGAATCTGTTATCACATCTCTTGTAGTTAGTGAGAAATTGTCCACCTACAAGCTGCCAGGACTATTTGGCTTATTGTTAAACTTTGAGGAATCTCAAGAAAGGAAGAAGATCAACAATAGGCGAACTGCAAGGGATCCAGAAGCTGCATTAGTTGCAACTAGCAAAAGGAATAAAGAAATTTATTCTAAAGCTGACTCATCTGAGTCTGAGTCACACTCAGACTCAGAGTCTGACGATGAATCAGAAGTTAAGAAATTGAAAAGTCAACTTGCCCTGTTGACCATGAAGCTTGAACAGAAGACAGGCTACAAAGGAAAGAAACCGTTTGATCTGAAGAAGGTAAAATGCTTCAAATGCAATGAATATGGTCACATGGCTGCTGACTGTAAGGTAAAGAATGCTCAGACTGAGCACATGGATGAAGTTGCTGAAAGAGCCCAAAGATACCGAAACAAGTATCTTAAGTATAAGAAAGGCTACAGTTCAAACTCTCAAAAACCTCAAACTGAGCCAAAAGCATTCTTTGCTGAAGAATGGTTAGATGAGGAACTGTCCTCTGATGAAGAGGAAGTAGAGGACAAATGTCTGATGGCTTTAGTGGAGGAAGTAACTGAAGCTGAGAAATCCGCTTCTCAGTTCGAAAAGGATCTAAAGGAAGCAGAAAGAATGAGCTGCAACTCAGACTGGAACAAGTCAAAACTTTACAAGGTACATAATTTCAACTCTTATACAAATGAACAAAAACTTCAAATGTTTGAGTACATTTATGTTGACTTGACCACCACTTTAGAAGAACAAACTGAACTCAAACAAAAACTCAAAGATCTTGAAAACAATTTAAAAATTAAAGATGATAAAATTATGGAATTAGAAAGTTACAAAGTACTTTTAAATGCTCAGACTGAAGCTTATAATGATCTTGCAAAGTAAAAATCACAAATTTAGAGAAGAAACTGAGCACTATAAAAGAATTTGTAAATCATGGTGTATATCATCTTTAAAAAATGAAGATTGTTTGAGCAGACAGGTACCCAAACAAGTGCAAGCAGTGTTGGGTGAAGGGTTCAGTTTGAAGAAATACATGACAGAAGAGGAAGAAGAAGCTGAAAAGGCTGAAAGAGAAAAAATCATTTTTAAACCAGAAATTCTTCCAAATACTTTCACTTATTTGAAAGGGGATAAAATAATGATGTCAAATGCATTTGTTAAACCTGTAATTTCTCAAGTTTTGAATAAAAATGATCTTTTGCCTTCATCTTCCTCTAAATCTGAATGTGTTACTTTATCTGAGACTGATATGCAGAATTCTACATCCTTGAACAAAGTTTCTCCCAAAGTTATGAGCAAACCAAAGGGTCAGGCTCCAGTCAGTTCCAGAAGCCGTAATAAAAGTCCTGAATCAAAAACAATTGATAAATTAGGAAATCAATTACTGGAACTGACCAACATTGTAAAAACTTTAGTCAGGGATAAATCACCTAATCAAGTTAGGCCCAAATCCCCTCCTAAGAGAATTTGCTATAACTGTGGTGAAAAAGGGCATGAAGCTGTGTTTTGTAAACTACTGACTAGGTCTAGACCTAAGAATTCTTATTTTCAAAAGTCAGTTTCATCAAAACATTGGTCAGCTTCACATCAGTCAGGGTCATCGAAATCCAGATCAGTCTCATCAAAATCAGATTCATTTTCGAGAAACACTTCTCCAGCAAAGACTACATCTGTACAATCTTCTCAAATTAAGTCAGTCCCATCTAGAGTCAGTCTTAAAAATACTCCTTGTAAATACTGTGGTGTCATAGGTCACTATTCTGTTAATTGCATGAATGAAATCAACAAATGGAACTATACAAGTCCCAAAACTGACTGCAAGATTGAATCTGCACCTAAACCTGTCTCAGTTCATGGATCCACTCTAAAGTGGGTACCCAAAAGGAACTAATTTCTTCCATTTTCATGTGCAGGACTCTACAAAATGGTATCTAGATAGTGGAGCATCAAGGCACATGACAGGAATGAAGTCCTTCCTACAGGACTATAAGGAAGAAGATGGCCCTCAAGTAAGATATGGTGACAATGGGGTATCAATGACTCGGGGATATGGAAAGATTCATGCTGGAGCTGTTACGTTCAAGAGAGTTGCATATGTGGAAGGATTACAACATAATTTACTCAGTGTGAGTCAAATTACTGATGAAGATCATGAAGTCAGATTCAGGAAACAAGCTGGGATAATCTATAGTGCCAAGGGAAAACCATTACTGCTAGCCAAGAGAGAAAGAGATGTGTTCTGCCTGGATCTGAGTACAGCAAATGATGAAGCTGAGACATGCCTGTTCACAGAAACAAAGGAGGAATTGAATTGGCTATGGCATCGAAGGTTATCTCATTTAAACTTCAAGAACATTAATGCTTTATCCAAAAGCAAGTTAGTAAGAGGTTTGCCAGAACTGACCTATACCAAAGATAAAGTTTGCTCAGCCTGTGTTCTTGGAAAGCAAACGAAGTCTCAATTTCCATCCAAAATGCTACATTCCATTGATGAACCTCTGTTCATGCTACACATGGATCTCTTTGGACCAATTGGAATTGAAAGTAAAGGAGGAAAGAAGTACACACTTGTCATTGTTGATGAGTTTACTCGATTTACTTGGGTCATATTCTTAAGAGCCAAAAGTGATGCTGCAGAGGAGATTATCAGTCTGATCAAAAGAGAACAGCGCCAGAAAAATACTCTTGTTCGTCAAATGCGAAGTGACCATGGAACTGAGTTCAAAAACTCAGTCTTAATTGACTTTTGTGATCAATTAGGCATAGTGCAAAACTTTGCCTCAGTTCGAACTCCACAACAAAATGGAGTAGCAGAGAGAAGGAACAGAACACTAATTGAAGCTGCCAGAACAATGTTGTGTTATGGAAACATGAAGATAAAATTTTGGGCTGAAGCTGTGAACACTGCATGCTTCACACAAAACAGATCAATCATTGTGAAGAGGCATGGCAAAACAGCATATGAATTATATCACAACAAGGTGCCTTCTATTCATTACTTTCATATTTTTGGAAGTAAGTGTTACATTCTCAATCAAAGGGACTTGTTGTGTAAAATGTCTCCTAAAGCTGATGAAGGGTTGTTTGTTGGATACTCTAGCATTGCTAAAGCATTCAGAGTTTATAATGAAAGAAGAAAAGTGGTAGAAGAAAGCATAAATGTCACTTTTGATGATACTACCCAGTCTGACAAAGATGAATCATCTTCACAGACTGATCTAGCCACTATCAACCAACTTTGTGACGAATTACTAGTGACTTCGTTTGAATCTGACAATCAGACTGGAGATCAGAATGCAGAAACTGTCCCTCAACATCAAGAATCAGAAAGTGAAACTGATGAACCATATACCAAGACTGCTTCAGAATTGGAAAATTTGGAATCAACGGGCACTGATGATACTCAGCCTGAGACATCTCAGACTGACCAAGGTCAGCTTCAAACCACTCAGACTGATAGCGGTCAGACTGAAGAAGAAGAGGTTCCTAACACTAGTTCAGGCAACATCAAGACTGTCAAAGGCCATCCTATTTCATATGTCATTGGATCCTTAACTGAAGGTGTCAAAACTAGAAGAAAGAATGCCACAGCTAATTTCTGCTTCTATACAAATTTCTTGAGTCTGATGGAACCAAAGAGAGTTGAAGAAGCCCTATTAGATGAAGACTGGGTGGATGGCATGCAAGAGGAGCTTGGAGAATTCATTAGAAATAATGTTTGGACAAAAGTCCCACGTCCCCTGCTTAAGACTATCATTGGCCTTAAGTGGATCTTTCGAAACAAGTATGATCAAGATGGAGTGGTGATCAGAAATAAAGCCAGACTGGTGGCTCAAGGCTACAAACAAGAAGAAGGCATTGACTATGATGAAACATTTGCTCCAGTGGCCAGAATTGAAGCAATTCGCCTATTCCTTGCATATGCAGCCTTCAAAGATTTCTTGGTTTATCAAATGGATGTGAAGAGTGCCTTTCTAAATGGAGACTTGCAGGAGGAAGTCTATGTGAAACAGCCTCCAGGTTTTGTTGATCCAAACTTTCCTGATCATGTTTATAAGTTAAACAAAGCATTATATGGTCTCAAACAAGCTCCTAGAGCTTGGTATGACACTTTGTCTGAATTTCTTATTAAAAATGATTTTAAAAGGGGATCAATTGATAAAACTTTGTTCATCAAAAAGGAAAATGGTCATGTCATTCTGGTTCAAATATATGTTGATGACATCATATTTGGCTCCACAAATGATAAGTTGTGTACTTGGTTTTCAAAACTAATGTGTAGTGAATACAGAATGAGCATGATGGGGGAACTTAATTTCTTTCTGGGTCTACAAGTAGAACAAAAGAAAGATGGCATTTTTATAAACCAAAGTAAATATGTTCATGATTTAGTCAAGAAATTTGGTTTTGAAACAAGCTCTGAAATGAAAACACCAATGAGCATCTCTGACAAACTGCACAAAGACTCATCTGGCAAGTCAGTCTGTCAAGCTACTTATAGAGGAATGATTGGTTCATTACTCTATTTAACTGCCAGCAGACCTGACATCATGTTTTCTACATGTCTTTGTGCACGTTATCAAGCTGATCCCAAAGAATCTCATCTTAAAGCTGTCAAAAGAATTTTTAGATACCTTAAGGGTACACCAAACCTTGGTTTATGGTACCCTAAGGATTCTGGTTTTGAACTAATTGGCTACTCAGATGCAGATTATGCAGGTTGCAAGCTTGACAGGAAAAGTACCTCAGGAGGATGTCAGCTCCTAGGAGGAAAGCTAGTCAGTTGGTCAAGTAAGAAACAAAACTCAGTTGCAACATCCACTGCTGAAGCTGAGTATGTAGCTGCAGGGAGTTGTTGTGCTCAATTGCTTTGGATGCAACACCAATTGGCTGATCTGGATATTCAGATTCACAACACTCCTATCATGTGTGACAACAAGAGTGCTATTCAAATAACTGAGAATCCAGTTTTCCACTCCAGGACCAAACACATTGAAATCAGACATCACTTCATACGAGACTGTGTGGAGAAAGGAAAGGTCAGACTGGAGTTTGTGACCACAAATGATCAATTGGCAGACATATTTACTAAGCCTCTAAGTGAGGACAGGTTTTTCTATCTCTTAGGAGAACTAGGAATGCTAAACCCTTAATCTGTCAAAATTTGAATCTCAGGCTGACCTGTCAGTCAGCCTGTGAATTTTCAGTCTGACTCACTAGTCAGCTTCAGCTATCTCAGTCTGACCTCGTGCTCAGAATGAATGTATTTTTAGACCAAATTTTTTATTTTTTTGTATATCTTTTGCATATCTTCTATTTATTATTCGATATATTTTTTTTTATTTTTTTTATTTGAGTCAATGTACAGTCAACGGTCAATAGTGATAATATGATACAAATTAGAGGTCTAAACTGTAAATTTCCTAACTTAGTTACAGGTTTTCGCTATTTTAGTTTAAAACTAACTGAATTTCAAATTTTTAACCTAATTTTGTTTTCTCTCTTACTAATCTTCTGCTTGATTGTATCTTAAATGGCGAATGCTAATATGATTCTTCATGTTACTCCAAGAATGATTCCTGGTGCAGATTTCCAACACCGGGTTCAAATCAAGGACAATAACCGAGTGGCGACTGCTGAAATTCCCGCCAATCGTCGAAACAGGGGATTTGAGCAACTGATTCAATATATGAAGGCACACCCACTTTATGGCGCTTTCTTTTGTGCTAACACGATGTGTCCTCCGGTGCTCTGTGAATGGTGGTATACTTGCACCGCCAATGCTGACAGGACGGCCCTAACTGGCACTTACAATGATGGGAGCGAAACAATCACGATAACTGAGGACACCATTCGTATTGCCTTGCTACTCCCAACTCTCGCTGAGGCTGGTGAAGGTGGCTTTCAGCCCAGACGAAGCAAACAGCAAGCTAGAGATGAAGCTTTTCCTCTCATTGGTCAGCCTGAAACTCAAGGGGTTATTAAATACAATCTTTCTACTGGAAAATGGAAATTCTTGTTTTCAATGATTACTAGGTGCTTGGGGGGTAAATCGGGCAGCCTGGATCAGATGAATGAGTTTGAAACTCATCTGTTTCATGCTATGGTAACGGGTAGACGAATCTCCTTCTCACAACTCTACTTTGATGAGATTCTCTCCCTAGCCCTAAAAACAAAACGACCGAATGATGTCCCATTCATTCGTGTCCTTTCACTCTGCTTTGAGGAGGTTCTGGGGAAAGAAAATTATGATCACCTTGAGCAAACATTTTATACATGTGATCTTCCCAAACTGACTCCCAAAATATTTACATATATACATATCACTGCGGATGAAACTGAGCTCACACCTGTTATGCTTGAATGGATTGAAAATCCTTTCATCGATCAGGAACTGACTGAGTCTGGTTCTTCAGACTCAGAGGTCCAAGCTGAACGAATTGACGAAGGGCCTGAGGGTAATATCCCTGCTGCAGATGCTGAGGTGGAACTGGGGGTGGAACTGGGTGGGGCTGGGCCTGATGAAGCTGACCAAGGTATCGACATTTCTATTTCTCTACCTCAGTCTGAGAGTATCCCCTCTCAGTCTGAGCAGTCCACTCCACATCTTGATGTACTGGCTACACAAGCGACCCAACTGATGAACTCACCAAGTTCATTTGATAAAGCTCTCACATCTATCCCCACAGCAAATCAAGCACCAATGGACTCACTATTCCATGAGGCTGAGAGTTTACCACTCCCCTCTAGTGCTGCAGTTCAGACCAGTCTCTCTCTGCTAGAGGATGAGTTGGATCTGACTGCTTTGACTACCCAAAGCCCCATTAGGGTAGTAAACTTGGAGACACATGTTGCTGCTACCACACAGACACATGTGACTAGCATTGAAGAAGATGTCTCACTCCTGGACATCCCTGTACTCAGTATGGGACCACCCCCCTCAGTCTCACAGCCAGTTCCAACGGCTATTTTCACCAGCTCTGTGCTGGTTCACGATAAGGTACCACCCTCAAATCTCTTACACTCTCTTTCACTAGTCGCCAATGCCTTACTCCCCAAACTGAGTGAGGTACAGACTTCTTCTTCTATGGCTTATGATCATTCTCCTAAATCACAGGGAGGGAGTGAAGCTGTGCCACCTGTTACAACATCAACTGCTACTACTTCAACCCAGTCTGAGGTTGCCTTGACTGTCCCAGTGCTATTACAAGCCCTTATGGACGTGTCAGCTCAGTTTGATGACAGACTGAAGGCAATGCAGACTGAGGTTCATGCTTTGAGAATACAAAATGCAGAGGAGCTGAAGGATCTGAAGGAGATGGTGTTGAAACTGACATCTGAAGTCAGTATGATAAGGAAAGGCAAGGCTGTTGCAGAGGGTTCTCAGATTCAGGGGGAGAAAATAGCTGCTGCAACTAATAAATCTGAGATCCCCAAGCAGAAGTTGAAAAGGAAAAGAGAAGAGGGGGAGAAAAGGTACTATAAGACTACCAGGTTTAACACTAAAACTGGTCAGTCTGAGGTATTCTATGAAACGGATTGGAGTGATATCTCAAGTGATGAATCTGAGATGGAAATTGTCAAAGGAAAAGGCAAAGTTGGGTATGCAAGTGACCCAGAACAGACTGAAGAAGGAGATAAAATGGAGATACAAACTGAACCTGAGACTGAGGTTAAAATGAAACAGGATGAAGCTGAAACAGAACCTGAGACTGAGGCTAAAAAGAAACAGGTTGAAGCTGAAAAATTGGCCAAACTCCAAAGGTATGCTCAAAATGCTGGAATGACTGTGGAACAATACATAGAATATGTGAAGGGGTTATACAAAGAGAAGTTTGAGATTAATCCATATGATCAAGCATCAAAAGCTGCTGAAGAGCTTGAAGCTGAGATGACAGCTGAGGAGGAACTGGCCATTGAAGAAGAACAAATGAGGGTTGAAGCTGACATACAAATGGCCAAACTAGTCCTCAGAGAACAAGCCAGGTTAGACTACATTGAAAGAAATTTCACTCTGAGGAAGCACCAAAACAAAATCCAAAACTTAGAGTGCACATGTCCAGGTAGGTCTGATGTTCTTCTTACTTGTTATCACAAAGGAGGATCCTACAAGATTGGGTTAAACATGCTACATACCTTGGGACTTGAGGAATGGAAAGAGGTAGAAAATCTGAGCATGGGAATAACAAACAGTGAGCATAGAATGGCAATCAGAAGAGAAGCTATCTACAATGTCAATGCTGCTCACATGCTGGAACTGATGACGGTGAAGAGTATAGATTTTTCTGCACTAGGCACAAGGTAAGGGCTGGGGCTAAATCCTTGGGTCTGGAAACAAGTAGCATGCATCATGTGCCCAAAGAGGTTGTGTTTCAAGACAAGACATATATTGAAACTGAGAAGCATGCTGGCCTTTGTTATGTTGATTGTGGGGGAGAGGAAAGTTTCCAAGCTAAAGACAGACTCAACATGACTTCAATCTATCACTACATAGCATTACTTAGCGAATGTGAGTCTGCTCAATGTCTTCCATTCAGAATGAAGCTGATCAGCTGGCTGTTCAACAATCTCAGAAGAATTGAAGAAATTGGAACATTGTCTGACAAGGTGGAGCTAATCAAGAAGGAATATCAGCTACATTTTCATAAGTCTGACACTGAAATGGAGAGATTGTTAGCTTGGAAGACAGAGAGACTGAAATGGCTGAGTGAAAGGGATCAACCTGTGCCATTTGAGACATCATTGAAGACAAGGAAGAGAACTTTGAAGAAGAAGAAGTAATCTGTCTATTGCACATTTTGTTCACAAACAATGTTTTATTAACTTTTTATGTTTGTGTTTATTTTTAATGCATCTTTTGTAAAAGACTTTGATTGAAACAGATAGGGGGAGATTGTTGGGAAGAACAATGATTTAACCCAAGATTAATAAATCTGTTAATCAAAGTCTCAGTCTGAGTGACTGAGTCTGAGTGACTTAAGTCTGAGTGACTGAGTCTGACTACTCAGACTCATTAAGAGAAGTAAGGCGTAATTTTAGGCAGTCTAGTTAGATAAAATCTTCTATCTCTTTAGAAGATTTCCTAAGATTTATCCTTATCAAGCTCACTATTATTGTGTATAAATAGTGAGCTTGAACGTTGTAAACATTGTACCTTTTGAACGAAATATAACTGTGTGTTATTTTCACTGTTTCTTTATTATAATTCCGCTATAATAATTACTGAAACTGAGTAATCAATCGATACATAATAATTAACATCTAAATACTTATTTGTGATTGATTTGCCATTGTTTGAGATCTTAGTGAGACCTAACACCGTCCTCGTGTTACTCAATTTTGCAGCTCTATGTTCATCCTGTCACTTGTTAAAGTGTTGGTTGAAAGGAAAAACACCCGAGTCTTCACCATTTTTTGGTAAAGAAAATATGTTTCCAAAAGTGCAATCATTTCATGTGTAAGATAAATGATTTTGTTATAAAAGTTAAAAAAAAGAACATCCCTATAAGATGAACGAATAACACATTTTATTTTCATGTTTGTTCGTTAAAAAGTACGTTTGTTCGTTTATTTAGATGCTAAACAAACATATACAAACAACTAATGAACATAAATATGAATATAAACAACCTAAAATAATAATTACAACAAGACAATACAATTATTACACGTATCCAAAAAATTTCAAATGATTCCTTTATATTTCTAAATCTAAAATCAAATCATTTATAAGTATTTACTTATCTATAATAATATATAGAGTAAATTACATAGATCGTCCCTAAGGTTTATATCGAATTACGGTTATTGTCCCTAAGTTTAAAAAGTTGCATGGTATGTCCCAAAGTTTGGAGTAATTACGGATTTCGTCCCTATTTTTGACGTCCGTTAATTACTGCCGTTAGCTTTCCCTCACGTGTTAAACACGTGAGGGTATTTTAGTCATTTCCAACTCTTCTTCCCCAAAATCAAATAAACCCTAAAAAAAAATAAGCTTACACAAACACCCCTTCACACACACACACACACACACACACACAATCAAAATCATATTCATAATCAGATTCATAATCAGATTCAAATAAACACACACACAATCAAAATAATCAAAATCAGATTCAATCACTTTAGCCAGGCCAAGCCCAAAACCGATTGAAGAGTAAGAAAATGACATAATAGCTGCTGAAATCCGGTATTTGGGACATAAAAATCTGCACAACTCCAAACAACAGCTCTTGATTCAGACGACGTTGAGGATGGAGGACGGCGGCGGCGGCGACGTTGAGGATGGAGGACGGCGGCGGCGGCGGTGGTGTTGGCAGCTCCGATCGACCGTTTGTGTTGCGTCTGTGAAGATTAGCTTTTTGAGAGGGATTAGGCCGTGCTCGAATGGCTCTCGCCGTGTGTGGATGTACACAGATGGTGATTCCGTCGTCATGTGGATCTGGGGTGACTGAGAGTGTGTGTGTGTTTGGTGATTGATTTGGGGTTCACAGATTTGAATTGATTTTGATTCAATTGAATCTGATTTTGATTTATTTGGAAATATGATATGATTCAATTTTGATTTATTTATTTTGATTTATTTGGAAATATGATATGAATCTGATTTTGATTTATTTTGATTTTGATTTTTGGATTTTTGAAGAAGAAGGAGAAAGGTAGGTGAAAAGTGCGAAATGACGAAAATACCCCTCACGTGTTTAACACGTGAGGGGACACTAACGGTGGAAATTAACGGACATCCAAATTAGGGACGAAATCCGTAATTACTCTAAACTTTGGGACATAGCATGCAACTTTTTAAACTTAGGGACAATAACCGTAATTTCATATAAACCTTAGGGACGATCTATGTAATTTACTCTAATATATATAATAATTATATGAAGATAATATATTATTAAATTTACTACTTTTAAAAGTATATAATAAATAAATATAGGTAACAGAACATAAACTAACGAACAACACCTTTTTCATGTTTATTCATTTAACTAGATTAACAAAAAATATCTTTTATATTTGTTAGTTTACTAAATAAACAAATTTCACACCAAATAATTCACGATCGAATGTTTAGTTCACTCACGGTCCAACCGATGTTAGTATTTCTTTTCCCTTCTTTGAGTAATTTATATAAGTTTGTCCTTATCATATTTTAAATTACTAATTTTTTCAATAAGTTTAAAAAGTTATACTACTTACTCATTTAAAAAAATTAATTATACTCTTTGATACTAAAAAGAATATTTTGCAGACCAAGGGGTGTTTGTTATAGCTTATAGAAGGGGCTTATTAGCTTATTAGCTTATTTAACATAGATAAGCCAATTTTAAGTGTTTGTTTGAGCTTATTAGCTTAGGCTTATGAGCTTATGTAAGTGGGTTTTCATAAGCTATTTTGTGTGGCTTATGGACTTATCAAACATTTTTACCTTGTCATAAGCTAATAAGCTCATAAGCTGCTCCAAACACTTCATAAAAATTTAAAAGTTTATATTTAATAAGTCATAAGCTACTTATAAAACATATAAAACATAAGCCTAAAGCCTAAAAAAAATAAGCTTATTATTTGAGCTTATAAAAGAGACTTATTGCTTATTAAAATTTCGGTTTTAGTTTCATAACTCGAATTTTTCAGTTTATGTAAGAAAATTTCTAAGCTCAAACAAACACCGTGTGTAAAAGTATTTGATAGAACTCCCCTGAATGCTGCTATCGTCACCGTCTCTCGCCGTCCGCCGCAGCTGTGTTCATTTCTGCATCGATTAATCTTTATTTGCGGGTGAGCTATTTTTTACATAAAACTTTAATCGAAAATTGGCGATTAATTTGTGATTTCAATGTTTTCATTAGTGCCATGGATTTGCTTTCATATGTTTTTGTTTATTCCTAGATATAGATACAGATAGATTCCCCAATTTACAAAAATAAACAATCTAGGGTTTTGGAATTTATTACATTCATTTTTATTTCAAACACTAATGATTTTCTACTTATTTAGGGTGATGAAAAGGGACAACCAAATGGTCACCGATTCCGGAGATGTGGATATTTGTACGTCTGCAGAAAAAGTCGGTTCCAATGATGACCTTTTAATCGAAATTTTACTCCGCTTACCTCTTATCTCACTGCGTCTCTTTAAGTCCGTATCCAAACGCTGGTTATCTCTCATCACTGATCATAGTTTCACTCTGCTCCGAAACAGAAACCCTGACATTGATCACCCTTTAGGTTTGCTTCTCCAAGCTTCCTCCGTCTTTACTTTTGTTCCATTTAATACCACCACCCCTGTCAAAATATCGCCATTGATATCCACCTTCAGTTTTGATGTGAATTTAGATGATTTTGAGGTTTTGCAATCATGTAACGGTCTCCTCATCTGTTATCTGCCACCTGATAACTTTTATGTTTACAATCCAACTATAAATCTGTTTAAGCATCTTTCGTTACCTCATGTTTCCGACCCAAATGTACTTATTTATAAAACTATGGCAATTGCTTATGATCCTACAATATCACCTCATTACAAACTTCTCTATCCTTACGATGATATTACAAATCCCGACGTAACTTTTCAAATAGGGATTTACTCTTCAGAAACAGGCAATTGGAATGTATACGCTAAGACTTTTAGTTATGAACTTTTTCGGTCATTTTATAAGGCTGTATATTGGAATAAAGCCATTCATTGGATCGATTTTTCAGACGAGGTTTATCATTTCAGTTTGGATATGGAAAACCCACGTTTTATACAAGTAGAAACCCCAAGAATATTGGATGCCACAACATATCAAGATGATACCTTATCGGTGTCGTGTGATTGTTTGCTGCTTCTTCAAAGAGTTCAACCTCGATCGTCACTACAGATGAATGTTTATGAGATGAAGAATGACTATTCTGGGTGGTCTATTAAATACCATGTGAACCTTGATCACATTACCCGTGAAGATTTTATCTTCATGCCCTATGAACCTTATCTCTTGGTACTATCTATCGTGCTGGGGAAAAAAATTGAGGAGCCGTTTCTAGTATTGGAAGGACGAGGGAAGCTCGTACAATACAATATTATCTCCAAGACTTTCTACGAGCTCTTTGACTTGCAACCAGGTCGCCCTATTGTTACTAGCTTGACTAGCTTTTTGTTTACCCCGTCTCTTGCTGGTTTGTAACTCTGTTTTATCCTCATATATTATATGATTTTGATTTATTTGTTTGTTTTATTAACGTGTATCATATATATCATATGCTTATATTATAGATAATTTCCACTAGTCTTCTTGAGTTCTTGTTTTGTAAGAATATCAGTATCAAATATCTAGTTAAAAATCTCCGATTATTGAAGGAATTAGTAGGTAAAATAATCAAAAAGACTTTTTGCAAAACAAGAACCAAAATCTGATACTGCAGCAGGCAAGGTATAGGATTGGTTTTCCGTAACTCATTATTTATAACAAGAACCAAAATCTGATACTGTTTTATATAGATATATCTAATTACCACTTTTTATCCTACAAAATAAACTGATATTTGGCGATTTTAAAGTCAAATCCGACTCATTTGACACTTGATCAAAAATAGTTTTGGTTTTGGTTTTAAGCTACATCTGCCAAAGATTTACAGAATTAATGGATTGTATTGCCCTATTTTAATAATCACTCAGGGGATTAGTTAGCTTTTAGCCATTGATCGATTACCTTGTAACGGAGGAGGAGCAGCGGCTGGAGGAGCAGCGACGGACGGCCGCGGCGGTGGAGGATTGCAGATTGAAGGGTAGCGGTGGTGGAGGATGAAGGGTAGGTTTGGGTTTTTCTTTGAAAAATGAGTCTGCAGTTTTTTATCAAAGATTGAATCTTTGATATGGGTCCGTGGTACGGACTGAGTCCGTGGCAACTTAGCTTTATCAAACAGACAGACCACGGACCGAGTCCGTGGTCTGAGTCCGAGTCTTTGGTCCGTGGTAATATCAAACAACCCCTAAATGATTACATCATGTTTAATTTTTTTACTATTAAAATCGTGTTTATGTTTAGCACATCAACTGTTTAACGTTAAAAAAAAAAAAGGGACAAGGTTGTTTGTGGGTCAACCAAGACTTGACCGGTTTTGACGCGTACTGAAAAATGTTGTAACGTGAATCTACCTATCAGAAAATTGCAAATTAGCTAAATCATGAAGTTCTCTGCAGAACCCACTGATCATAAAATAAATACGATTCAAGCACCCCCTCCCGCAATCAGATTCTCAATTTAGATAAATATTTAAAACAGAGCAACATTAACATGTCTCTGCCAAAGTGAAATGTACACCATTTTGCACACTTAGCGGGGATTGTTAAGTTAATAATGCATCAAGTTCATTAGTTAATGCTTTTCGTGCATGATGAGCTACATTGAACAAACGTGTTAAAATTTAATAAACCTTTTGCTTTTCTAATCTACGCAACTCGCTCTTTTTATTCTTCCTTGTAAAAGGTTGGGTGCCAATTTTTGTATTTTGACTTTGTTTCGTAATGGTTATCTAGTCTGCATCGGGTACATAATTATAGAAAGTGGGTAAGTAACTAAATGATTCTATTACGATGTCCACGTGGTTAGTTTAAAAATTACGGTTTTTGTCATAAAGTCCAAAAGTTACGTAGATAATAGTCATTATAGTTTGAAAGTTAGTTGCATAGATAGTCCAAATTTTATATTGATGTAAAAATATGTTGATGCTTTTAAAAATGACGATTTTACTACCTTGTTCAAAAATCATATTTGGTCAATATTTTGAAAATGTGTTTATATTGAAGACATATTTAAAAGTAAGTAAAGTGAAATTTTAGGAAACTCGTGGAGGGAGTGACGGATCCAGCAAATTTGTTCATTGGAGGCACAATATACTAGAAGGGTTAATATGTACGGATCGAGTTATGGGTTGAAAATCGAGTCAGAAAACCAATTACCTCATAGAAAAACTAATATTCACACTTTTATTTTACTTAAATATAATAAGAGTATGTACCTAACAAGCCAAAAATGTAAAAAACCGCTACTAAAACCTTCATTGTAAGTAGTAACTTTATTCATATCTCATAATTTTATAGAAAATATAACCGTTTACTTAAATCTGCAAATGAAATTAATCCTTAATTTCTAAATTATTAATGCAATGAATGAATATAGAACCGTATAAACCTATTAATCCATGAACCAGTAAGCATATTATAACTACTAGTGGAGTACCCGCGCGGTGCAGCGGCGGATAAAATTGTATTTGATAGAATTACATTATCGAAATGCGGGTACGAATATTAAATGCGAAGAATGATAAAAGTATACCAAATGATATTTAAACTAGAATCATAATGTAAAAATTAAAGATAAATACGTTAAAAAGATAACATTAACAAAACAATCCATAGAAAGATCAATAAAAGTTATATGATAAATTGGCCACTTATTTCTCAAATACACATACACCATCTAATACAAGTTATTATAAGTCCAATCCTCCGCCTCAAGAAACATTATAAAATAAAAGACCGTAACATGTTATGGGTTATTATATATAGTCGTATACTAAAATAACTTATAAAAGACGCGACATAAAAATTGTTTTAACGGTTATTGTATAAAATAAGTTATAAAAGACATGATATACATGTAGTCCCATCAAATCGAAATTAAACGTCAAACAATTAAGCAAATCAAAGTTATTTATATAAAGTGTGTTTAATCAGAGAGAGGGTTAAATGACAAGATAATAGATCGGAGGATCCCATCATGTGTAGTCCAGGGAGAGGGATTATATAAACGAGGTACGAATAAAGGTAAACACCATGGCAGAACACGAGCCGATCTTAACACTATAACACAAGGTCATTTCTAAAAACTTTTGAAAAGGTGGAAGTAAACAATCATCTTGATAAGCAACAAAATGTGTTAAGCCTTATGGGAAACTTTGAACCCCTACATCATAAAACATTGTCAATGTGTCATGTTTCGTACGTTTAAACCATTTGACTCGTTAGCAATGAAATATAAACCAAACTGACACGTTTCTTAATTATTGAGCTCCATTTTACATAACTAAGAAGTCCCTTAAAAAATTAAAAATTCGGAACATGAAAAAAGATGAAACCTTATGCTGTCGACTAACCACCGGTCACTTTAGTTTAGCTAGGTTGATCGACTCATTAAGATGTCATGGAAGATCTCAAATTCTCGAAGGTATAATATTGCACATGACTTCATCCTTATGAAAAGAACAAATTACTTAAAAAAACGTTTGCATGACATATTGCCCGTTACTTTCATATAAAACTTAGTCCTCATAATAAAAGAAACAACTATAGTAGAAACTCGATAAATTAAAACTCGATTAATTAATAAACTCTCCAAAATAATACTTTTTCCCGGTCCCGACTTGAGAAAATGGTGCTAAATTAATAATTCGCTAAATTATAAGATCATAGACTTTTTATAATCTCTGTAGACCCCATACAAAATATAAATTAATAATTTGCTATAAATTTAAAATTACATTAATAATTTATAAAGATTTATTAAAAAACGACCCACCTCTCTTTTGTTTTTTGTTGAAATCAACTTCACATTAAATGTGGTCTTTAATTTTTCTTATCGTTGTAAGAACTTCTGGTTTTGTTTTCTCATAGCTTAACCAAAGTTTATTCAAAGTAATTGTCGCTTTCATAGACTCTTTCTACGAAGGTTGTTATGTGGTAGAACTTTCATCCAAATTAGGTGGAAGTTTGAAAATTGTTTGTAAATTGATGTGGTAGAACTTTCATCCAAATTAGGTGGAAGTTTGAAAATTGTTTGTAAATTGATGTATTTATTATACAATTTACAATAATTATGTAGAAATATGAAAGATATTTGTAAATTAATAATTGTTAATTTATCTATTAATTTTTTTTTTTTTTGAACGTTCGGTTTGGTCAGAGCCTGTTCAACCCTTAATACGGGCAGGATGCCATCACGGTGGTTCACAGGGAAAACCCCCACCATTTGGGGTAAAACCTGTGCCCCCTTGGGTTTGAACCTGGGTTCCAACCTTCATCGGGAGACTGGGATGTCACTAGTAGTTGCCGGGGTTCGAACACAGAACCTCCCAAATAGGAGGTCTGTGTCTTACCAACCAAGCAAGGCTACAAGGACAATTTATCTATTAATTAATAGTTATTTTGATTAATAGCTTTTAATATACCCAACAATATTAATTTATAGAGTTTTTTTTTTTTTTTTTTTTTTTTTTTTGAAACGGCAACTCCTGCGGGCCAGTAATGGAGTATCATCGTGCCACCATTACCAGCCACCCCAATGCCCACACCAGCCACCCCAATGCCCACCAAAGAGGAAACCCCCTGGAGACCCTTACCAACCAGGCAGAACCTGATTGGCAATTTATAGAGTTTCTACTGTAATTAGTTTGAAGCCTTTTCAAGATAGTAAAATTAATTTACCCATTTGACCTTTACACTATGTTCCTGAGTTTAGTGATTGGGGAAGAGAAGTTAAAAGAAAATAATTTAACAGAAAAGAAAAGAAAAGAAAGGAGATTATTTTTTCAAAAATGAGTTCCCGAGTTGGAGGTATTTGGAGAAAAAAGAAAGAAAAAAAAACTCATAGCAAAGTTTAAATCTACATTCAAAGATACAATAGATGAACTTTATAAACACAACTAAAAAAAAAACTCAACAAGAACAAACGAGCATTACAATTTACACAATACACGAATTAATTAAGAGCAAACAAGTATATGATAAATTATTTTAAAAAATCACAGTTCGATTCGATTTGGTTGTAATTTCGAGTAAAAATGAAAAAAAAATAGAAATGTATGTAAAAGATCTATATTTGGTTAAAGATAATTTAGGGATTAAGTTTTTTAAAAATGTTCAAAACATATTTTCTTTCCAAATCTTCTCATTTTTGGAAGGAATGTTTGGAGAGAAAAATGGAACAAATTTTCTTTCCACTTTTTTTCTCTTCTCTACACTTGAAACACGTTTTTATTTTTATTTTTTTCCTACTTCTTTTCCTTTCTTTCTATTTCTTCAGAAAAAAAATCTCAAAAAGGCAAAGTTGCTTCATGATATGCGTATTTAAGAAAATGACTTAAAAAGTATGTTTGAGTTTTACATGTCAAACGAGTCTTTTGTGACTCTTTTGACTTTGTATTTAGTCTCGGAACAAATGTTTGACAGTTTGTCCAGTATCTAAATAACAGACGATAAAGCCCAGTAGAGCAATCCGATCGACCGAAACATATAACATTAGTGTAGGCGTAACAATGATAATTGGCTAATAGGAACAAAAATGGTGCATGTAAACCAGATTGCAAAAAACTTGTCATGATTAACAGTTTCAATCTATATCCCGTCACATTGCACTTATTTTACTCAATATTATATCCATGTTTAATGGCGGCATTTCATCGTCGAAATCTAATCGAGCTCAGTAAGGAACTCAATGCACTGTGTTCTTAATGATTTCACCAATGAATAGAAACCACCCTGCCCTCATAACTTTATATGGTTAAGTACTTCCCTTTTAGTTGGCGAAAGCTAGAGGTGGTCTTTTCGATACATTTACATATAAATGGAGCGATTAGGGTTATCTTTTATCTCTAACGAGTAAAGTGTAACTAAATGGGTCAAAATGTGGCCATTGAGTATTTTTAATTAATAAAAAAAGCATTTTATTCAAATAATTAGATTATTATCATAAATCGAATAACTTATTTTTTGTATTCATATTTTACATTCTAAATACTTATTAAGCAAAACTGAATTTGTGGGGAGAAAAAAATATTTTGGGTAAACCAAACGTGTACAGGAAATGACCCGCTCCTCCCTAATCAATATAGAAAACTAACAAAGAATCAAATTTGGAAGACACGCATGCCCGAATTACTGCAAGTGCAGCATCGACAACAAAAATTGATTTGACAACTTTTTATCTCCGGTTTGAGAGATAATCGACCATTTAGGAAAGCACGAAGGGTGAATTCTCCTAATAAAACAAGAAAACATAATGTGATATTGAGGTAGCAAAATAGATTTGCTCGTTTCTAGGTTGCTAAATTATTGTATATACTTTATAAATGAAAATCACAAAAAGATATTACGTTTCTAGGTTAAGAAAATCAATAAAAATCCAAAAAGATTTTATTTCTATAATTATTTTATTCGTCGTCACGTATCGCAAATTATAAGATTTTGTCTCGTGTTTTCTGAAAAATTAAAAGATCTTATCAGTTTAAAGAACAAAACACGTGTTTCGAGAGTTGTGTCTCTGTAATTCAGGTTTACAGAGTTTAAAGGTTTGGATCTCGAAGAGTTTGGCACTTCCGAGAAGTCAAGACTCGAAGTTGATCTTCATGGAGCCGTGTTGCTTAAAGATGAAGACTCGAAGCACAAGAGATTCAAGATACATCGATTGCAGACTTGAAGACTGTAAGAGATACTTCATTTGGAGTTAAAGACAACTCTCGATCCCACGACATCACATATTTGTTGAAGATTTGTCGAAAGTACAAGCTACATTCAAGGGGGAGTTTGTTGGAGCATATTCGTCATTGTTTGTAGTTTGGACTTAGTTTAGAAACGTGTCATGAAGCCTATCATGTATATAGATCGAGTTGTAAAGCATTTCGCACATTTATGGGCTGTTACGCAAGTGTGTTTTGCAGGCAACACCCACTCCGGGTGTTGCGGTTGCGTAACAAGGTTGGGGTTAGGTGAGGACTATAAATACCTCAATCACCAGCCATAAATGTAACCGTTCTAGAGAGAGAAACTTACTGCTACGCCACCCTACACATAGAGTTGCGGAGCAACCATTCGAAGCTGTCTAAAGTCTTGTGATCGTATTTGATATTATTCGTGTTGTAAATCTTTACGTAAGCTTAATAATATCAATCATTCAGTTATTTGAATGTTACACCATCATTTAGTCACTTGAATGTTATTCCGCAACTTTCTAGTAATTGAGTCCAAATCGAGGTCCAAGGAAGACGAGCATCAATGGTAATCATTAAAAGTACAAAATAAAGGAAAATTCAAAGATAATATTAATTATAAACATTGAATCAACTCAGACGGAAATAATATAACTTTGTCATCAAAACCCCTGATAACAGCGAAAGAACCCAAATATGACCGAAATATGAAAGATACTTGAACTATGGATAACATATAAAAGAAGTAACAACCATTTGTTTAACTAACAACAACCATATGAGTCCACACTACCTCGAATATTACATTATGGAATAATATGTTGGTCGCCTTCCTTGAACCGGACCCAAATGCTCTAAAGGTGCAAAATAACTAAAAAGCAAATATATAATGGTGACGCACACAATATAATCGAATGTTTGATATTATTAAGCTAACGTAATGTTGTACAATACCAATAATATCAATTACAATCGATTACAAAGACTTTGAACCATTCACGTGACTGTTTTGCTCGTACTTTCTCTCTCTAGAGCAACAACACTTTCTCTCTCTAGAAACGGATACATTTATGGTAGGTTGGGGGGTATTTATAATCCTCACATAAGCCTATGACTTTTACGCAACCGCAACACTCGAAACGGGTGTTACGCAGCGCAACATACTGTTGCGCCACTGTTGTTGCGCAAGAGTGGTGTTGCGCCACTGTTGTTGCGCAACAGTGGTGTTGCCTAGCGTAACAGCTGCCAAAATGCGTTAAAATGCTTTACAACTCGATTTATATACATGTGGTACTTCACGACACATTGCTAGACTAAATACAAACTGCAAATAATGACGGTTATGCTTCAACAAACTCCCCCTTGGATGTAGCTTGTATTTTCGTCAAATCTTTAACGAGAATTTGATGTCGTGAGATCGAGGTTGAATCTTTAATTTCAATGAAGTGTCTCTCGTAGTCCTTCAGTCTGTAATCGACGTCTCTTGAATCTCTCGTGTAGTTAGTCTTCATCCTTAAGCAGCACAGCTCCATGAAGATCAGCTTCGAGTCTTGACTTCCCGGAAGTGCTAAACTCTTCGAGATCCAATCCTTTAAACTATGTAAACATGTTTTACATAGAACTATCCAAACACATGTTTTTGTTCTTTAAACTGATAAAATCTTTTAGTTTGTTTTTTTTTCAGAAAACACGAGACAAAACCTTATAACCTTAGACGATACGTGACAACGAAGAAAATAAACACAGAAATAAAATATTTTTGTGATTATTTTTATTTATAGAGTATATACACTACTTAACATACTACGAAGAGCAAATATTTTTCCTAGAGATTCATTTGCTTTTAGGATCATATCGCTAGAACTGGAGTCATACGAATCAACCGATTATTAGTATATTTGTCCTCTTAAGTACAACATCGACATCATAGAAGAAATCTTCCGATTATTTATTTACATTGCTTTATACGACGTCCCACTTATATTTACACTTTGCTAATTCCGAACATAAACTTAAAACTTCTCATTCGAGTTTTCCTCACATAAACTTAAAATTGTGAAGTTAAATTAATATTACTAAATTGTAAAAAACCAAACATAAACTTAAAATTTCTCCATATAGAATCAACAAACAATCCAACAACCAATTAATATTTTTGTGTCCAAATTAAGAAAATATGAGTGGAGTATTATTATTAGCTTCACCATGGATTTTGGGTACTACTTTTTCATCACCGGAATTCTCACCGTCTCCGGCGACTTCCTCCGGTGGTGGTGTCATCTGTTGTTGTTCTCATTTCAAACCACCAAAAGACCTTAAATTTGTTCTTCATGATGCACTTGATTCTTCTGGATTCAATACTATTTATGCTAGGGTATTAATTTCTTGTTTTTTTTTTTACCTTTTTACCCCAATTAATTGCAACAGTAAAAAATAATTTATTTGCAATTTAACTTTTTAGTTTTTTTTTACAGTAAGTAAACTACTATTTAATTTTAGTGCTAATGCTTATTAATCATTTTTCTGGCTTATTCTATGGGTTATAAGCTGAAAACTCGGCTTATTAAGATTTTTTAATTTTAGGATTAATGCTTATTCAACACTACTTATGCGATTCGGGTTTTTGGGATTGCATATTTTTGGTGCATATTGTATATTGCGCTTTTTAAAACGCAGAATGCAGTTTTAAGTGTTTGGATAAAACTGCATTTTGGTTTACTCTACAACACACTTACTTTTAAGCACCAAATTTGGTGCTTATTTCAGAACGCACTTTTAAATATGTTGGGTTAGCGTATTTAGGTAGCTTGTAGCTTATTAGTTTTTTAAAGCTTCATAAGCACCTGTAAATAAGCCAATCCCAAGCACCCCAAAATAACAGTTATCTGATTAGTTGAACTAAATACTTAGAAGTTTTTTATTTTAAGTGGTTAAATGCATATGCGAAAGGCGCTTTTTTAAAGAGGATAAAACATTTTTTGAGTGTTTGGGGGTGCAAGAAAGTGCTTATTTTAGGTGAATTAAGTTGTTTTTAAGCAGTTAGAGATTGCATATATCAAAATGATTATTCTTACTAGATTTGAAATTACAAGTTTACCCTTAAGATGAAATATGTTGTAATATTCAATAAGCTGATTATCTGCTTCTGCTTGTAGTGAAATAAGGTTTTTTTTTTGTCTAATATGTTAGTTTTACTGATTGGTTAATATACGTGTGAATGTAATGACGTCCAACAGGAAGCAAGGGAGGGGTTCCGCTCACAAATCGGGAAGTTGTCTAAAATAGAGAGGGAAACGAGCATAATCATAAATGGAAACGTTGATTTAGGGAAAACAGCTCTTTATATAGCAGCAGAAGATGACTCACTCATTTCTCACTCTTCTGTACCACTTCCCGTTGATGCTTTTATTGCAAGGTTAGATGACCTTTCTATGGGTTACTGCTCTCGCTACAGTTCATCATTTCGATCATCTCCTGATAGTTTTCTTGAGTGTCTCGAGAGATACATGTATGTGGACAAGGTATGAAATTTTGTCTTTAATATTTTTTAGTTTAGTTTTATAAGAATTTTCAGAAACATTGTTATAAAAGATCGACGTTTTTTTATTTAAGGTAATCTGAGTCTATTACCCATTCAAAATGATGACGTGATAGCTGATGTACCAGTAACTTTACATATGTTAGGTTATTATATGACATGGCGCCTAAAAACCGGTTTACTTGTAAAATTACCCTAAATGAAAGTTTAAACCTTTTTCTGTGAGCAAATATAGCGTTTTGATCCAAAACAGAACTCAAGTTAAAGTTTGTTCTATTTTTTAATGCAATTGCTTCTTATTGTATACAGATATTAGAAACATAGTGAAATTTAAAATCTGTTCGGTAATAGACTAATAGCTAGTTAGTGGACATCTGATTACAGTTCATATTGTGATTTATTTCTATGTCAACATGACGTGAAATATTGTTATAAATCTTGATTTGTGTCCTTATTGTATTTTATTTAGGGATTTCGAAGGACGAACTCAATAAACCAATTAGAGCAACGAGCAGTTTATCTTAATTCAGTAAGAATACTTCTTTCTATGAATGTTTTTTTACTATACTATAATACTGATTTCTGTCAAATGTTGATCCTAAAGCAATATACTATGATCATTTTTGTGCTCAGGTATTGACTCATCGTGTGGGGTCCATGTCTATGCTTTCACTAATATATTCCGAGATCCTGAAAATGCTACGTTTATGGGGTCTCCTAACTTTTGATGTTGAAATTTCTTCTCCTAATGATTCGTATGGTTCTCCTAGAGGATATCTTAAGCAGAAAACTACCGAGTCTGATCAGCAACATATCGTGACAACCGAATCCCTTTTAGTGAAGGTGGTTCCTGTCTTTTATGTTGAGATATTGAGCTGCAGGTTCATTTATGATTTTTTTTATCGAATAAAATTCAGCACTTTAATTAAGTAAGTCTTGTGATATAAATGCTTAAAGAAGGGTTGACAAATGTTTTTCCTTTATATTCGTTGAAGTGAATTCTCATGTCATAGAAAGAGGAAGAAGCCTGTAAACGGCTAAACGCAACATATATATTGATACGTAAATCTGTGTGTAGATATTGAGAGACTTGAAGGATGCGTTTTGGCCTTTTCAACTTAACCAAAGTAGAAGTCCATTTCTAAGAGCAGCAGAGGCTGCACACTGCTCTGACAGATCTGCCGATGTTGACAAAAGGTCAAACGGGTTGAATACACAACATAAGCGTCTGAAAACGAAATGGGTCAAATAGGTCCAAATGTTTTCAATGTCGTAAATCTTTTTATGTAAAAAAGCATATTGTTTTAACATTATAATTATTTAATCATATTCAATATTAATTATTTACTAATGTCAAAAAATTGGACTAGAAGTTTTCGGAACCCATTTTGATTCGCAAATGGAAGCTACATGTTTTGACCCGTTACTCAATCCCCCGTAACCCCTTTTTTCACCTCTACTTTCTACGTTCCTTAATCTAGTGTATTCTGTCTACTACAGTGGCTTGGATATTGCGTCTGCAAAGGCTGGTCGACATAGGCTAGAACGCGGAGTTTGGACCAGTGTTCGCTTTGGGGATATAAGGCGTGCACTCTCTGGTATACTGTTTGTTGTTTCTCTCTTGTCATTAAAATAATTCACGGACCACTTGAACTCTAGAAACCATAGGAAAACAAGTTCGATTTGATTTTTGCCTACTTTGGATGTTTATTTTTCCTTGGACAGCATGTGAGCGGCTGATTATTCTGGAAGCTGATCCTGTGGAACTAAGAGATTATGGTGTTCTCTTGTATCATTGTGGATTGTACAAGGAATCATTGCAATACCTCAAGTTATATCAAGATACAGAGGTAAATTGTACTACTCGGTTGGTGGAGGTTGAAATTTCGAACCATTTACTTATGAACGGTTCGATCCCTGTTATATTTATCTCTCATGGGTCAAACGGGTAAATTATTTTGTTTTTGCCAAAAAGGAAATAAGTCAAAATGGTCGAAAGTCGTCAAAGTGTATTTTATTAGTTATAATTTCCTATGTGATTTATTCAAATTTATCACTTTTGAAACGGAGAATTACTAATTTGACTCGGTCCTACATACAAAAAGCAATTTTGACCTTTTTAGAATGATTTTCAATGTTTTAACCCTCGAAATCACATGATACTCTGCGATTTTTCCCTAAAAAGAAAAAATCGTTATTTTTCAAGGCAAAATAAGAACATATCGTAAGGTTCACTATTATGTTCTTAAAAACAAAAACTAAATGAGGCAAAAAAGCAAATGCGCAGTCTCCCTTGCGATTTTAAGTTCGAATTTTTTTTCGTGACAAGGTTAAATATGCTATTTGTATGTGGGTCTCGTCAAATTAGTAATTATCAACTTTTGACCTATTATAATCATTTGACGCATCAACAATTTATTTAAAAAGTTCAAGTTTTGGCGCGTAATTCCAACTCCAACACTCTCCAACACCAAAAATATTAACCGTTTTGACCTGCTGCCCAACCCCTCCCTCCGATTTTTTGCCACTTCTTCCGGTAGGCAACTAAATCAAACTTTCATCGCCTATTTTTAATCAAAAGAAATCTCATTACAGAAATCTAGTCTGGTGAAGCAATCTGGAGATCCATTCGCAAAACTAGAGGAAGATGCTTTAGAAAAGTTAATCATACGACTTAACCTTATCTTGATGGAGGGCAACTGGACTAGACCTTCGTCCATTGCAAGTTCTTTATACAACAACACCGATCCTTGGTAACAAATATAGAGTTTGTAACAAACATTGTAAATAGTGTATATGGTATAGTCTTATCAACTCTTCTTTCTTTGAAATTGTTCACATAGAGCTCGTAATTTCATCCAAGTTTTTTTCCGCTCATAGTTGGTTAAGCCGGTGGCAGCTGGTTCATGAAGTTCTGTTGGATTGTAAAGATCTACTAATTCTATAACATCAAATCCTAAGTGGTCACGTATTTATAAACGCATTTCAGACTATATTTGGGTTATATGAATAGGTAAACATATGTCAACATTCATCGGTGGACATACGAAACTCTTCAAATGTTTTCCATGAAAAGTTACGAACATTATACACCTTTTAATTTCTAACAAAAGGCACATTCTAAATAAATTATGAAAAATACATATTTTTTTAAATGATATTTCATGACTAAAATTCCATTTTCGAGAAATGAATGGAGGGTGATCAGTTTGCTTAGTATAATTTAGAATTAAGGGGATGTTTGTTTCGATTTATTTGTTGAACTTATGAGCTTATGTAAATTTTTAAAAAGTCATCAACTTTTTTTTTCTGGCTTATGAGTTTAATAAGTCTTTAATCTCAACTTAATAAACTGATAAGCAAAAAAAAAAAAAAAAAAAAAAAAAAAAACTCCTTAAATAAGAAACACACACCACCATCAATTAATTATCTTTATTCTCACTTAGCTATTATAAAAGTAATATTTTGAGAAGTAGATTCACCCTAAAAAACTTTTAAATTTAATTTTGTTATTGCTCGATAAAATTACTAAAATATCGTTGATTAGGAATGAAGATGACAATTATATTTTAGCCGTCCCCTTATAAGTAAGGACGGATTGAGTTCAAAAGTTTGTTAGCGATAGTAAATGAGAAGTAACATATAAGCTTAAATATGCCTAATCAATACAATTTTCCTATTTATGTCTCATCATACAAACCACTCGATAGAGTTCGTGATGTTATAGCCTTTTTCCATAACCGTTAAGTCGTTACGCACTCGACCATCACGGTTATGTTTTTCTTTTTTGGGTTGAGTTAATAATAAATAGAAAAGAAAAGGAAAAATAAATGGGTATTTGAGTCTATTTACTGAAATAATTATTTGAAAATTACTTTATTATTATTTTGATGATTTTTCCCTCTGCAACTTCAACAATGGCGTTTATAATTCAATGAAATTATTCAAATTCGGATCCGAAACAGGGCACTATATTAAACTATAATATGTAAAGTATATATATGTTAACTCAATTACGCGAAATGAAAACCATTATGTTTAGGCATGGATAAAAAAGATAATGCAAGCTGATGAGGATGTTGAAAAGATTGCATTGGCTGTTTCGGTTTTAGTTTGTGAGTTAGTTAGTTGTCTTTATAACGTTGAATTATACGTTTGATTTTTACATAAGGTGTTCTTACTCTTTTTGTTATATTATTATTGCAGCGAAAGCTTTGGAGTTGTTTTTGCGGGATCTTTGTGATCGGACGTATGATATAACTCTAACCAGAGGTGCCAAGACTGTTAACTCGCTGCATTTGTAAGTCCAGCTTCTAACTGTTTTTTATAAGGTACATTGTACGTGTAGTCTATATCTAAGAGATGATGACGAGCATGGAGAATGATAATTCAAACGGTGTTGACAGAAACATGTTTTGTACAATTAGAATGGGAATGAAACTTGTGGAATAGTAAAAGTAGGAAACACTCTATTTTTAACGGAGGTTTGGAGAACGTTGCGGAACAATGGTAGAAACCAACCAAACTAGCTATTGAAAATAACACCAAACGAACACCAAAAGATTGCCAAATATTTCTTGTATTAAAACTAAGAAATCTATTACGAAAAGGAAGAAGAGAAAATAAACTACAACTTATTAGTTGTTGTGTTGGGATGTTTTTTAAACACAAAATGAGTTCATGCCATTTGGTGTCTCACGTATGTGAGGGAATGGCACAAATTTTGTGCCAACCTCGAAATCCAACCATATCATTTCAACCATCCAACCATAACAATCTCCAATTCCAACCAAATCATATATGAGCCACTAATCCAACAAATCTCCACCTTGGCGAATACAAATATCTCTAACCTCTCCGTCATCCGTTGTTCGTGGTGTCTCAAAACATCTTCAAGTTTTCACAATATTGATCAAGTTCAAACAAGAGTTGAACTTGATCAAAGCTAATACTTTCGTCAACATATCAGCGGGATTCTTAGTCGTATGGATCTTCTGAATTCGAACTCCACCTTCTTCTAGTATCTCTCGTATAAAGTGATATTGAACATCAATGTGGTTCGTCCGTGCATGATTAACTTGGTTCTTCGCTAAATGGATTGCACTTTGACTATCAACAATGCATTTTGACAAACTTCTGATTTATTCCAAGTTCACCAAGCAATCCATGAATCCATATTGCTTCATTTACAGCCTCTGTGATTGCCATATACTCTGCTTCTGTGGTTGACAGAGCAACAGTTGACTGTAAAGTAGACCTCCAACTGATTGGAGCTTTCGCAAGAGTAAAGACATAGCCCGTAGTTGATCTTCGCTTGTCTATAATCACCGCCATAATCTAAATCACAGTATCCAACAACCACTGCCTATCTTCTTGTTCGAATTCCAACCCAACATCAACTGTATTATGGATGTACCGTAGTATCCATATTCAACAGCTTGCCAATGTTCCTTTCCTAGGTTATGCATATACCTGCTCACTACCCCAACTGCTTGGCAAATATCTGGTCTAGTACGCCCCATAGTATACATCAAGCTACCAACAACATTTGCATACGGTACAGTTTTCATTGCATCTCTTTCCGCATCATTCTTCGGTGACATAGTAGCATTGAGCTTAAAATGAGGAGCGAGTGAAGTGCTAACCGGTTTTGTATCGTTATTGATTCCAAAACGCTTTAACATCCTTCTTAGATATTCTTTCTGACTCAAACAAAGCTTCCTCAATTTTCTGTCTCTGACTATTTCTATGCCGGGAATCTTCTTTGCTTCACCAAGGACCTTCATCTCAAATTCCCTTTTTAATAGAGTCTTCGGGTTTTCAATCTCCCTTAGACTCTCGGAAGCTATCAACATATCATCGACATATAGTAGAAGATGTATGAAGGACCCATCTTGTAGCTTCTTCAAATACACACAATGGTCGTATTTGCTTCTTGTGTACTTTGACTCTAACATAAACTTGTCAAATCGTTTGTACCAGTGCCTCGGAGATTTCTTTCAGTCCATACAACGATTTAGTAAGTTTACATACTTCATTTTATTTTCCAACAACTTTGAACCCTTTTGGCTGAACCATATAGATTTCCTCTTCCAAGTCTCCATGCAGAAATGCAGTCTTGACATCCAACGGAACTAGTTCAATATCCAACTGTGCTACCAAAGCCAACATTACTCTAATGGAGGAATGTTTTACCACCGGAGAAAAGACTTCATTGTAGTCGATTCCCTCCTTCTGAGCGTAGCCTTTAGCTACCAATATTGCTTTGTAGCGAACATCATCTTGGCCGGAAAATCCTTCTTTTATTGCAAATACCCACTTGCATCCAATTTCCTTCTTTCCCTTTGGGAGAATGGTTAACTCCCAAGTATGATTCTTCATGAGAGACTACATTTCTTCGCTCATGGCAATCCTCCACTTATCTTTCTCTGAACTTCGAACCGCTTCAGTGAAAGTAGTAGGAACATCATCAGCTGCAATTGAGGATGCACAAGCCACCATATCAACAAAGCGAGCAGGCTTTTTAATATTTCTCTTTGGCTTGTTGGTTGCAATTGTGGAAGTTTTTGGGTTTGAACCTCCTTTTCATATGAATCTACTTCTACCGTAGGAGATTCTTAAACTACTTCTTTGTCTTCTGGGCAAATTGTTCGTTCAAACTCCAACCTTCTTGGTGGTTCCATCTAGCTGCTCAACGAGCACCTTCTTTAACATGGTAGATTCATCAAAGGTGACATCCCTACTAAAGGTTATTTTCGTTGTCTCTGGACACCACAACCAATAGCCTTTGATTCCAGATGTGATCCCCATAAAGATTGCTTTCTTTGCTCTAGGATCCAACTTGGATTCCTTCACATGATAGTATGCAGTAGAACCAAACACATGTAAGGAATCATAATCTGTAGAAGGTTTCCCAAACCATTTCTCCAATGGTGTTTTTCCATCAATAGCAGAAGATGGTAAAGGATTAACGAGGTGACATGCATATGTTACAGCTTCATCCCACAATTCTTTACCCAACCCAGCATTGGATAACATACACCGAACTTTCTCCATCAATGTTCGGTTCATGCGTTCTGCCACCCCATTTTTTTGTGGTGTATGTCTAACGGTGAAGTGTCTGACGGTGCCTTCATCTTCACAAACCTTATTGAATACGTCAATTTTGTATTCTCCACCATTGCCTGTACGAAGTCGTTTGATCTTTCTTCCCGTCTGAGTTTCCATCATTTTTTTCCACTAGAGGAACACTCCTAAAAGTCATCAACAAAGGTCACATAATAGTGCTTGCCTCCTAAAGAGCTTGTCTTTGAGGGTCCCCACACATCAGAGTGAACATAATCCATAATACCTTGCGTATTATGGATAGATGTCCCAACTTAACCCTTGTCTTCTTCCCGCTAATGCAATGCTCACATAGATCCAACTTACAAGAGCGTACTCCTTTCAACAATCCTTGCTTTATGAGAAAATTCAAGGATTTTTCTCCTGCATGTCCCAAGCTCTTATGCCATGGCCTAGCTGCTTCTGAATTTCCATCACCACCGGTAACAGCTGCCACAGTTCCTGTAACTGTTATCCCCTCGTATGGTATGTGTTGTTGCTTTTACGACTACCCCTTATTACCACAAGCACACCACAGATAATCCTCATAACCCCATCTTTTTCTCTCACTTCTAGCCCTTTAGATTCTAAGGTTCCTACAGAGATAAGGTTCTTCTTTATTTTTGGTGAGTACCCAACGCCTTTTAAAGACACTGTTAGTGCAATTTGTTTGACAGTTTTTCTAGATTACTAAGTCTGTATGTATAGTGTTGTTCGTATATTTCTTTTCGATGTTTTTGTTCTTTAGTAGTATTTTAGCCTAATTTGTCAACATCGTGTTGGTGCATTATTTGAACGGCATTTGTTCATTCTATTTGGATTAAAAGTCTAATCCAATTCCTTTTACCTATATGTTTGAATGACTCGAGTCGTAAGCCTTCTCAAATTTTATCCTTTTAAAGTATGATCTGAATCGACTCGTTCAGGTAAAAATTACCGCCTCTAATTTTACCGCTTTGGTTGTTAGCCGCGGCGGATCTTGCTCAATTTATACTAGGCAAGGTCCACTTTCATTTTGTTATTTAGTATTTTGGTTGTTCTTGTTGAAGTGGGAATAAAGTAGATTGACTTTGACTATTAAAATTCTAAGCAAGTCAATTTTTATCATTTTAAATATATACTATACTTTTCAAATTCAAATTTAACACATACCAGTATGAATTGAAATTTATTTTAGACTTTGTAAATATAACTTTAACTTGGATATTGTAAAATTATTTTCTTATGTTTTGCATAAATAACACATCGATATGGGTAACGGCCCGCTAAGCTGATATAGCGATATTTGCAAACAACAACAACGAATTTGAACTAGTCTCTAGTTCTTTTATCTCATTATAGCCGATTAGCTGCCCTTCATCACATCATAAACTATACAAAAAAAGACAATTTCATTACATAACTTACGCTTTCTGGCTTTAATACTCATTAACTTCAAAATTCGTCAATGAATCAGTTTGCAAAACGACGTATAAAAAATGTAATCAGACTGAAATCAATATAATTCTCGCTTTCATGTATTTGTATATTACAATGTAGTAATGCACACGTATGGTAATAGAATAAATCAAGAACACAAAAATGAATGTGATATAAAACAAGATTAAAAGTAACTAGACTGAACCTGCAAGAGTTCAAGTTGTGCTAATAATTTCGCCACAGTTGGTTTCAATTGCGAGTCACCATTCTGTGCGAGATCAATCAACACCACCTGTGCAGATTCTCCGTACTTAACTCTATAATCTTCAATTCTAAAAACTCTCTCTAATATCCAAACCGCTTTTTCTTGTGTCTTTACACTCCCCAATTCCATCACTTTTATAACTGCTTCTATTCCTGACATCTTCTCAATAAAACCACACCCGATTTCCCATATCTCATTTTGCATAAGATTCGATAAAGCCTCAAGAGCAGCTTCATCAGCTCCCCTTTCGTTACCTTCCAAGATTTTAATCAATGGAGAAACTGCACCTGCTTTCACTAAGCAAAAATTACTCTTAACGAAACAATAACCATCGTGAACTTCACAAAACGCCTCTGCAGACGGAGGAACACATAACCATGTTGACTTTTTTGGCTTTCTGAGGTTTAAAGAGTTTCTTGATAACTCAGCTAGGGAAGTTGCCGCTCTGGACTTGGCAATTATCGGCCCATCTGACAGCATATTTACTAAAATAGGTATTACCTTATTTTCAGCAGAGTATAGCTGTAGTTTTAAATTGGATGTACTGGTAAATCTCATTAGTATACCTGCGATGTTCTCAACCAAATGTGATGATAAAAGGAACGTTGAATTTGCTGGTTTTGAACTCATGATGGAAACAAGAACAGGTAATAAGTTCGCCTTTTTTAGTACTTCCGTAGCTTTCTTATCATTAACAGGAATATTACACAGAATTCCAGCAGCAGTCGTTTTTTCACTTTCAGACGTTGAAGATGAAAGAATGTTTACGATTGTAAGAAGATGGGTTTCCCCCAGGTGCTCCATGAGTTCATCTGCTAACTCTTTAGACAAAGTGTAAATCAATTTAAACGCACCGATTCTGGTTTTATGATTTGTTTCGTTAAGAAAAGGTAAAAGAAGTTGAATGGATCCATTTTCCTTCATTTTTCTTCTAACTTTTGAACCATTAGGATGAGAAGCAATACTATTTAACGCTTCTAGAAGGTGATGCTGAATCACGGGACTAGAAAGATTAAGAAGCGAGAACATTTGAAGAGCAATGTCATGGTTGACCAGCATGGAGTCACACTTTGCAATTCTCGCAAGAATGGCTGATGCTGGTTCACGGAGAGTCATTAAAACTGATGTGACGGAAAATAGAAGTTGAAGAAGTGATGGAACGATTCCTGAATTAATTAACCGTTTTGTGTTTTCTTTTAAGGTAGATAAGTTTTGTAGTGCACTTAACGACGATAGTTTAGCTTCAAGTTTTCCTTCTTTGAACATTTTAACTAATGGTGGAATTGCACCATCTTCTCCGATGGAAACCCGGGTTTGGTCTCGTAATTCCATTCTTGAAAGCGATGTTGCCATGAGAATTTTACTCATGTCGGATCCTGTAAGCATGTAATAAAGGGAACATTATCATTACAATAACAATCAGAATCTTTAAATAATACAGTTTACGAAGCTGTATGCATTAAAAAGAACACTTTCTGCCCGTTTAATCACTTCACACCCCATTTGGCCCGAGCCCCTTTCAGCTAATATTTTTTCAGATATAAACCATGCAAAAAATTATTTAAGTTACCTTCGGTTAAGTACTTTATCAGTGGCTTGAAATAACCAGCTTCTGCCATATGAAGTGCATTCTGAGTATTACTCGACAAAGCAGCCAACAACCTCCCTGCATCATTGGACGCAATTTGATCTTCGCCATTCAAAATGGAAACCAACATAACTATACATCCTTGAATTCTTCCGATCCTTCTCCTAACAGCAGAAACATCAGACAGAGTCGATAATAAGCCTACTGCCTCCCTCTGTTCGTCTTCATCCCGAGTCAACGATTTGACCAGTAATGACAAATACTCTAACTCTGCCATCTTGCTCTGCACATTATTTGACTAAAATAATATACATATACATAAACCGTAGATGGTGACAATTTCGATCTATTTACTTATGAATGAGTCAGTTCAGGTTATGTTTTATCTCATGCATAAAACCTCCATCATTTTATTCAAAAAAACTGACTATTGAAATAATATCCTCAAAGTTTAAAAAATACAACACATACCGTTATTCCATCATATTGTGCAACGATGCTTCTGAGACTCTGAATGATACTCAACCGATTAACTGGCTTTGAAGAACTCAACCGATTAAACAGAATTGAAATAATACCCTCAGCATCTATCCATTCATAAGTAGCCTCACCATCCCTAATGAACGTGTTCAACGTAAATAGTGCAACTTGTAGTTGTTCATCATCTCCAGACTTAAATTGCAAAACAACATCTTCAAGACTAGAACACGATACAACTTTGTTCACTTCAACTATCTCCTCGACAATACTTTCCTCTTCTTCTTCTTCTTCTTCCTCCGTATCAACATCTTCTAAAAAATCTGACTTACTATCAGAACTCCCAGCACTAAACTGTGAAACACTCATCATTTCCCTCCTTAAAGCTTCAAGTTTCTCTTTACCCGTCATGGAAATATCATGACTAGCAAACAACACAAGACCAATAGACCTGCCAAGGTTTTCCGTAATCTCCTCAATCCGTTTGTTGGGTGAAGATGAATAACAAGGACTGGCAACTAAAGCCTTTGCACGTTTTAACTCAGTTTCAAGAGACTCAACAGCTGTAGTTATGGTAGAATTCTCAATGATGTTATTTTCTTTAAATTCACTAAGAGCTACAGTCAAGTTACGCGTACAGTAAGACAATTCCACCAACGTTTCGGATTCTTTAGTAACACTACTACTTGCCTCGTCAGCATCAGACGCATCAACATAAATACTTTTACCCTCCATTTCTTCACAACCCCAGATACCGAAAAAACAGTTTTTTTAAATTTTACTAAAACTTAAAAAAATAGAATTATGGCCCAAAGATCATACATAATTAATCTAATTTAAGAAGAAACTGAGACTGGAATCGAGAATAGACGATTCGTCGAACAGTTGTCGGTCAATGATGATTAGAACCAAAAAAACCTATTCTTTAATTTCTGTAGGAAAATTTATGGAACAGTTGGTGTGCAGAAATGAGTGGAAACAAGAGAAGTGATTTAATTTGTTTGAGACAATTCGTCGAACAGTTGGTGCAAAGATGATAAAAATCAAGCTTTTAGACAATTTATCGAAAAGTTGGTGTGCAAAGATTGACTGGAATCAAAAGAAAAAAATTCCCAGTTCTCTGAGACAATTTATCGAACAGTTGGTGTGCAAATATGAGTAGCATCAAGAATTTATCAAACAGTTGGTGGGCATAAAAAAGATTGAATTTTGATGGAATTTCCAAACGTGGAATACAAAGTTTGATAGTTTGAAGTAATCTGAGTGGAAGTTGACTTGGTCTTTTTCTTGTGGGATCATTTTCCAACTGACGTGACCTCAGGGTGAAAGACAAATGGGTAAACAACAAAACTGGGGGACGGCGGCTGATCGGTGCTCTGCCGGAGTATTTTAATACCTTAATTAATTCGACTCAGATTATTTCATCGCCTTTTTTTTCTAATTTTATTTCTGATAGCTTAATTACTTGGAATAATAAATCATTTCTTCTTCACCATTGACAGGTGGAAACAAAAAACAAATATGCTACTCTAATGAAATAAAAATAATAAGTTAACTAAAGTTAAATCGATAGGTGGTTAAAACGTAAATGGGATAAAAACAACGTCAAATAAAATTAAGTGTTTAAAATAATATATGTTTAGAAGTTAAGGATAAAAACATTGTTAAAAAGGTTTAAGTTGATAAACTTTGTTGTTTTTGAGAACATGTACGTGATATGAATATATATGAAAAACACATTCCATATTATTCGTCACATAATTAGATAGTTCGCAATCCGTCACTTGTTTCTCCTACGGTTGGTTTAACGCCCTCGGAAAGTATAAAAGGTACTATCGGTAAAAAGAAATATGTTTCTTTTAAAAAAAGATAACGATAGCCCTCACTAACTGGGTTATCCGTTCTTATTTATAATTCTTTAACATGAGATATCATGTTAAACCAAACCCGAAAGAATCTCGATCCTTAATCAATTTTGTTCAGAATCAATCTCAAAATTAAAAGAAAGAATTAAAGCAAGAAATAACAAAAATAAAAGTTATAAAGAACATCCGAAGTTGCTTTATAATTCATTCGGTTCCTACACGGTTACAGCCACACTTTACTTTTGATTTTCTAGCCTCGTCTTTCATCTTTCAGTTACTTTAATCGATATCAAAATATGTGTTTTCTTTTGATCTGAGAATTACATGAATTTGCTTCATAGCTTTTTGTTCAGTAGATTTTTTTAGTTGCGGGTTGCAAACACAAGATGTATCTTACTATAAGCAGACATGCGTTTTTAGTTTCATCATCCACAAAAGAAAGAAAGAAAATATACATAATCGACCGACTATCCATGCATTTTTAGAACAATACGAGATATATCAAAACTGTAGAAAAACTCCATAGGTATAACACATAATATTCATAGAGTACAATCTTGGCGAACTTCTACAATTTTTGTATGCAAATCGACTCTCGTGTTTTAGACTATTTCTTTCTGTGTTGCAGAATCAAAATCAAATAGTATACCTTCATTTGTATGGGAAGAAAAAACAGATATGTGATGTGATTTATACTGGTGTAGCTAAGTAGAACCTACAAAATAAATAAAAAACGGATGAACAGCAACTATGAGATTACTTATTGTCGTTTAAACTTCAATATACTTTTTTATTAGTCATTTACCTTTAGAGATGTATAGGTATCCTCAAACCATCATGTGCAAGCTGAACTGGAATTCCTTCTCTGTAACAAGCAAGACATGAAATATTAAACGGGAAGTTGATTGTTTGATTGATATGAGATATTTCAAGGAGGCAGTTTTGAGTGATTGAGTCATTAACTTACGAATGGGTCGTTTAGGTTATGGTCCATCTCTAACAGATCAAATGATAAAATCAAAATTTAGCTTATAAGAATACGGGTCAAATGGGTCCGAACAGGGCATAAGTCCACAACATATATTCTTAATGCGAAATTTATCCTAAATCGCTTTATTAAAGAATAGGTTATAATTTTAATAATCTACGTTTTGTAATAATATTTAGTGTCTTAATTACTTATAATATTTTTATAGGGACCAAAAAGTGTTTGCAGCAAACCGATTTTAACACAAACCCGTTTTGACCACCCACCCAACTCACATATTTTGCCACCTCTAAATATTAGCAACAATCTCGATCGAATATACCTTTTAGACCAATCCTGAAGGAACTCGTTATCTTTGTGGTGATCAAACTCATGGGTCATTCCGATTAGATATGCTCTTTTTGGTTGTAACCTTTTAATGGCTTCAAGTGTCTGTTAATTCATATGTGACGTAAGATATACAGATGAAAACTGAATCAAATAAAGTGAGCTAGATCTCGATAAGAAAACTTAGTTACAAACCTGGGGGAAGCAAAAGTGGGTATTATGGGTATTATTCTGCACAAAAGGTTACATGAAAACATGCCCACAATGAGGAATTGAATGGTGGACAATAATCAAAGTGAAATAGTATTAGAATCCTTTTCTTAAGTACCATAAATAGTAGAGAATGTATTTGTATAATTTTTGAAGTTATTTTGTAAAAGAAGTCTTTATCGGACGACATTGTTATATAGTAAAATCATAATGAACCAAAAAAGAAAACAAAATTATGGAGCAAAAAAAATAAAAATTCTCCTAACATGTGCTACAATAAGATTGATAGGTTCATATCAGAATGAAACCTCGCTTCGTATACATACAAGTAAAAATGTAAAGGGAAACAATAATGTGGAGTCCTAACCTTATAAAGTGTATCCAGTATAAGAAGATCCAGCTGTTGGTCTCCTCTTTTGGATATATCTGCACAATCATAAACTCGCTATTAAACTACAAAATCTTTAAAAAAAAATGTAAAAATGCATATTTTGATTCCACTATTTTTTGCACTGAATGAGAAAACAATATGATATGTAAACACAACAAGTTCTAGACCTACACATCAGGAAGATTGAAGTATCAAAGTACAAATCTAGGAAGAGAAACGGAAGAAACACTCACAGAGTTCTGTTTCTTCGAGGAAGCGTGAAACATCAGATATATAAGCTACTTTGGAATGTTTTCCAAATGAAAATCCTAAACAAACATAATCCTCCCCATGCATCACCTAAATGAATGTAAACAACAATCAGACCACCTAGATGTCTATAAACTATCTTTGGTCTGTGTTTATTATAGCAAACAGAAATTGAAAAGTTTAGATGATAACCGGCAAGGGAACGATTTCTAGTCCAGATGCAACAAATGGTTTCGTACTATCATTTTCAATTATTCTCCAATCAAGTTGTGATACACGTCTAACTTCCTGACCCGCCTTAAGCTTTCTTTGAACCAAGTAGGGAAATTTCACTTGTAAGCTGTTTAACACACAAAAATCCAGTGAACATGCATACAATATTTAGTATATCGGAAAAACGACTGACAGAAAAGTCTTCCTATTTTACTTATTTTCCCCTTCTATAAATAAATTACTGCTTAGCATGAATAGAAGCTAAAATGAAACTTGATCATGGTATTGTTTAGAAAAGATGAAAACCCAAGAATTTGAGTACCTCTCCATTGCATGCTGATTGAGGAAAATAGATGTAGGTTCAATGTCGTTTACTGGACTGAATGGTTGCACTGCACGGATGTCATCGAGACCGAGAACCGCATCAGCATGTTCATGAGTCAAAACAATCTGCGTTTAGAACAAGCATTAGCTATTTATCTGGATGTTAAATAGCAAGTGAAAAAAATATTAACGGACCATAGTAAAGCAATGAAAAAGAATAAAAGATGAACAAAATGTTCCATGTTAAGATATAGTTTACTTCCCAACAAGTGGCATACAGAAACATCTCCAGCGGATAATTTTTTGATTTATTAGCAAAAGTCGAGATCACTTCATAAATCATGTGTGTAAATTTATTAGTGCAAAGCAAGTATCATGTCTTCTGAGATGCAAGTTGTGCTTCTTATTAATAACTTTCACCAGGATACATAAAAGTTTGAGAATCGGGTTTTCAATGAAAAAAGGTGTCTAGTTTTGTTTCAACAAACCCGAATCCTTCAAATAACAAATAAACCTTGATTTTGGGCATAATTATCTCAAAAGAATAATTAGACTTTGTATCGAACAAGAAAAATAATCTGCCAAGAAATAATTTCATAAGTCATAGTGGAAGAATATCCAACGAAGAAATAAAACTTTTCCATCGTATATTTATCAAATTTTGAGAATCCTTAATACCAACTAAGAAAGTCTATCAAGAAGAAAAGAAAACTCACAGAATCAACTTGAGGAATCTTATGAAAAGTGAACCATCGAAGAACTTGTTCCCTAAATGTCTTTCCAACATCAATTACTATGTATTTATGTCCCTCACCACTCGGACAATAATCAATCAGAAGAGATGTATTGCACCTACAGAGCATAAATTAATTATTCTTATGAACCGTCATTGACATCAAAACAATCTTAATGAAAACATATCTACATATTCAAAAAATTTACTGAAAAAAATAGATGACAAGAGAAGCATAATTTCAGACTAAATACTGATGTTCCTAATTACATTCTTAAACTACTACGTTCTTAAACTAATTCACTCTCAAATCAAACATTACAGTGATAATATTTTTTTTCTTATCAAACGTTCTTCTATGTTACTACCTCCATAACAATAAAGAGCGAGTAATTTTCAGATTTCCGATATTCAAAATATGACAAACATTCATTTTCATAAGTAATCTAATTATGAAGTCTCATTCATAGTTTAACCTGGATACCAGATTTTCCTTACATTTATGAACAATTCTTATCAAAGCTAGAACATTCTTACCGATTTCGAAAACCTCTACTCTAATGTAGCAATAACTTATATGAACTATTTACAATGCTGCTACAGTTATCAAAATTATCCGAAACACCAGAATCAATCAAATCTAAACAATCTAAAGTTATCATATCTACAATCATGCATTGGAGATCAAACGCAACTACAAACTCCAAAAGTTACAACTAATTATTTTATCTCTTATCAAACAGTCTTCTATCTACTGTACTACCTCCGTCACAAGAGAACGCGTAATTTTTCATTTCTGATACATTCAAATTATAACAAACATACTTTAGAAAAAAAGTATTAATTAATTACGAAGCCTCATTCATAGTTAAACTTAAACCTACGTACCAGCTTTTCGTTACATTTTATCGAAATTTCCAAAACTAAACAATCTAATGAAGTATATACAATGCTACTATAGTACTATAGTCATCAAACTCATCCGAAAGCTCGGAATCAATCAAATCTAAACAATCTAAAGGTATCAGATCTACGATTACGCATTCGAGCTAAAAACCGCAATAAAAACTAAAAATCAACAATCAATATAATGATCTAATACCTATAGTTAGGGTTACGTTCAGGTGGAGTGGATAACGACTGAAAACAGACTTTACAAGGTGGATCGGAGGGTTTGATGAGGCACATTGCGTTCGGAACTGCACTTGAACAACCAGTACCTAGAAAAATCAAGGATGAGTCGGATTGTTTGTGATTGCCGTTTTCCGATATTTTACCGGCGGTGTCCATTAAAAGGTGCCGGAAAATGGAATTGGAGGATTTGGGATTTAATGGCGGTAATTTGGAAGAAGGAAGAAGAGATGATGTGTATTTAAAGGAAGGGGATTTTTACCGGTTTGCGATGGAGTCCCTATGATTATTTTAAACAATGCTTTATAATTAAAACACGAGTGAGTTTATCGGCGCGTTGCTACGGGCGTAGTCGAAAACCAAAGAAAAATTAAATAAAAACTTAAATAAAGGAAAATACCTAAATTTTTTATAAAATTAAATACCGATACTAAAAAATACACTAACCCAAAATCTTTTGAAAAAATACATAAACGGATAAATAAAAATGTTATAAAAAGTTTAAAGAAAAATCGTTATTTTTATGAAAACTAAATATCAACCCAAAGTAAACAAAAAACCCTAAAATCAGTACAAAGTAAATGCGGGAAAAAAACTTCTAACGTAAAGCAAAAATAAAAAAGGGTTATAAAAACTTAAAGAAACTTCTTTTTTTAATAAAACTAAACTTTAATCCAAGATAAAAAAAACTCAAAACAATGCTAAAAAGGAAAAAGAAAAAGATATTTCTTTGAACCCGACCCAAACCGAATCGGGCCATGTGATTGATGGATATGGCTAGTGAATAGTGTAAAGCTTTCTGAAATGTTATATAGTTAATTAATTAATTTCATTTAGTGGGTATAATACTAAATTTCATTCAGCCAAACTGTATAATCAACAACGTTAATGAACCTCATCATTATATGTTTAGCCGAGCACATCATCATATATTTAGCCAAGCACAAATTATCCAATCAGTGGCACGCATATGCAAAAGTTTAACCTCGTGACATATGGTATCATACCAGGTTTGTCCGGAAGATTCTGCATCAAGATTGTCTTTTCTCAGGGCGACTTTTTCGCTTAACGAGAAAAACGTGTCAGAAATCCGTCCCTTCCGATCGATATTTCTCTCCAAATATGTTAAGGTGCATGATGCGCAATGATCGTGAGAAAGGATAAATAAGATATGAGAAAAGTAAAATAATTGCGAATAAGACTTATTCAGGTATAAGAAAATGGTATGATGATAAATGCATCCTTACAAATACTAAAAAATAATATGTTGGCAAATGAAACCTTTAAAAATACCGAACATAAGTACGCTATTACGTTAGAAATGCGAAAGTGAAAAAGCTCTTTGTTTGAATACCGAAGCTATTTGCGATTGAATAAGAGGCGAAAACCTTGTGGATATTGAAAAATAATTTGCTGACAAATAAGATCTTTTAAGTACTACAATCAAATAACATGTTGCCATTGTTAGAGCACACGGTATGATAATCGTGATTCTTGAATATTTTTGCTGACCTGGCATTAAAAATCAAGATTGTGAGTTTTTTGTTGGTGTGATAATTATGATTGTGAGTGATTGTGGGAAATGTAGGACCCTTCAGGTTTTTTTAAGAGAAATGATCAAATGAAGTGTTTTATGAGTTTGGAATTGTTAAGTTAAGTTTTGAAAACTTCCGGTTTACTTATCACTAGAACGTACTAACTGTAGGCACTTAGGTATAACGAGCGTAGATCCTTCGTACAATCCGACAAATATAGTATAATCGAAATAGTTGTTACGGAGTTAATCGTAGATCAATAATTCCTTAATAAAAATGATAAAAATTGCCGAAAAGTAAATCACGAAAATCGCGGTTGTCACATATACATCGAGTACTAATTTGAATACCCGTATGATGTACGGTTGACAAAAATTAACCTAAATGTTATAAGAAAAAAATATGTTATGTTTACATCAATATATGTAATCATAAAATTTACAATGTTGTCGCATTATTAAACATAACTTCTATTTCTAAGTTTATTTATTTAATAAGTAAATTTAAATAAACGACCTTATCTAAAATAACTTCCTTTTCTAACATCACTTATACAAAAATTAAAATTAAATGAAATAATATCAATTTTGATTCGATGAAATGTATAGTTATATTGAGAATGGTTGTTATGAATCTATAATAATGCAATATGATGTTATGTAAGTGTCGCATTGATAGGTCAGTGTTACACTTACATTGATGATAAAAGTGTAAATAAATATACGTGCAACGTAATAGTTGTCTTTTATGAAAATAATAATATATACTTTTAGCATCATGATCATCTATTATCAATTATTTTATTATTTCTTACAAATAAAATAGCACACTTCCTTGCAATAAAATTTGAATATTTTGAATATAACCGCTTAATATAATTAAAGTTTTAAATAAATTATAATCTAGTTAAATAGAAGATAAAAATATCAAATAATTAATTATGTTTAATCATTTAATGGATGGGCTTTCAATATGTACAAAACCAATTTCATATAATTTTATTTACGTATTTGATTAGTTGTAGTTGTTATTTGACTAATTTAATATAATAATGGAATTCATAAGAATGAAAACGCAGTATGGTTTAAAATTTAAACCAAAGTTTCTTACTTATAGAGATTTTATAATCGAGTAACGAATGGTGGAATTTTCATTAATTATGTTTCGAGAAGAATATTTATGTAATTAATTATATTTAACATGTATCCTTAAGGCATACTAGCCAAACCCTAAAACTATGGGAAAGTTTTTAAACAATATAGTTATTTAATTAATACTTAATTGATTATTTGATAAGGATAAAGGCGATTAATGAAAGTTTGTTTTGATAATAATTGTAATTGAATTGGAGTTGTAATAAAATAATAATTGACTGTTTTATTCATGGTATTAGTGTTTATCTAATATCATAATTAGTTTTAATAAATATTTTGAATTTGAATACACAATATATTAATATGTGTAGCATCGATATTGACTTAGCAAAAATATTTAGACTTTTAAGCAATTTAACCAATATCTACAAAGATGTTAATCTAGTGCATTATTACCGACCTTAAAGTTTCTATACATGTATGGGTAAGTCATATTAAAGTAGTTTTTATAAAATATATAAACCTTATTTAGGATAACAATATGTAAACTTATTTAATTAATAATACCATCGTTTAACAATTTATCAATACCTTGTAAAATTGATTGTTTTATATAAGAGTTTTATTTTATATATTTATATTTATAATATATAATATATATTACTATTTATCCAAATAGAATTATAAGAGTATATATCATCAAAATTTGATACGTGTCGCTTTAAAGAATGCATATATGATGTCTTCAGAATTGTTTCAATCCTCCTTTAGTTATATTTACACAGATATGGATGTTATCTATGGTACAACGTGTAAGACAACTTACTAATACTATACATGACATATACTTGCATGAGTTCACAACATTAGAGTTATGGGCACAATTTTGCTGTCGTCTTATAAATATGGTGTCTCGAGTCAACTATGTATAGGACGTTATGAAAAACTTTGCCCGACATTCTTCATAAAAGACTTAAGAATATTATAATAACACTTGAGCGTCGTAGAGACCTCCATCCCACATTTAAAACGAATAACATCCTCAACACTATATGTACAATTTAATTTTTTTTACCTAAAGCACAATGTTTATATGGTTAAAAATTTCCTCCTAAAGCATGATAATTATACGGTTAGCAACGTCAACTCGTCTATATACAAGCACATCGTAAACCATTTCCAAATTTCGATTGTTTTTTACATTTGTTCTGACCGTTACATATATCCGCCTAAATATATGGTGTCCGTTTAATTTGAAATAAGGTGATCAAATCAACATTTTTATAAAACCTGAAATTTATATTTAAAAATCAACCATGGTTCATCCACAATCATTAACCACAACTTAGCTCGTATTTGGGCCGGGTCCAAACCATGTCTAACCTATATGTTAAAAACTTAATTATTGATAAGATTCTAACAAATCTTGATAAGATTTCATTAACTAAAATAACATTAAAAATAAATATTAATATAAAAACATGGTTTAGATGTATAAAAAAATACATATATAAATTAAAGTTTAGGGCTATTCCACCCCCTCCTCTTTATCTCTTTTAGCCCTACCTGCAAACCTTGAAGGGCAATTCAGAAAATATTTTTATCAATTCCACCAACCAACAAGGTACAACTTATAATATATATATTTTTTTCTTTTTTCATTATAATTTTTTTAATTTTAATTCTGATTTAATAAATCATCTTTTACACGAAACCCTAATTCCCAATTTGATTTTTTTGTCGTATTTAATTCATCATTATGGCTCGATTAAACTCAAAATTGACTCGATTAACGTGTAATTGGCATCGATTGAAGGTGTTTGGTATCTGGGTTTTGGTTTTGGTTCGAAGATTTATCGGGTTTGACTTTTTGTTGGTTTGACTTTTTGCTTAATTTGTGTTGATTGTCGAATTTGATTTGATTGGTTGAATATTTGATAGGTTGAATATTTGATTGGTGGGGGTTGTTAAAGTTTTGATTTTTATGGGGTTTTAGGAATTTTAGAGTTTGTTTGGGATTGTTTGTTTAAATTGTTTATATATTTATTGTGTCATTTGAATAAGCAGTTTGAAACGGCTTATTCAAAATTGTTTATTGGACTCGTAGGCGATTGTTATAGAATAACAATGTAGCTTCGTCGTTAATCGATTTTGGTAATTATAGTGTTTTTCGAACAGTTTTAGTAATAATAGGTTTCGGAATGTTCTAATTTGATAATTAAAGTCTTTTTTTTTGTTTATGATTACTAAAACGGCCCGGTGGCAAAAGTATATATGCTATTGTGTGACATAATTTCACTGAGTTATATACCCTGAACTTGAACGTATCGACCCGTTTGTGTAGTGGGTCAAATAGGTTGGGTCAAAATCAGTACTTTGTATTAAATTTCAAAACAGGATAAGTCGGGTCAGATGAGTTTCGTTCAAAATATTCTAATGTTTTGTGGTGTAAACAGATGAAGAGTTGGGATAAACAATCCCAAACTCGCTCAAAACTGCTTATATGCGGTATAAATACGCAAGAGACATATAAGCATTTTTAAGAAGAAATCCCAAACACCACCTAATTGAAATTCTTTATAGTCTTTCTTGTAAAAGATTGAATTTTTTTGTTTTGACTTTTGAAATTTTATTGGTTACAGAGATGGCAGCTGTGCCATCAAAGAAGATGATCGCGATTTGTCAATATGGCGGAGATTTTGTAACGAATGAAGATGAGTCACTGCTATATAGTGGTGGGGAGGCTTATGCTATTGATCTTGATGATAATACGCAATTTAGTGGTTTTAAACAAGAAATAGCCGAAACTATCGATTCATCTGTCGAAGGGCTGTTGGTGAAGTATTTCTTGCCTGGAAATAAGAAGAATCTGATTACTGTATCGAAAGATAAGGATTTTCAACGAATGGTGAGCTACTACAAAGAATCTGATCAGCTAGAAGTCTTTATTATGAAAGAAACCGCACTGGTTAAATCTCCTCTCAAAAAGCAACCTGCTCGTAGGTAAATTTTATAATCACACCTTTTAATAGTTTCAGTTTTATGTAATTTTTATGGCTTTATGGTCTTATGGGCGTGTTTGGATGTGGATTTAAACTGTTTACGCGGAAATCACAAATTTTGAATTTGGTTATTTGGGAAAAAGTGATTTTGATTATGATTTTATGGTTATTTAAGAAAACAGAGGGTGTTTGGATTTGCGTTTTAGAATTGATAAACTAAAATTGCTTTTTTACCATCTAAACACCCCATAAATGTAAAATTACCTACCCACCCTCAGCGTTAAGCAATGCATAATATAATGTTAATTCTTCAAGTCACCCGCTAAATTATGAATTTGCTCTTTGTTTCTGTAGACCACAGAAGAGACCAGCTGAGACCCAAATGGTAGCAATTCCACCACCTGCCGACGTGGACATCGGCCAACCTGATATGCTCCCGCTTAACGAAATCATTGACATAGAAACAAACAATGAAATAACTTCAGTGACTCCATCAGTTCCCAACAATCCTTACCCTATCTCTATAGCCAATCACAGCCAACACACAGCCGCTAAACAATGGGAGAATCTTATTACAGGTGTCGGCCAAAGATTTCATTCGTTAGCTGAATTCCGTGAAGCGTTAAAAAAATATTCAATCGCTCATTGCTTCAATTTCGTCTACAAAAAGAACGAAAATCAAAGAGTAACTGTGAAATGCAAATCCGAAGGGTGTCAGTGGAGGATTCACGCGTCAAAACTATCAACAACTCAATTAGTTTGTATTAAAACAATGAGACCGAATCATAGTTGTCAAAATGGGTCAATAAAACCCGCTTTTCGTGCTACAAGAAGTTGGGTTGGAATGTTGATAAAAGAAAAGGTAAAAGATTCTCCGAAGATTAAGCCGAAAGATATTGCTAATGATCTTAAACGTGATTATGGAATCGAGCTTAATTACTCACAAGCAAGACGAGCTAAAGAATACGCACGTGAACAACTTTTGGGGTCGTATAAAGACGCGTATTGTGAGTTACCGCTTTATGTTAAGAAAATAGAGGAAACCAATCCTGGGAGTGTTGCTACATTTAGTACACACGAAGATTCTAGTTTTCATCGCCTTTTTGTTTCGTTTCGTGCTTGTAGTTCTGGTTTTGTACAAGGTTGTCGGCCGCTTCTTTTTCTAGATAGTGTGCCTGTAAATTCAAGATACCAAGGCATGTTGTTGACCGCAACGTCAGCAGATGGTGAAGACTTGGCGTTTCCTGTGGCGTTTGCGGTTGTTGATGAGGAAAGTGACGATAACTGGCGGTGGTTTTTAGGTGAATTAAAAAGGGCGGTTGTTGGGCATAAACAAATTACTTTTGTGGCGGATTTTCGAAAGGGGTTACGTGAATCTTTACCAGAAATATTTGGTGAGGACTGTGTTCACGCGTATTGCCTAGGTTATTTAGCAGAGAAATTTAATGGTGATTTAACGCGCCATTTTTCACATGATGCTAGAAGACTTATGGTTGAAGATCTTTACAGTGCTGCTTCGGCGCCAAAACAGGAGGGTTTTGAAAAATCTTTAGGAGATATTAAAGCGATTTCTCCAGAAGCGTATAATTGGGTTATTAATAGTGAATATGAGCATTGGGCTAACGCGTTTTTTATTGGTTCAAGGTACGATCATATGAAATCAGATTTTGGTCGTACCTTTTACGCGTGGGTTTCTGAAGCAAACGAGTTACCAATAACTCAACTGATTGATGACTTACGAGGAAAAATGATGGAATTAATATACAATCGAAGAATTGAAGCGGGTCAATGGGCTACTACTTTAACACCTCGTAATGAACAAAAGTTAAAGGAAGAGATTTTGAAAGCACATTCTGTACAAGTGTTGAACTCACAAGTAACCAAATTCTCAGTTCGGTTTGGTGATGTTATTGATATTGTTGATATGGAGAACTTCGCTTGCAGTTGTAAATCGTGGTTGCTGACTGGATTGCCTTGTTGTCATATGATTGCGATTTTGGAATCTTATAATAGTAATGTGTATGATCATTGTTCTAGATTTTTGTATACTGACATTTATCAAACGGCTTACGCGGACTCGATTATTCCAGTTCCGAATTTGGAAAGGTTGATGGATGTTGAGTTGGATGATTCGAGGGTTCTTGTTACTCCTCCGTCTACTGTTAGGACAGCAGGTAGGACAAAGATACGTAAAGTTGCACCTGTGGGTTATGCTGGACCAGCTGACTTTCTTAAACGTCAACTTCAGTGCGGAAAGTGTAAAGGTCTTGGTCATAATAAGAGATCGTGCAAGTATGTTTTTCTTCCTTGAACGTAAAACTAGTTTTTTTGTCTTGATACCATAAACCACATTTTCTTAAAGTGGCAAAATCACTAGATCGGTCCAAAAACCGGGTAATCTTTGGTATGGGTGAAAATGGGTCGGGTTTGTTTCACCCCAAACACTTGCCCATTTCATTATAATTATTTTTTGTTACATATGATTAAAATCTTAAATAAAACAATTTTGGAGCTTATGATCAACAATACACTTTGGGTGACTTTCGATCCGTTTCCTTTTTAGCTAATTTTATTTCTTTTACCCGTTTATACTGTTGGATATATAATATTGGATGATTATATATTATTTCAAATGGGTCGAACTTAAAGCTTTAGTTAACCTGTATTATAAATTACCCGTTTTGGCTTGACCCGTTTAGACTTATCAGACCCGTCCATTTTGCCAATCCTATGTTTGCCTTGACCCGTTTAGAGTCCATTGTATTACCCACACTTCCCTTCATAAAAATGAAGTTTTTCGCAAAACTTTTACACTTCTGTCATTTATCCGAATAATACTCGTCTATCAAAACTTATTACCAATTGTTTGTGGTTATAATGGACGGGTTTTTGTTTCAGAGAGGAATATCAAGTTGATAACGCGAACCTGATGCTTGGAAGCAATGAGTTGGATTTGCCCGGGGGATCGCAGTTGTTCTGAATGGGTCGGAGTTTTTAGCTTTTCTTATTTATTTACTGCCAATCAAATGTAAATGTCGATAGTAATTTTATTGGCAAACTAGTTTTTTTTTTGAGGTAGAATCTTATAGATTAGCTCAAGGTTGGTTTATGGTCTATGAAAGTTGCTAGGAGTTTTTTTATATCAGATCTTTAAAAGATTTTTTTCTTTCTTTCTACATTCTTTCGAATAATATGAAAAACGACAGGGTTTCATTTTTTGAATCATATCCAATTTTTTTCTGGCATTTTATGTGTGATTTGTGATTAACATCGTTTATTCGAGCCCTGTGATTTGTATATGTATATGAAAAACCCCGCCTCAGTTGCTTTAGTCGTTGCGGGATTTATTTTTGTTGATATGAACAAATGAACATATAATTTTTATGTCTCACTTGAGTTAATGAGGTAATAAAATGTATCAACTAATAATCAAAGTAAACTAGAAACTATCTATAGTTTTGCCATTGTGACACCTTGATAACTTTTTAATTCAATAACCAAAGGTGTTGTTTGTTTTATGTTATTTTATGGTCTTATTAGCTTATTCGGTTTTCCTATAATATTATAGATAAATTCATATACTTAATATAATTTGCTAAGAAAAATAAAAACACTGTAGTTACGTGAATTCAAGGTATATCTTGTGATTCACCTTTAGTATAAGAATTAGTTTTTCGATAACTGTACGAATAATATGAAGTTTTAGGGATGAGAATTTGAGATTATATAAGTGTTGGGTTGAAAATTTGAGATTATATAAGTGTGTACCTCAATGACTTACCATCTTCTATTTATATTATGGGCGCTATTGGAAAGCTAAATTCGGGATTAACTTCGTCCCAATAATACAATCCCATGTCAATATAATTCCACAAGACAAAAGTGGATTTTAGGTCGTTATCTTAAGTTCGAGTGTCTATCCATCCCAAAGCTTGAAGTCTGCGTGTTATTTTTGAAATGTGGACAAAGTCGCCACGTGTCACCCCATACGCTATGTGTTTAGCCAATAAAAAAAGTGACAATATCTGTCTTTCTAATCAACCAATGAGGATTCTATCAGATGGATCGCGAATAAAAGGTTCAATTATCCTTTAATACTATTTCATTCTTATCTTCAACCTTCCGTTTTAATAAAACAAAGAAAAAAAAATTTAATTATCAAACTATTAATTTCTAACATAAAAAGGTAAAAAAAGAAAATGTTAAAAGCTAGGGACCTAGACAGTAAACCCTGTATAAATTTGAAAACCTCTCACCCAATTCTCACCTGTTTTTATTTCGATATTTCCAAAGCCTCTCAACGGCCCTCTCAAAGACAATCTTCTTCGTTTTAATCGAAACCTCAACTCATTATATAAACACAACACACACACACACACACACACAATCAGCAACTTTATAATCCAAAAGGTACAATTAATCCTTAATTATTATCTATCAATTTTAATTTTATTTTGTTCATTTTATTGTTTTTGTTATTATTACTTTCTCTGATCTAGAAAATGTGGATTTAATTATACATTTTATGTTTGCGATGTTTTAGTTTCAGTTATGTAGTGTTAACTATGTTTATTTGAGTAAGATTTTTATCGATTTCGAGCATTTAATACTTTACGCATTTCTAGATTCAAGTCTCATGTATAATTGTTAACTCGTAAGTCGTGATGTGAATCGTTTACTTAAATGTATAAAATAATTTAATATTAACCTTTTTATTTATTTATTGAAGTTATTGATAATTTAAACGCATTTCGGATTTACAGTACGAGTGGTATGAGTCGCATGAATTATGGTACGAGTTGTACAAGTCAAATGCATTTCAGAGTCATGGTCCGAGTCAGTACTTTTTAGTGCAAAATGACTGACTCGTACGAAATATAAATATACAAAATAGGTTACAATAAAAGTTTTTAGTTGATTCAAGTTTAACGACATTAATGATGATAACTATGTCAATTTGTTTTTGGTAAAGACTCGTTTTCTTAGCCGGTAAAATGTCCTCAACAGGAATACAGCCGGTGAACTATGTTGATTTAAATAAATGTAGAATTAGAATGAAGTTAGTGACTGAAATTTAAATGAATTTATTTCATTTTTTTGATTAACAAGGTAGTTTGTTTGATTGTGAAAATCGAAAGATGGAAATGACATATGTGTAATAGTAAAAGAGTGTTGACGTTGTTATGATTGTTGTGTGAATTGCAGGTTTTTGATTGATTTATTGAAATGGCGACTGCTAATACTAGTATGAACATTGCTATAGCAAGACCTTTCACTTCTTCTTCTCGTGAAGTGACAAAGTCGAGTGTTGCAGTTTTCAGTAGTGATGTAAGTAGGGTATCATGTGCAAAGCTTAAAAGCTCGTGTCACATCTCTTCTACACAATTGCTATCTCAGAATGTCAAATCGACTCCTTTAAGATGTGGAAAGATGATCACGAAAGCCATGTCTGGTTCAAGTGACTTGAAACCCCTCCCAGGACTACCTGTTGATCTAAGAGGTTAATTTCGTCGATCATTTTTCACACTTAAATATCTATGAAATTAGTTAAAATTGTTGCAAGAAATCATACAGATTCTTGTTTAAACACGATGTTAGAGTTTATTGATACACGGAGCTATATGCAGGAAAGAGGGCATTCATTGCTGGTATAGCTGATGATAACGGATATGGTTGGGCAATAGCTAAATCTCTAGCTGCTGCTGGTGCTGAGATTCTTGTTGGCACATGGGTTCCGGTATGCTACTAAACCTATTTACTTATGAATGAGTCGATTTAGAAAATTTAGCTAAAAGGGAAACATGTCAAATGGGATGAAAGTCTCCACAAGTCTATTTTAATCATAAAACCTTCTTGATCGTATATTTGTAATTATTGTAGCAATATTGTTAATAACATTTAAACTCATTAATTATTCATATATATATATATATATATTTTAACAAAAACCTCATTTGTGAGTCGACCCAAAAAGAATGAGCAGCTTTTGAGCTGTACTAAAAGATGACCTTTTTCAATTGTAACATGTAGCCGACTTGCCCGTTCTAAAACTTCTACCGAAGATCTATTTAAGATGAATTTTGTTATTTATGACTACATTTACTTTGTAGGCACTCAACATTTTTGAGAATAGTCTTCGCAGGGGGAAATTTGACGAATCACGTGTGTAAGTGTATATCACCATTTATTAACAGTAAATTGATGATAATATATTGCTCAGGTGATAAGTGATAACTAAATATAATTCTTTGTTTTAGGTTGCCAGATGGATCTATGATGGAAATTACTAAAGTGTACCCCTTAGATGCCGTTTATGATACTCCTGAAGATGTTCCCGAGGATGTAAGTTTAAATTTATTTTAGAGATTTATGTGCGGTTTATATAAGAATGAAGTCACTCTCATATATGACATATATCTCATAACCATTTTGTTGAAATCTTGCAGGTAAAGTCAAACAAGCGTTATGCAGGGTCGTCAAAATGGACCGTAAAGGTATCATTTCATTTATCATACATGATTTTAGTTATACTCGTTGCAAACTTGCAATATAAGTCAAAGTGAGGACTTTAAAATACAGAAATTATATACCTAATTTCGTATTTATGTTTTTCAGGAAGTAGCTGAATCTGTGAAAGAGGACTTTGGCAGCATTGACATCCTTGTGCATTCGTTAGCCAACGGACCTGAGGTATGTTTTGCATGTTATTGTTGGATAACAGGTCAAAATGGGTAATTTTGTACAGGTCGCAACTGGTCAGGTTTGATTGGGTTGTTCTGAAACACTTATTGTCCAAACTATTGATATTCTTTTCATAAATTTATAGAGTGCCAAATACGAGTACAAAAAGTAAATTATTTAAAATATAATTTTATTAAAATGGTTAAGGAGGTTCTATGCATTAGACATACACTTTGGGTGACTTTACGTTGACCTATTTGAACTAATAGCTTTTTGGACAGATGAAATAAGACGAATCAACCCATTCATAAGCAAATGGGTCGAAATTGACAACTTTAGTAGTTATAACTTCTTAGTAATTTCATGCTGATCAATTAGATCGATGCAATTGTTCCCCCACAGTTTGTATTAGAGATGCTAATTAAGCATATTTTGTAGGTGACTAAACCTTTATTAGAAACATCAAGGTACGGGTATCTTACTGCCATCTCTGCATCAAGCTATTCTTACATATCTTTACTCCAGCGTTTTGCCCCAATTATGAACCCAGGTATGATTTCCATTCCCATTTTCATCTATTCACACCTTTTAAGTGGTAAATATAAATTATTTGATCATCAAATTTGAGCTTGATTATTGTATTTTCAGGCGGTGCTACAATCTCTCTGACCTACATTGCTTCTGAAAGGATCATACCTGGGTAATTTTTATATTCTCTTTATACTTATTCCTTTCATTCGGAACTTGTTTTTTCCTGAAACAGTTTTATAAACGACCCCTTATATGCCCTTCTTTTTACTGCAGATATGGTGGAGGTATGAGTTCAGCCAAGGCTGCTTTGGAGAGTGACACAAAAGTAAGTTCCTCTATCCCGATCCTTTCTGCATTGTCTAGTTTATGCTTTTATTTGCTTTAAATAATTATGATTAATGCACATAGGTGTTGGCATTTGAAGCTGGACGAAAACATGGAATTAGAGTGAACACAATATCTGCAGGTACTGCAGTAACATTTGTTGCTTTTTTTCACTATACAAAATATTGTCTTCATCATTATTGGACAAAACTTAAATGTTACAAATCCGGTTTGGTTATGTTGTAATAGTTTTTTGTTAACATGTAACAGGACCACTACGAAGTCGTGCTGCCAAGGCGATTGGTTTTATTGATATGATGATTGATTATTCATCAGAAAATGCACCCCTCCAGAAAGAACTATCAGCAGGTCAGTGGCAATTTCCCTCTGAAACGTTAGTGTACTTTTTTAACATTTGTATTTCAAGCTTCGTTTTCAGCTTGCAATCATCCTTAACATATTATATTACCGATAAATTTAATTATTTTAATCTACTCTAGGATCTGTAATATATAGAGTTTAATAGAATGATTCCGTTTGACTCAAGTGATAGTTTCATACCAGTTGCAACAAGATTGATTATGTACGGGTAAAGTTAAAATTTACCTATTTACCCCATCAATTAACTTAATGTCAGACTTTTCCTCACATTTTCGCCTAATTGTCCGATCCCTTTGTCACAAAGATATATTTTTTGGTCATTTTTTCATATTAATAATTTAAAAATTTAGAAATTGCAAAACACTGAATCATATGATATTTTTTTAATTTTATTTCCATAACTTGAAAAAACGGAAGCATATCCAAAACTATTTTTTACCGTTTCATTACAGGTGATAATCTACTTCTACACATCTATACACCCCCTTAGTCATCATATATGTCATTGGTTTTGTGTGTGTTTTCTTAATATGTTATTTTAAATCTCGAAACTATTTATATAAACAGATGAGGTGGGAAATGCTGCTGCTTTCCTAGCATCGCCACTGGCTTCAGCCATCACCGGGACAGTCTTGTATGTTGACAACGGTCTGAATGCAATGGGTGTTGGAGTTGACAGCCCTGTTTTCAAGGATCTCGACATCCCTAGAGCTAAGACAAATTAAGGTAGTGAGCAAGCACAATGTTGTTTCGGTTTTTCAAATAAAAATGTAATTGCATTGTTCGAATAGCTTAGTTTGGCTTCACATTTTTACAATGTATTCTGTAAGAGCTATAACTTATTAAAAATTTTCAGAGCTTGGTGAAAACAAAAAAAACCGGTGTACTAGTCCCATTTTTTTTAATGGCTTTCATCAAAGTTACCCTTTTCTCGTAGAAATCATGCTAGTAGTTGAATCTGCCAAAGAGGACTTTCATAGCAATGATATTCTTGTGCATTTACTAGCCGATGAATCTTTAGGTCAATGTTGTCGATCGATGAGCAGGAGCTTCATTCAGTACTTGATGACTCAATATGTAAATTTGATGAATTGCAGGGCAAATCTCCCTTGGCGGTTAGTCGGTTAGTGATGACACTAACTGCCAAAGAAGTAATTACCCAGTAATGCATCCATACACTTTAATAGTCATTCAAGTTATTTGCTCGATGAAATTTCATATCCTCACTGAAACAAACTTATAGGCCAACAAGAAGTATATACATGTTCTAAAGTAGCATATACTTTGCACATATATCCTCTCTTCATTTATCCGACATCAAATTAAGAATGTTTGTAAATAATACGTTTATGCTACTTTTTTCTACCGACCCTTGACAATTTCTAAAGACATGGAATATTGACCATAGAATTAAAGATTTTGGAACGTTGATTCATTGTAATTTTCATTTAACTAACTGATTAGAGAATACGACTTTCTTTGATTTATCTTTTAAGTTAAGTATGTTTGGTTATGGTATGTCGAACTTGATTGGAGGCTACGTCAAGAGTATGAAGTAAACTTGTAAGCAACGTAATCTCACAAGTAAAGTATGATAGACACCTATTATCAGCCTCCGTGGATGACCTAGAAACCACAACTTACTTCTTAGATTGTCACGTTAATAGGCAAGAACCCATTCATTTTGCTACGTTTAGAAATAAGAACCGGGAAGTATCACTTTGATTATCAAAAAAGATACACCACGTAACATATAGAGACACTAGATAAAAATATGTAATGAAATGTTATGGACCTTATGTGGCATTATTACCCTAATTAACATTAATTAACTTATTAGTACTAATTTCTGGAAAAATATTCATGGTGCACACTTTTTGAATAAAAAAGCTTAATGGAAGGGTGGCATGTCCGCACCCTCTTCTAGAGGTGCCCGAGGGCCACGGTCTCTTGTCTTTTACTTGGCCAGACCGATAATCCAATTCGCTCCAACAAACAGGCATGGTTCTGTAGTCAAATCAACTTCGTCACTTTCGTGTACCCAGTCGGACGACATCCCTTTCGGGGGTTCCTTAGGGACCGATTCACTATGCTTAGATTCACTGAATACATAAAACCTTCGAGCGATCGTGTTTTTCCCATGATTTATCGTTACTCATGTCAGCATTCTCACTTCAGATATCTCCGGGTCTTGTCACAAAAAACTTTAAACTTGATTCGCAACAAACGTCATGTCGGACCGGGTCAACGTGAAATACTTTAGGCCTCCCAAGTCCCACCATACTTGTATAGTTCCTTTGGATAAATTCTTCTCTTTGAATAAAGCCAAAGCCTTTAGCGACTAGCTTCACCTTTTCCTCCTAAGAGGAATGACGACCATCACATTCCCTTGAAAGTAGTAAGCCTATGAGTGTAAGGCCTTATAGATAGGAGATACCCCACATCCAAAAGACCGAGATAGAAAAACAGGTCAACCCATTATGAAAAAACTCTTTCTATCCGGCCCACCAGGCTCTGAGAATGTGGAAGATTCTCGGCATCGATGTTTTGATGGAAAGCCGACCAACAACAACATCGAGCAAGTCAGCGAAATCAGGCATGTCGGTGATCAGGCAGAATCTGGTCGGGTGTCGCTTGCGACTCATTTTTCTCCCCGAGGGGACGAAGCTCATTACAACACACCACATAATAATTTATATTCTTCTCTTTATAACACTTTGAACCCACAATAACTTGTTAGCTGGTAACTCATATACCGTTGGGTTATAAGCCATTTCATACTTGTATAAGTTATTTGTGCTCTCATCACAAGTTTTCATTTGTAGTAAAAAGATTTCACCTTATGTAATAGTCCTAAAATCATATGGATATTAATGTAAATCATATGTGAATATACATAGAATTTTAAAACAAATAATCCAATAGCACACATAATTTTAACTTCAATGTGACTTTTAAAACACAACAATATTATATGAGGTATAATCTATATAGACCCGGAAAAAAAAGTCAAATTTTGACGATTTTTTTTCTTCGTTTTGGTCAAACGTTGATATTCGTAAGGTAAAATCAAATGACACTAAATGTGAATTTCAAAACGTAAATATGTTATATATGATGTATATTCAACTAGAATCGGAAAAAAAAAACACAAAAAATTATAAGTCAACTACAAAAATCATATGTTATAAAACTGTAATTTTATAATATAAATTTTCCAAACCCATAAAAGACCCGAATTTTTTTTTCCGTCAAAAGAATATATCAAGTAGGTGCTCTATAAAAACAACAAATAATGCTCGTTTTAAATTGTAATTTATTCGTTTAATATATTTTCGGTTTTTGAAATAATTAACTTTTAAACAAAAATAAACTAAAATGAGTTTTTAAAATAGAGAGTTGTGACGGGTTATTTTGATCTCAAGATTTTTAAAGGGAGGTGATTTTTTCACTTTGTATTTTTATTCATTCACTTAAATTTAAAATGAATTGACAATTATATCCTTAACTCTATTCCTATTATCTTAATCCTATACTTTTTACCGTTAACCCTTTACCTCAAAATCATTCCATCTTCTCATCTCCTCTTTCACATCCTTTATTTTGTATTTTTCCTTTCCTTCCCGAACGTGGTGTTAGAAATCGTTTAATAAATTTATTTTCAACTAAAATCATAAGCATTGGTGTTCAATGACACTATTAAGCAACACCTGCGATGTTTTATATCAATGACAAACATGCTTAATAACCACGATTTCCAGCCCATCAAACCCATCTTCAAGGGTTAAACTCTCGCGAAAAGGATGTTTTGTTCTGATTATGTCAAGAAATGTATTGTCTGTCATCACACGATGTGTATCTAAACGTGTCACACTTCCTAATGAATCTGTGTTGAATGGTAGAGGCTTACAAATACATTGATATCGTGTTATATATTGAAACAAACGAAGACTTGGGACATCATCGATTTCCAAAATAACATGTTCCTCTAATAAACTTATTTTTAAGCCATTGCAACTTACAAGTTCAATCTTCTCAAGCAATCTACAAGTAGACAATAAGTTATGAAGTACCTCGTCACTTATATTCACATTTGCCAACACGAGTTCACGTAGGAACGCACATTTGATCTAGACATCTGTTGTTACCGTAATTATTGGGTTCTTAAGGGATGAACCATTTTCAAGCTCAAAAAAGAGGGAAAGCTCCTTGATATAACTTTTGGAAGTTACAAGCGAAATCCATTTTTCAATAACAGAAGCCAACTTCTCGTTCCTAATGCCTTTGTAGAGTACGATCAATCCAATCAATGTACTTTGCTTCTTTTTCTTCGGTAAGACTTACTTCATATTTAGTAAACACGAGTGTAGGGATGGTAGACCGAGCTTGTAGCCATGACTTTGACAATATGCAAGTGCGAACAGCTTATTTTTCGGGCAAAAACCATTGTATACGATGGATCAACTCCGGAACATCTTCTAATTGTGATGTGCAGATCATTTTGGTTTTTTAATCTTCACACCAAAATATTTGAAATTACATTTGTTCAAAACTAATAAAATAGGTTCGAACGAAGAAAAAAAAAAAAAAAACTTATTAACAGAATTTGTTCCTACGATGAATGGTTAATGTGATTTATTAAACGATTTCTAACACCACGTTCGGGAAGGAAAGGAAAAGTACAAAATAAAGGATGTGAAAGAGGAGATAAGAAGATGGAATGATTTTGAGGTAAATGGTTAATGGTAAAAAGTATAGGATTAAGATAATAGAAATAGAGTTAAGGATATAATTGTCAATTCATCTTAAATTTAAGTGAATGAATAAAAATGTAAAGTGAAAAAATCACCTCCCATTTTTAAATGGTGTTAAATGATCTCAGCCCTATAATTAGCACTTTATACCTTATTAGTGAATTGTAGTTTTTTTTATGGGTTTTTCTAACTTGTGCCTTAGGGGCACATGTTAATAACAACCATTTTTAATATTAAAAGTACAATCAAAAGTATCAAAGTTAAGAAATCAATAAAAAATGGTACTTTTGATTGTACTTTTAATATTAAAAAATGGTGTTAACATGTGCCCCTAGGACACAAGTTAGAAAAACCCTTTTTTTATTTATAATACTTAGCGTTAATTTTTAGATTTCGGTACTAGCTACATTTTTTTTTTCTATCTAGCTACATTTTCTGATACTAGTATTAAAACTAGTTTAATTATAAGAGAATATTTTAAGATCTCAAACTAGCTACATTTTTTTTTTCTATCTCTCCTATTTTCTATTTTATAAAATACTCTCATTTAGTGTTCAAATTTCTATTATGTGTTATTCCAAAATAAATGTACAATTTCATTCCATTACTACTGCTAGAACTTGTTTCACCAATTCCGAACCGTTCGATCTATCACTTCCATCGTCTACCTTTTCAGGACATACATCTTGTTGCGTGTAACCAGTTGTGTAGGTAAAAATAACATGCCAGGGCATTTTGGCCCATTTTTCTTCTTATTTATAGAAGCCCTGCAAACTTTCGCTTATCAGTACGTAAGTCTTCAACCAGATAGCAAATCGGTTACACTTTCACCTGTTACTCGTTGTTACTAGAAGTGGTAACATGGTCGGTCAGTAACGTACAGGTCACACCAAGTTTAGATATTGGAAATCAAAATTTGATGGCGAACAAAATGACATATTTGCTTGATGAAACAATACATTTAAGTTAAACAATACTAACTGAATTAACTGATTCTAAAGGAACTTTGATTGTAGTTGATCAAAGGTGAATTCACATTAGCTTGCAGTCTTGGAAGTACTACTTATAATGCATATCAAGTTTATTTCGAATCAGCACACAACAGACGTAGAATCTACATCTTTAACGAACAGCTCCCCGCCCATTGGAAATACAAGTCAAACTATTAATAAGCTCATTTCACAACTCGTCTACACAATCATATATAATTCATTGGTATTGTGTGTGTTATCTTAATATGTTATAGTAAATCCTTACTATTTATATAAACATATGAGGTGGATAATGCTGCTTCTTTCCTAGCATCGCCACTGGCTTCAGCCATCACTCATAACTGGGACAGTCTTGTATCATATATTACGACGGTTTGAATGCCATGGGTGTTATAGTTGACAGCCATGTTTTTAAGGATCTCAACATTCCTAGAGCTAAGAAAAATTAAAACAGTGAGCAAGCACAATGTTGTTTCGGTTTTTCAAATAGATATGTAACTGCGTTGTTCGAATAGCTTAGTTTAGCTTCACAAATATTTACATTGTATTCTATACGACCTATAACTTATTAACATTTTCAGAGTTTGGTTAAAACAAAAAAATCAATGGCCCCGTCCCATTTTCTTTTTTTCAATGACTTTCATCAAAGTTACCTTTTTCTCGTAGAAATCACGCAAGTAGTTGAATATGTGAAAAAGGACTTTGATAGCAATCATATTCTTGTGCATTTAACGATAATTCTTTAGGTCAATGTTGTCGATTGATGAGTTGGAGCTTCATCCGATAAAGATAGTTATTGACTAGTCAATAATACTGGAAATCAGTACTTGATGACCCGATATGTAAATTTGATGAATTGCAGGGCAAATCTCCCTTGGCGGTTAGTGAGGACACTAACTGCCAAAGAAGTAATTACCCGGTAATGCATCCATACACTTAAATAGTCATTCAAGTAATTTGCTCTATGAAACTCCATATTCCTACTGAAACAAACTTATAGGCCAACAAGAAGTATATACATCTTTTAAAGTAGCATATACTTTGCACATATTAAGAATGTTTGTAAATAATACTATACTTTTATGCTACTCTTTGTTTACCGACCTTTAACGATTCCAAAAGACATGGAATATTGACAAAATAATATAAGAAACATGAAATTAAATTGAATTGAAGATTAAGAACGTTGATTCACTGTGATTTCCATTCAACTAAGTGATTAGAAAATACGACTTTCTCTGATTTTTTTTTTACAAAATAACAGACAAGTTAAGTATATTTGGTTATGGTATGTTGAACTTGATTGGAGTCCGAAGCAGTGGTAAGCTTATTATTGTTGGGGAAGAAACATGTATGTCGAGAATCTGTAGTTAACTTGTAAGCCGCATAATCTCACAAGTACAATATGATAGAGCCATATAATTCATAATCAGCCTCCATGGATGACCTGTTAGTAATTTAGTGTAATTGGAGAAATGGTTATTTGACTTAGAAACGGGTTAGGAGTGTACGGAGTGTACGCCTGTTAAGTCAATAACATCTCGGACCCAAAAGCGGTATAAAGGACTACAACCTTTATGGTGGTAGATTTATAACCACCTGTTTTAAGACACAATTAATGGGAAGTTACAAACGTGTTAATGATCATTATGTTTTGGTCTTGTAACCGTTTGCCCATTAAATGAAAGATAATTATGGTCACTTAAAGCTTGTAACTCTTGTCATAATGTAGTAGCTTTATGACCATAATGTCTTGGTCTTGTAACCGATACTAGCTTTATGACCATAATGTTTTGGTCTTGTAACCGCTAGTAGCTTTATGACCATAATGTTTTGGTCTTGTAACCGCTAGGAGTTATGGACCATTATGGTTATTTAATACCAATAATGTCCATTACATTTGGGTGCTCTATAAATAGAGAACTTTTTGTTCATGAGATAGACACACAACACAAAACACTCTCTAGCAAACGGGTTCTTGGTTTGTGCCAAAATCAAGAACATACTCTTATTCTTATCCCAAAACAAAGTTCGTGTAACTCAGGCATATAGGGTCGAATTGTTGTTTTCGGAAAGTGATACCACGATTGTAAGAGATATCCGGTCATTGAAATCTTTACCCGGTTACACAAAGGAAGCGAACCCACCAACAATCGAAAACAACAATTTTGTGTGATTTCAATGGCGGCTACGATGAAGCACATGATGACGAATTTCTCCAAACTTGATAAGTTTGAAGGAATTGATTTTCGGAGATGGCAAAAGAAGATGCACTTCTTTCTCTCGAGCATGAGCGTGGTTTATGTATTGAGTACTCCTTGTCCTGGCGATGGAGATGATGCTACCGTGGATGAGCTTCGTAGGAGAAGCAAGTGGGAGAACGACGATTACGTTTGTCGAGGTTTAATCCTCAACGGTATGGCTGATTCCCTTTTTGATATTTACCAAAACCATGAATCTGCTAAAGAACTTTGGGACTCTCTTGAGACCAAGTATATGTTTGAAGATGCTTCTAGTAAAAAGTTCCTTGTGAGTAATTTTAATAATTACAAGATGGTCGATTCTAGACCGGTCATGGAACAATACAATGAACTTCTTCGTATACTTGGTCAGTTCACACAACATAAAATGAACATGGACGAGGCCATTTCGGTTTCTAGTGTCATTGATAAACTCCCTCCTTCTTGGAAAGATTTTAAACATACTTTGAAACATAAGAAGGAGGAGTTAACTCTTGTTGAGTTGGGCAGTCATTTGCGTATAGAGGAATCCCTCAGGGCGCAAGAAATTGACAAGCCAAAGAGCAACGAAGTTGCTGGTACCTCGTCGGTTAACATGGTGGAACATAAAAAATCCACCGGTTACAATGACAAGAAGGGAAAACGTAAACATCATGATAACAACAAGGTTGATCCCAATAAGAAGTCAAAGTTGACTTGTTGGAAGTGTGGTAACTCTGGACACTTAAAAAGGGATTGTAAGGTTGTTAATGTTGGTAATAAAAATACCAATGGCACAAGCGGTTCGGGAAATGGTTTTAACAACCAAAACTCGAAAGGTCAGATTATGTTTAATGATTCACATCAGAATTATTATGTATCATATATATCTGAAGCTTATTTTGTGCAGGATGATGATGTTGCGTGGTGGGTTGACTCGGGTGCTACTACCCATGTGTGCAAGGATAGATTTTGGTTCAAGACTTACGAGTCGGTGAATGATGGATCAATTCTTCATATGGGAAACGAGTCAACGGCCCCTGTTCATGGAAGAGGATGTGTGGATCTAGAGTTTAGTTCGGGAAAAGTTATTTCTTTATTTGATGTTTTGCATGTACCACAAATAAGGAAAAATCTAGTTTCTAGTAGTGTTTTAAATAATTGTGGTTACAAACAAGTAATTGAATCTGATAGATTTGTTTTGTCAAAACATGGTTTATTTATTGGTTTTGGATATTTATGCAATCGCATGTTTAGACTTAATATTAATCATGTTAATGTTAATTCTGCTTTTATGTCTACTTCTAGCTTAAATGATTCTAATCTTTGGCATGCTAGACTAGGACATGTACACTTTAAAAGAATGTTAGAAATGTCTAAAGATGGTTTAATATCGCCCTTTGATATTAACAATGAAACATGTATGTTAACTAAGATCACTAAGCAACCATTTCAAAATGTAAAAAGAGATTCTGAAATGTTGGAATTAATTCATAGTGATTTATGTGATTTGCATGCAACTCCTACTTTAGGGAACAAGAAATATTTTGTGACTTTTATTGATGATGCTTCTAGGTTTTGCCATATTTATTTGTTACATAGTAAAGATGAAGCATTAGATAAGTTTAAAATATTTAAAACTGAAGTAGAATTGCAACAAAATGCTTTGATAAAAAGGCTACGAACGGATAGGGGAGGTGAATATATTGACCCCTCCTATTTCCAATCCGTAGGCATCATTCATGAAACCACTGCTCCTTATACACCACAACAAAATGGTGTATCTGAGAGGGAGAATAGAGTCCTTAAGGAAATGGTTAATTCCATGTTATCCTATTCTGGTTTGAGTGATGGATTTTGGGGGGAAGCTATGTTAACAGCTTGCTATTTGCTTAATAGGGTTCCTAACAAAAGGAACAAGATTACTCCTTACGAACTTTGGTACAAAAGGAAACCCAATTTGAACTATCTTCGGGTATGGGGTTGTCGGGCAGTTGTAAGACTCCCTGATCCCAAGAAGAAAAGTTTGGGTGAAAGAGGTATAGATTGCATATTTATTGGATATAGCGAACATTCCAAGGCTTATAGGTTCTATGTCATAGAACCTAATGAATTTGTCTCAATTAACTCTATAATTGATTCAAGGGATGCAATCTTTGATGAGAATCGTTTCTCATCTATACCTAGACCAAAGGATATGGTTCCAACTCCAAGTGGAACCAATAAGGATAGTAATGATGAAGTCTCTGAAAGGGTTGATGATCAGCCAATTGAGCTTCGGAAAAGCAAAAGAGAAAGGAAACCTAAATCATTTGGACCTGATTATAAATTGTATCTAATTGAAGGTTCTAGGGATGATGTTTCTACCCTATATTCTTATTGCTTCATTGTTGAGGATGATCCTAAGACATTTGAAGAAGCAATGAGGTCTCAGGATGTTGCTTTCTGGAAAGAAGCAATAACTGATGAGATGGATTCCATCATGGGAAACAACACTTGGGTGTTAGTTGATCTACCAACTGCTTGCAAACCTTTGGGTTGGAAGTGGATCTTCAAAAAGAAGATGAGGGTGGATGGAACTATTGAAAAGTTCAAGGCAAGGTTGGTCATTCAAGGTTTTAGACAAAAGCCTGGGATTGACTACTTTGATACATATGCTCCAGTAGCTCGTATCTCTACCATTAGACTGTTGATTGCCTTAGCAGCAATTCACAATCTGGTTATTCACCAGATGGATGTGAAAACAACATTCTTGAATGGTGATTTGGAAGAGGAGGTTTACATGAACCAGCCTCAAGGATTCATTATGTCTGTTAATGAAAGAAAGGTGTGCAAAGTTGTTAAATCTTTATATGGATTGAAACAAGCACTTAAGCAATGGCATCAAAAGTTTGATGAAGTGGTTTTGTCTAATGGTTATCATCTTAACCAATCTGACAAATGTGTGTATATACAAATTTGATGAATCCGGTAAAGGAGTCATCATTTGTCTATATGTTTATGAGATTCCATTATGGCCTAAACCTATAGCACCCATGTCTATCCACTGTGATAATGTTGCAACATTGGCAAAGGCTTATAGCCATATGTACAATGGGACGTCTAGACACTTAGGTGTTAGACATAGCATGATTCGTGAGCTTATCATGAATGGGGGTGATTTATGTAGAGTTTGTGAGGTCACAACAAAACTTAGCCGATCACTTGACGAAGGGATTGGCTAGAGACTTGGTTATTAAGTCTGTGAAAGGGATGGGTTTAAAGTCCACCTTAGTTTCTGATTGTAAGACACCCAATTCCCTCCTAATATGAATTAGGAGCTGAATTCAATGTGGAAAGCTTGCACTCAGAAATTGGAGCACATTGTTAATATATATCATCCCAAGGTATGTGCTCGGTCCTGCTGAGGATTAGGTTGAAATAATACTTCTTAATAGTTTCTTTGAAAAAGTGCGAGAGCAGGTGCACGAGTGAAAGGAACTACCTATGTGAATGTGAAGTTTTGCCGCTTCAAGAAAGCTTTGGACTTTTAGCTTTGGATACATTCATGAATGGATATGGACACATGGCTTATATAGTGTCAGGATAGCTTTAAAGTGTTTGAAAACTTGTGTGTATATTATCTTCAGTTATTCAAATGGGTTGAAGGGTTCAATTCTTAGAACACCCCGATTCTCGAATATTTGAAATGTGTAATGTACTAAGATGAAAATTCAATCTTCAAGACATTTTCATTTATGCATAAGTTTTGTTTTGTTTATTTATTTCATGAAAAAGAATTGCACTAAATTGGGGAGGATTGCTAGTAATTTAGTGTAATTGGAGAAATGGTTATTTGACTTAGAAACGGGTTAGGAGTGTACGGAGTGTACGCCTGTTAAGTCAATAACATCTAGGACCCAAAAGCGGTATAAAGGACTACAACCTTTATGGTGGTAGATTTATAACCACCTGTTTTAAGACACAATTAATGGGAAGTTACAAACGTGTTAATGATCATTATGTTTTGGTCTTGTAACCGTTTGCCCATTAAATGAAAGATCATTATGGTCACTTAAAGCTTGTAACTCTTGTCATAATGGAGTAGCTTTATGACCATAATGTCTTGGTCTTGTAACCGATACTAGCTTTATGACCATAATGTTTTGGTCTTGTAACCGCTAGTAGCTTTATGACCATAATGTTTTGGTCTTGTAACCGCTAGGAGTTATGGACCATTATGGTTATTTAATACCAATAATGTCCATTACATTTGGGTGCTCTATAAATAGAGAACTTTTTGTTCATGAGATAGACACACAACATAAAACACTCTCTAGCAAACGGGTTCTTGGTTTGTGCCAAAATCAAGAACATACTCTTATTCTTATCCCAAAACAAAGTTCGTGTAACTCAGGCATATAGGGTCGAATTGTTGTTTTCGGAAAGTGATACCACGATTGTAAGAGATATCCGGTCATTGAAATCTTTACCCGGTTACACAAAGGAAGCGAACCCACCAACATGACCTAGAAACCACAACTTCTCTTCTTAGATTGTCGCAATATGTAATAGGCAATAGCCCAGAAAAATAGTATTGGTGAACATTATCCAATAAGTATTCAAAGCCAGTTGAACCTGTTCGTTTTGCTACATTTAGAAATAAGAACTGGGAAGTATCACTTGGATTATTAAAGAGATGCAGCAAGTAACATATAGAGACACTAGATATACATATGTCATGTTATGTACCTTTAGCCTGGTGTCGTTTATGAGTATTATTAGCCTGGTGTCGGTTCATTAAGTCCATAAAAGCGGCGGGCGCGTTCGTCAAACCAAACGGCATCACCATGAACTCGTAATGACCGTATCGAGTGCGAAAAGCTGTTTTCGGAATGTCATCATCTTGAATCCTCAATTGATGATAACCAGAACGAAGATCGATTTTGGAAAAGTAACAGGTGCCTTGAAGTTGATCAAATAGATCGTCGATACACGGAAGGGGATAACGATTCTTCACCGTCAGTTTATTCAACTCTCGATAGTCTATACACAGACGCATGGAGCCATCCTTCTTCTTAAGAAAGAGAACCGGAGCCCCCCATGGAGAGAAACTAGGACGAATGAAGCCCTTTCCCACCAAATCCTGAATCTGACGAGATAGTTCGATCATTTCAGAAGGAGCTAAACGGTAAGGAGCTTTTGCAATAGGCGCTGCTCCGGGAATGAGATCAATGCGAAAGTCAATCTGTCTCTGGGGAGGAAGTCCAGGTAAATCTTCCGGAAATACATCAGCATACTCGTGAATGATCGGAACGTCTTCACTTTTATCGCAGAATCCTTTTTACTAAGTGGGCAAGATAACAAGAACAACCCTGAAGGATGTATTCGCGTACCTTCATACTCGAAATGATCTTAAGGCGTTTCCTAGCCTTGTCTCCATGAATAATCATCGTCTCACTATTCGGTGTTGGAATACGGATGGTCTTCTCATAGCAAACAATCTCTGCACGATGAGCGGCTAGCCAATCCATACCGACGACGGCGTCGAAGCTACCAAGCTTCATTGGAATGAGATCGATGGAAAACGGAACATCGTCTAATATAAGGGAAACACCAAGAAGTACTTCACTAACGCGGGCACATCTACCATCAACTATTTCTACCTCATAAGCAGGCTATAAAGCACTAGGTTCACAGGCTACTAAAGGTCGAAATTCGCTAGAAATGAAACTCCTATCGGCACCAGAGTCGAACAAAATAAAAGCAGGATAGCTATCTAGAAGAAATGTACCAGTTACAACGGTGGGGTCTTGTCGAGCCTCTGAAGATCCTAGAGAAAACACTCTGCCTCTCGTAGAATCACCACCAGAACCAGAAACAGAAGGAGCATAAGTAATCAGTTTGGGACATCGGTTGCGATAGTGCCCCTTCTCTCCACATTCGAAGCAGGAACCGAGTTCGATCTTGCAAAACTTCTCAGTGTGACCCAATTTCCTACATCGGTTGCATACCCAACAAGCTGTATCCGCGACATGAGCGCCCCCACACTTTCCACATTTCTGGCGCTTAACCGGACCACTAGTACTAGCTGCAGCGTACGACCGGATCGGTTGGGGACCGTGATCCTGATCGCACCCTCGTTTCTTAGAGTCAGATCCAAACTTCTTACTGAACCTGTTCGCGTCCCTGCGAACCACAATCCTCCGAAGAATACCACCCGTAATTAAGCTCTCAGTCAACGAGCTCGCAATCTCAATCGCACTTTGCAGTGTGCCAGGGCGTGCATATATGATGTTGTCCCTGATGGTCTGAGGTAAGCCATTAATATAGCGAGCAATCTTGTCTTCCTCTGTGTTCACCAGCCTTGAGACCAACACAATCAAGTCATAAAATCGGTCGGTGTATCCTCGGATATCTGAACCCTGCATCGTTAGGTTCCACAGTTCCTGCTCTAGCCTCTGCATCATATGGTCCGGAGCGTATTCCTTCTTCATTAACACACGTAGGTTCTCCCACATCATTTAATTGGATCTCGCACGACCCTGAATCCTAATGATGGAGTTCCACGATGTAAGGGCCTTGCCCTGAAACAGATATGTCGAGTACTTGACCAGATCTTCATACGCACAATCTGACACATCGAACACAAACTCCATCTTCTCAAACCATTGCAGGGTAGCCACGACATCTTCCGTACCCTTGAATTCAATCGGCTTGCATCCCAAGAAGGTCTTGTACGAGCACCCTCAAGGTGGGTCTTCAATGTAATCGGTGGACCACCTGAGCCGATGTGCATCGCACCTCCCATGTCGGAACCATCGCGTCCGGGTTCAGTACCATCTGACCCAGCACCAACGAACGCGGGTTCCCCGGATCCAGTACCGTTTCCCGGTTGTAGAGTCTCTCTGAGTTGTGCCACAATACTTGGCATGGCGGCAACTATCTGCTCGGCGATCAATTGACTGATATCCGAAGTCGCAGTGGCTCTCGGAGTAGCAGTGCTAGGAGTAGGACCACTCGTTCTCGCATTGGTGCGACCACGGCGAGAAGCTTGTCTTGCAGAAGTCCTCTCAGGCGGCATCTTTTACGAACGTAAACGGAAAAGAGATAAGAATGTGCGACTAAAACGTTAGGGCCAAATTTAAATAAAACAAAACACATAAAGCAAGTAAACACATAAGGCCCAAATAAAAGAGCACATAATTAAATTAAATCAGATAGGTCAAACAAGCCTAAGGTCATAGTCTAAGTGAATCATGCAAAGTCACTTAGTTCGCTATAACCATTGGCTCTGATACCAATTTCTGTCACACCCCGCTCAGGCGGAAACCCGATGTGTACAGTCAATACGGTATCAGAGATTTAAAAGGTTACATCAAACATAAGATAATAATACAAGCTTCAATAGATTAATAAAATTTGAGTACAAGGTTTACAATAATCCGAATTAAATTACAAAAGGGACTACAAAGTTTGGATAAAACGGGAACTAATACAAATCGAATGTAACTAAGTTCCAAAACTCAATTGTCCACGTAGTTATACAAAAGCAAAGCTTGCAAATAGAGTAACCTCAAATTGCTGAAAAGCGTTAAAAGAGACGTCAACATAAAGTTGGTGGGTTATACACATTTTTATAAAAATACGTAAGTATGAAAGTTTAAGAAGTTTTGACCCGATAAAATCAGTAATAAAAAGGTAAAGACAAAATGTATCATATCTTGAATGAGGAAATCTAGTAAGATCTATGTATAGCCCTAGATATTGTTTGCACCCGAACCTTACATCAAGAGGCAACCACCCTATACTCTAGTGTGTCAAACTAAAGCAATTTCTCGAAAGTAAACCGGTCATAACGTCGACCCTTAGGGACCGCGCAAAGGTCAGAATCCCATAACAGTGACGGGAGTTTGTAAAACCCCTATTGATCTATTCATATGCACCGATGGATCATAAAGAGTTAACAGGTTTGCATTGAGGGACTTATACTACCACCAAGGCCGTATAAGTAAGGGACACTTAATCTAAAGGCAACATAATCTACCAGCCTAATCAAGATATATAAAATATATAAGTTTGACTACGCTTAACATGCCCGAATAAAGATAAAAACGGTAAAAGGGCAACGTAAATGACAATCAAGCGGAAGAAGCTCCAACGCCTAAGTGCCCTAGCATAAGATACAATAAATAAGTTCAAGTATCTCTAGTCTAGTAGGGTTGCCTTATAGGATTAACGTTATATGTTATAGTAATAATATCATTCAAAAAGTAGTATTTTGATCATATTATAGCATAATACGTGTCAAACGACAATCTTATACTTTAATTATAAAAACGTTATGTGTTATATTAATAATATCATTCAGAAAGTAGTATTTTGATCATATTATAGCATAATACGTGTCAAACGACAATCTTATACTTTAATTATAAAAGGGTTTAAGATTACGGTCGAGTTATTGGAGAAACGTAAGTTTTATCGAAGATTATACGTTTTCATTTAAAACCGTGTTAATAAATATCACATTTGAGATTTTTATCACGTTTCGAGTCCGATACGCATGTTTGGTAGAGTATAATAATCTATATATAGTATATGGTATGTATAATTAGGGTTGAGTAGGAATGAAAGTTTAAATAACGAAAGCTAGAGCGAGAAAACGAGAAAAAGCATGTTTGTTGCGCTGATTGTGTATTGTTGCCCAACTCGTATTGTGTTACAAGGGTTGTTGCGCCATTTGGTGTTTCGGAGCTCAAGGGTAGCGCAACAAAGAGTTTGTTACGCCACATGAAGTGTTGTGCAAGGTAATGTGTCACGGTGTATACGTGTTGCGCAAGTAGCTAGTTGTTGCGCTACATATGTTTCGGTGTTATAAGTCTGTCACACAGGAGGCTTGTTGCGCAAGTGATGTTGCACCTAAGGGTTGTTACGAACAAGGAGTGTTGCCACGCAAAAGTGTTGCGCCATTAGGGTTTGTTGCGCCATCAAGAGTGTTGTTTCGTTAAGCTGACTGTTGCGCCACAAGGGTTGTCACGCAAGGCTTGTTTCGGTGACATGGAAGTGTCACGCAGGGCTAGTTGCCCCATGGATGTTGCGCAACCACATGGCTGTTGCGCAGTTATGGCTGCTGATGCAGCAGCTCGAAACAACCCCGAAACGACTTATTTTAAGAGATTCGAAAGGCTAAAAATGATGTATTCTAGGTCTAGAGTTTATGGTTATATTTTAGGCTCAAATATTTTATAAAAACATAGCTTTTTGATGGAAATAAATAGAAAATCTTGGGTAAATTGTTATATAAAATTTCGGGTATAAAAAGTGTTATAATTTCAGTTTCTTTTCCAGTTATATTTATGTTTAGTTTCTATAATTTAAAACTCTAAAAGGTTAACGAAAATGAAAGATTTAGTGTAGAAACACTTACCAAAATGAAGGAAACCGAGAGATATGATGAATATGTGACTTAAGTGTCGATTGGTTGAGAATTCTTTGACAAAATATGGTGTTTATGTGCTGAATTTTCTGGATTGTTTAGAGAGATGTGGGAGGAATAGGTTTTTAGTGAGAGAAGTGTATGTAAGAAATGGAGAGGTGAAAATGAGATGGTGTAGGGTGTGTCCAAAAATTCTAGATCCATATTTTTCTCACAAAATGCCAAAACAAAAGGTGGTGGTGGGATGGTGGTCTCCCATTTAACATTTCTAGTTAGAAGGACGAAAATTGTAAAGCTTTTGTCATTAAGTCCCGTTAAAGGACTAACTTTGTAAAAGAATTTTATGTTACATGGCAAACTTTGAAAAATATATAAACGTTAATATTAATCGTATAATTAAAGGCATAAAATACCCTAACTAACTTACGAGAATACTTATTTCTACCAGGCACTTATGACTAAATATGTTTCCAACTCGGAAACCGAAATAATAAAACTAACCCGACAACTTTGTAAAAGAATTTTATGTTACATGGCAAACTTTGAAAAATATATAAACGTTAATATTAATCGTATAATTAAAGGCATAAAATACCCTAACTAACTTACGAGAATACTTATTTCTACCAGGCACTTATAACTAAATATGTTTCCAACTCGGAAACCGAAATAATAAAACTAACCCGACAAAACGTAATATACGAATACGAAACGTATATAAATAAATACCAATACGCGATAAACGCAAAATACTCAAAATAATCAATAGGGTCAAAACGAATAGCGAAAATAAAATGATAAATAGAATAATGGCGGGAATAATACCTTGGAAATTCGTGGTTGTCACAAGTTTGGAAGACAAACCTAAACACAATTCATTAATTTAATGTGTTAGTCGTGTCGACTCATTTATGATCTAAATCCATTTAACCCCAACCGATTAGACGGATTGTGATGCCTTCAGATTTAGTGTTATCTTACTTATATGGCCTTAGTGGTAGTATAAGGCCCTCGTATACACGCCGGTTAACTCTTTTTGAGCCACCGGTACATATATATAGATCTATATGGGTTTTACGAACCCTCATCAATGATATGGGATGACGAGGGTACTCTGTGCCTATGAGTCGATGTTATGACCGTATATTATTATTCGATGACTAAACCTTAGTTTAACACACTAAGGTGGGGGTAAATGTTGCTATTAAACGTTAGGCTCAAGTGTATTTATTTATCTAAGGCTATGCATGTATCTCATTTTGTTATTTCATAATTCTTTATTATTGACTTATATATTTCAAACGGGTCAAAACCTTCGAACTTAATGTTTTTTTTAAATAGCGAATAGCCCACCAATTTTACGTTGACGTCGTATTTTTACTCTTTTCAGGGGTTTCAGGTTGCCGTTGATTGATGCTTTGCTTTTGTGACTATTTGGATTGTTTACGTGGAACTTGTTTTGCTATGATTAGTTCCTTTAGGATCCATTTGACGTTCTTGTTCTTTTTATTATTCGAAATTTGTAAAACTTTGTACTTCGAATTTATCAAATTATTCGATGTACTCTTTGGTATATTATTGTTGTAACCTTATACCTCTGATACTATTGAAACTGTTCTCAACTCAGGTTTTCGCCCGAGTGGGGTGTGACAAAAACAACATTGACAACAAACGACCATGAAACTAGGACACTAAACGATACTTCCGACGCACATGACTATGAAACTACAAAGGACACTAAACGGAATTGTCACACCCCGCAAAATGGCGGAACCGAGGTGTACAGAGAATACGGTATCAGAGATTCAAAGGTTACATCAACATAAGTAAACCAAACATAATCAACATAGATAAATAAGTTTAAAATAGTATGCTTATTACAATAATCCGAAAATATCAAAATACGGCTACAGCGTTTGGGATACTAAGGAATTAACAAAAGCAAAATAAATTCCATGCTAGTAATCCACGTAGCCAAGCAAGCATAACGTCAAAAAGTGTAAAATCAAATCCCTGAAAAGCGTTAAAATACGACGTCAACATAAAGTTGGTGAATTATTCGCAATAATTAATAAAAACATAATAGGATAAAAGTTTCAATACGTTTTGACCCAAAAGTGTTATGATTTGAAGATAAGTCATTTGAAAATGATGTTTCAAAATATACGTGAAGTATACAAAACCTTTTGATAAAATACTCATACATATACCATAAAAATACCATAATCATTTCATAAAAATAGCATACTGGATAGATAATAGCCTTAGGTAAATACTGTACACCTGAACCATAACAATACTGGCAACTAACCCCACCTAGTGCATTACGCTAGGTTGTCCTCGAAATCAACGGTCATAACATTGCTAACACGGAAAGGGCGCATCCATCATCCATCGTGTTAACAATGAGGGCTTGTTAGACCCATATAGCGCTATATATACGAACCGGCGGCTAAAAGCTAACAGGTGTGTATACGGGGCCTTGTTCTACCACAAAGGAGGAACAAGTTGGGTAATGCTAACCTAAAGGCATTCATATCCAAAATACATAACCATAATACATAATATACCATAAAATACATTTATACAACGCTAATCATGCCCAAAATGTAAAAGTGGTAAAAAGGGCAGCGAATAACTCACAGAATAGCAAAGCAATCCAAAAACTCTATGTCGGGAATTAATCAAATACGGTCAAGCTCCCACGTCTAAGTGCCCTAAACATCACGTAAATAAACATGTCTAAGTATCTCTAAGTCTAGTGGGGTATGCCTTAACGATTAACGTTTTATACGGGTTTTAAAATGACCAACAGGGACATCGATTTAACAGAATTACAAACGTTTCGAAAAGTCCGGAAGTTAGTTACGTATCACGTAACTAGAGTTACGCAACACGTAACTCAATTACGTGACTAGAGTTAATTACGTGCACTACAAGTTACGGGATCATCCAGTTACGTGACTAAGAAGTTAGTTACGTGATAAGCAAGCTATTACGTGACCTAGATGTGAGTTACGTGATCAGTTACGTTCACGTAACACAGTTACGTGACGTAACTGGGTTTTTACGAAAAATTACATTCGGGATTCGATATCTGAGTGTTTTAGGTGTCAAAATCATCCCATATTGGAACCCTATGTCCAGAATACGTTTAGGTACAATAACCCTCAATAAAATCCGAGTTTTGATGGTAAAAAGTGATGTTTTTCGAGTTTGAATAATTAAAATAAAGTTTAAAACAAAATCGATAGAAAACTTACCCGATCGAAACGAAAATTGGAGGAATGATAGAGGTGAATACGGTGAACAATAATCAAGCTTCGAAATTGAATTCCAACGGTCGGATCTTGAGATATTTTAGAGAGAAATATGGGTGTTTGTGTGTGTTTTTAGAGAGAGAGTGAGTATGGGGAGAAATGAAAGGGTAGGTGATAGTTGTTGTAGAATAACCTTCTACAACAAATGCGCACATAGAGTAAATCAGATAGGTCCAAAAGCCTAGGTCATAGTCTAAGTGATTCCGTAAGGTCACTTAGTTCACTATAACCATTGGCTCTGATACCAACTTCTGTCACACCCCGCAAAAGGAAATCCTGCCAAGAGCCGAGCTTTCGCCATGGAATCTTCTGAAGCTCACCAGGATCCTACTGTAGTCACTGGTACATTTCTTGTCGATGATTATCCTGCTTTTATTTTGTTTGATTCGGGTGCCGATAGAAGCTTTATATCTAGTGATTTCCGCCCCTTAGTAAACCGTGCTTCTAGTCCTTTAGAGCCTGCTTATGAAGTAGAAATAGCAGATGGTAGATGTGCTTGTGTTAGAGAAGTTATTCGTGATATTCCCCTCGTATTAGCCGATATTCCTTTTTCCATCGACCTTATTCCTATGAAACTCGGTAGTTTCGATGTAGTAGTCGGTATGGATTGGTTAGCTAAGCATAAAGGCGAGATAGTCTGTTATGAGAAACTTATTCGTATTCAGAAGCCGGATGGAGATCAATTGATTGTACACGGAGACAAGGCTGGGAAATGTCTTAAAGTCATCTCAAGTTTGAAAGTTCGCGAGTATGTCCGCCGAGGTTGTTCCTTATATCTCGCTCATTTGGTGAAGAAATATTCTACGATAAAGATTGATGGTGTACCGATCGTTCGCGAGTATTCTGACGTTTTTCCCGAAGATTTACCTGGAGTCCCTCCCCAGAGACAAACCGACTTTCGTATTGATCTTGTCCCTGGAGCAGCACCTGTTGCTAAAGCTCCGTATCGTTTGGCTCCTTCCGAGATGCTCGAGTTGTCGAAACAAATTCAGGAACTGGTCGATAAGGGTTTTATCCGTCCGAGTTTCTCCCCGTGGGGTGCTCCTGTCCTCTTTGTTAAGAAGAAGGATGGCTCCATGCGTTTATGTATTGATTATCGGGAGTTAAACAAGCTGACTGTGAAGAACCGTTATCCCCTTCCTCGTATAGACGACTTATTCGATCAACTTCAGGGTTCTTGCTATTTCTCTAAGATCGATCTTCGCTCTGGTTATCATCAGTTGACAGTTCAGGAAGATGATATACCTAAGACCGCTTTTCGTACTCGATATGGTCATTACGAGTTCATGGTGATGCCGTTTGGTCTGACAAACGCCCCTGCAGCCTTCATGGATCTAATGAACCGTATTTGTCGTCCGTATCTTGACAAATTCGTGATCGTATTCATCGACGACATTCTGATCTATTCTCGAAGTCGCAAGGAACATGAAGAGCATTTGCGTCTTGTTCTAGAAGTGCTTCGAAAAGAAAAGTTGTATGCGAAATTCTCTAAGTGCGAGTTCTGGATATCCGAAGTTCAATTCCTTGGCCACGTGGTTAGCGCGAAGGGTATTCACGTTGATCCTGCTAAGATTGAAGCTGTTAAAAGTTGGGTTGCACCAAAGTCACCGACCGAAATCCGTTCGTTTTTGGGTCTTGCTGGGTATTATCGCCGATTCATCGAGAACTTCTCCAAGATCGCTTCACCTATGACAAAGTTGACACAGAAGAGTGAACCATTCGTTTGGGGTTCCGATCAGGAGAGAGCCTTTCAGGTATTGAAGCAGCGGTTGTGTGACGCTCCTATTCTTAGTCTGCCAGTTGGTTCCGAGAATTTTGTTGTTTATTGCGACGCTTCGCACAAGGGTCTGGGTTGTGTGCTTATGCAGAATGGTAAAGTTATAGCTTACGCTTCGCGTCAGTTGAAAATCCATGAGCAGAATTACACGACACATGATCTAGAATTGGGAGCCGTCGTATTCGCACTGAAGATTTGGAGACATTATCTGTATGGGACCAAGTGTACTGTATTTACCGACCACAAGAGTCTTCAGCACATATTCGATCAGAAGATGCCGAACATGAGACAACGACGCTGGGTTGAGTTATTGAACGACTATGATTACGACATTCGCTACCACCCTGGTAAGGCGAACGTGGTTGCTGATGCACTAAGTCGTAAGGAAACAGTCAAACCAGTCCGTATCCGTTCTATGATGGTATCTATTCAGACGAGCTTGAAGGCTCGGATTATTCAGGCACAGGAGGGTATTATGACAGAGGATCGTGTTAAAGAGGAAAGATTGTATAAGTTAGCGTTGGAATTAGAACCGAAGGAGGATGGAGTTCTGTATTTCCTCGAGCGTATTTGGGTTCCGATTAGTATCCGTCAGTTGATTCTAGACGAAGCCCATACGTCTAACTATTCCATTCATCCGGGTTCCGACAAAATGTATCATGACTTGAAAGAGTTCTATTGGTGGCCGGGTATGAAGCGTGAGATCGCCGAGTATGTTAGTCGATGTTTGACTTGTTCCAAAGTGAAGATTGAGTATCAGAAACCGTCAGGGCTACTCCAACAACCGAAGATCCCCGAGTGGAAATGGGAGCGTATTACTATGGATTTTGTTACGAAGCTTCCGAGATCTTCGAGTGGTTATGACAGTATCTGGGTTATTGTTGATCGATTGACGAAGTCTGCTCATTTCCTACCGATTCGTGAGAATTATCCGATGGAGAGATTCGTACGTTTATATATCGCACAGATTGTATCGAAACACGGAGTCCCTGTATCGATTATTTCCGATCGTGATGCTCGTTTCACCTCACGATTTTGGAAGACATTCCAGACTGCTATGGGTACAAGGTTAGATATGAGTACCGCCTATCATCCACAGACCGATGGTCAGAGTGAGAGAACTATTCAGACCTTGGAAGATATGCTACGAGCCTGTGCAATTGATTTTGGTGGTAGTTGGGACGTTCATTTGCCGTTGATTGAGTTCTCGTACAACAACAGCTATCACACGAGTATCAAGTGTGCACCTTTTGAAGCTTTGTATGGCCGCAAGTGTCGATCGCCTGTATGTTGGGCAGAAATTGGAGATAGTCAGATTTCTGGTCCGGAGATTATACAAGAGACCACTGACAAGATCTTCAAGATCAAGGAACGATTAATTACTGCAAGAGATCGACAGAAAAAGTATGCTGATAAGCGCAGGAAACCTCTTGAGTTCAGTGTTGGAGATATGGTATTGTTGAAGGTATCTCCATGGAAAGGGGTTGTCCGATTCGTGAAGCGCAGCAAGCTGAGTCCGAGATACACGGGTCCGTTCAAGATCTTAGCCCGCGTCGGCCCAGCTGCGTATCGACTAGATTTGCCGGCAGAACTGAGCAGTGTACATAATGTATTTCATGTATCTCAGTTGAAGAAATGCCTGGCTGACGAAACGTTATTAGTTCCGCTTGAGAAACTCCAGATTGATGATAAGCTGCATTTCGTTGAGGAACCGATCGAGATCGTTGCTAGTGATGTTAAGCGTCTGCGACGAAGTAAGATCCCTATTGTCAAGGTTCGTTGGAATTCCCGTTTTGGAGCTGAGTTCACGTGGGAACGCGAAGATGAAATTCTGCGGAAGTATCCTCACCTTTCCCCCGGAAGTAGTACCAAGTGATAATTTCGAGGACGAAATTTCTTTTTACTTGGGGAGACTGTGACGTTCGCGAATTTCTAGGTATATTTCTATCGACCCGTATTCGTTTTATTTATTTATGTTCATGTTTTGACCCTATTGTATCCCTTTTTATGTTTTATCGTATTCGTATTTCTCGTATGTTATGAGTATCGTATTTGTATTTTATGTGATTCGGATCGTTATGTCGGGAACGTGTAGTTCTAAGTGCCTTTAGTATAAGTCTAGTATGCTCTTAAGATAAGTTTAGGGGTATTATGCCTTTTTTATACGATTAAGATTAACGTTTAAAAAGTATTTCAATTTTAGTCCTTTCAGAAATTTTATTACAAAACTAGTCCTATGGGATTTTCCTATTACAAAAATAGTCCTAAAGTAACCTACCTACATTTTGTCTTATTCCCCACCAACTTTTGTCTTATTCTACAACAACTATCACCTACCCTTTCATTTCTCCCCATACTCACTCTCTCTCTCTAAAAACACACACAAACACCCACACTTCTCTCTAAAATATCTCAAGATCCGACCGTTGGAATTCAATTTCGAAGCTTGATTATTGTTCACCGTATTCACCTCTATCATTCCTCCAATTTTCGTTTCGATCGGGTAAGTTTTCTATCGATTTTGTTTTAAACTTTTTTTAATGGTATAAATAAGGCATAATACCCCTAAACTTATCTTAAGAGCATACTAGACTTATACTAAAGGCACTTAGAACTACACGTTCCCGACATAACGATCCGAATCACATAAAATACAAATACGATACTCATAACATACGAGAAATACGAATACGATAAAACATAAAAAGGGATACAATAGGGTCAAAACATGAACATAAATAAATAAAACGAATACGGGTCGATAGAAATATACCTAGAAATTCGCGAACGTCACAGGAATCACACATCCAACACAATTTTATACCATCATATTAAAGGTGATAATCTAAATCTATGTATCCAACATTGCATAATTACTTTTACAAATCACATCTATACACCCAGGCATCATATATACCATTGTTATTGTGAGTGTTTTCATAATATGTTATATTAAATCCCAATTTTATATAACAGTTAAGGTGGGAAATAGTGCTGCTTTCCTAGCATTTCCACTGGCTTCAGCCATCACCGGGACAGTCTTTATGTTGACAGCGGTCTGAATGCAATGGGTGTTGAGGTTGACAACCCTGTTTTTAAGGATCTTGACATCCATAGAGTTAACAAAAATTAAGGGCCTAAGCACACATTGTTGTTTTGGTGTTTCAAATAAAATGTAAATGCATTGTTCAACTAGCTTATTTTGGCTTCACTTTTTTATATCGTATTCTCTAAAAGCTATAACTTAACATTTTCAAAGCTTGGTGAAAAAAAAAATCAAATGGCGTCGTCCCATTTTCTTAAAGCTTTCATCAAGCTTACTTTTTTCTTGTAGAAAAACCTGCAAGTAGTTGAATATGTGAAAGAGGACTCTGGTTGCATTGAGTTCTTGTGCGTTAATTAGCCAATGCACCTGACATATATATATATATATATATATATATATATATATATATATATATATATATATATATATATATATATATATATATATATATATATATATTGGTTGACCTTTAGGTCAATGTGGTCAATCGATGAATTAGAGCTCCGTCTAATAAAGAATTGTAGGGCAGAGTCCTTGTAACTGGAAATCAATACTTAATGACCCAATATGTAAATTTGATGAATTGCAGGGCAAATCTTCCTTGGCGGTTAGTGATGACACCAACTGCCAAAGAAGTATTTACCTGGTAATGCATCCATTTACTAAAATAGTCATTCAAGTAATTTGTTCTATGAAACTCCATATTCCTACTGAAACAAACTTATAGGCCAACAAGAAGTATATACATGTTCTAAAATAGCATATACTTTGCACATATTAAGAATGTTTGTGAATAATACTTTTATGCTACTTTTTTACCGACCCTTAACTATTCCAAAAGACATGGAATATTGACCACATAATACAAGGAACATGCTATTGAATTGAAGATGTAGAGTGCGGGAGAAGTAGCTTAGAGTAAAAGCAAGAGAGATTTGGGAATGTTGATTCCCTATAATTTTCATTCCACTAACATCCACTAATAGAGATTCAAGAATATGACCCAAGATTATTTTTTTACAAAAAAACAGTTGAATTAAGTATGTTTGTATCGATCGTCCTCCTTGGACCTCGGTTTAGACCCAATCAGGAGAAAGTCGCGTAATTACTTTAAAGTGAATATATTATGGTGTAACACTCCAATAACCGAATGATTGATATTATTAAGCTTACCTAAAGATTTACAATACGAATAATATCAAATACAATCAATAACAAGACTTCAGACCGCTCGAGATGGCTGTTGCACAAGGGTACTTCTCGGGTTGCGTAACTGTTGTTCTCTCTCTCTAGAACGACTTCCTTTATGGCTGGTAATTAGGGTATTTATGGGCATCATAAAACCCTAACTTGTTACGCAACCGCTACACCAGAACGGGTGTTGCGCAACGCAACATCAATGTTGCCTGCGCTGAGCGTAACAACCGTAAAACGCGACTAAACACTTTACAACTCAATATATATACATACTACGCTTCACGACATATTTCTAGACTAAGTAGAAACTACAAACAAACAACGAATATGCTCCAACAAACTCCCTATTTGATGTAGCTTGTACTTTCGACTAAAATTATGATGTCGTGAGATCGAGAACTTCAACGAAGTATCTCTCACAGTCTTCAAGTCTGCAATCGACGTATCTAGAATATCTTGAACTCCGAGTCTTTATCCTTAAGCAACATGGCTCCATGAAGATCGGCTTCGAGTCTTTGACTTCCCGGAAGTGCTAAACTCTTCGAGATCCAAACTTTATACTCTGTAAACTGACTTACATAGAAACTATCCAAACACGTGTTTTGTTCTTTAAACCGATAATCTTTTAGTTTTCAGAAAATTCGTGATAAAACCTTATAATCTTATACGATACGTGACGAAGAAGAAAATAAACATAGAAATAAAATCTTTTTGGATTTTTGTTGATTTTCTTAACCTAGAAACGTAAAATCTTTTTGGTTCATCTACAAAATATATACACTACTTTAGCAACCTAGAAACGTCAAATCTTTTTTGACAGGAAATCGTTTGCTTTTAGGATCATATCGCTAGAAGTTAGGTCATACGAATCAGCCGATTATTAGTATATTTGTCCTCTTAAGTACAACATCGACATCATAAAAGCAATCTCCTGATTATTTATATACATCTGTTTATACGGAGTCCCGCTTATATTTACACTTTGCTAATTCCGAAATCTCCTCAAACATCAAACTCTCAGTATTTAAAGGAAAATGTTACCATAATCCTAATTTTAATAACTAAACTAGAAAATTGGATCGTGTCGAGTATTGATGCTATGCACACTCTTTTGTGAGTACATGTATACCCGTTTTAAGTATATATCCGGTTACACACTGTGCCCCCAGTATCACGACATTTATTCGAAAACTAATATACAATACGTATAGTACTTAGTCATACATTTATGACCTGTTTATTACAAGAATTCCTCGCCCTGTCTTTGCCTTTTATCAAGTAAGCATTAAGGGTTACGAAATTTTTGGACTTTTACCGACTCTCCCCCTGACTTTGCCTTTTATCAAGTCAACATCAAGGGTTACAAGTCTTTCTTCGACTTTATTACATAACTGGTAATTTAGAGTTATGAAGTTTTTCTCACTTTTTCTTATTACGCTCTTATTTTTTACCCATAATATATATATATATATATATATATATATATATATATATATATATATATATATATATATATATATATATATATATATATATATATATATATATATATATATATATATATATATATTCCTATTGGTGACAAATTCCACACACACCGAAAATTCTTGACTTATCAGATAAATGAACAGAAAAAGCCGTGTGACCCATTGTAAACAGTTTCGGGAAATTGTTTAGATGATATTAGCCGTACCTACTAATATATCGAAAAGAAATTATGACCCTGACTTTGTGAAAAATCTTAAATCTAACGATGTACTATCATTTCCTAATTTTTTCGCAAACTTTCTTCCCCCTTTTTTATGTTTTTATTTTTTTTGTTTGTGTTTTTCTCATTTTTTGACTATACTGTACAAGTCCTAAAAACATAAAAAAGAAAAGGTTTTGAAGTCACGATCAAAGATTTAAATTTTATCGTTTTGGACAATTGAAATTCAGTTGAGAATTTTTAACTTTAACTGAACGAGGTTGAAAAACTTTATACTCTTTTTCAAAAGAGTTTTGCATTTAGACAAAACAGGTTTTGTTCGAGTCCGCAACTGTTATGTGTTGCGAGGTCTAAACGCTTAAAACTTTATATTACAAATACATTTTCTTTTCTTAGCTCCGTATGCTTGTACATAGGTGATCGACGTACTTCAAGTAGGAAGTGAAACCGACCGAATTAGGTGAAGGACGTATACAAACACAATTGCAAGAAAATATATGCATTGATAAGATAAAGATGTTTCATATCAAATCAAACGTCAGAATACATATGTTTTAAGCTAAGGTTCCGAAATACCAAAAAGCAAAACATGTAAACTAGAGGAAAAGGTCTTCAAAGTTTCTCAACTCGACCTTGAACCAGAATCTGACAAGAACCTTGAACTTGAAGTACTCAATTTTCTTTCTTGAGAGCACACAAATATCTTTCTTAGACAAACCCATAAGCTGATACGGTTCAAGGACTCGCATGATTTCTTCGTTGTCGTGTCTGAACATAACTACTTCACCCTTGCAGTCATCGTAGTACCAACCTATCATATCACCCAAACAGTCTTGAGGATATGGCAAAAGCGGATCAAACTTCAAACACTTGAGATCTTTGAAGATGAGCTTGATTTCCCGTTTGCCTGCAGGATCTTGAGACTCCCCCCGAGCTTCAAACTGATGTGAAGAGTCTGTAGCTTTCTTTAAACCGGAGGTAGATTCGCAATGTTGTTCCCGTATCTTAGGAATCATCTTGCTTGTTTCTGATCCTACGATGTTCCCAGTGATCATCGAGTTTGTCATCACCCTACGATTTTAGCGACTTGGAAGGCTTTATACTCTTCAAGGCTTTCAAACACTGCCCTGAAGAGAGACTTTATCAAAGCTGACATTCCCGTTAGAAATGGTTCCTACATCCGTCATCTGACCCCCCCCCCCCCCTCCTTCTCGTCAGCGAATACAACATTCCCCTCATTAATCAAAACGAAATCGGTAAGCACAGAAAAGTTGCCCGTCATGTGCCGTGAACAGCCACTGTTGACATACCGGATGTTGTCTACAGCTCGCTTTGGCCGTTCTTGCACATTTTGAAAAAAAGTTAGAGTTTAACGGGGACCCAAGCCTTGATTTGCTTGGGTCTCCCACTCTCATCGGTAATGACAACATCAACCAATTAAGAGTTTTTATGATAATCCGTTAAGACTGATGCGTCATCCTGATGTTGGGCCGACAATTTATCATCTGTAACAGTCTTAGTCATTTTCGGTTTTGGACCGGTCTTAAATTTGACTGAAGGAGAATCAACCTTTGGTTTGTTTGGTTGATTCTTCCTTTGTGAAACCTGTTTAACGTTTTGAAGTTTTTATTTTCTTTGCGTTTCAAAATAAGTTCTTGTAAACGTGGACACATCTTAGAAATATGACCTTCACATCGACAGTAGTAGCAAGTCCTTGGATCATTTGAATTGACCTTAGGAGCTTGAGAAGACCGAATCTTCATTTGAATGTCATTTCGATGTGAACCTGCCTTAGATGTTTCTGCTTTCAAGATTTTAGGTGACAAAACTTTAGAGTTATCGTTCAAGTTTTGACCCTTAGTGAAAATCTTGGTCATCAGGGTTTGAGCAGTCAAAACAGGTTTGTTTTTAACAACGACTTTTGCTTTCCCCTTTGACTGTGACTCGGACTTGTTTGCTTACAATTCTTTTTTCAAAATGGTCAAAGATTTTGTCAATAAGGTCCTTTTGTTACTCCATAATATCCAAGTCATTAGAGTCGCTAAGATTATGTTCTTTAGACTCTTGGGAGGCTTTAGAAGTACTTCCTTCCTGATAGCTTACTTCCGTTTCAACAATTACGGGTTCGACAGTCATAGAGGAAGTTGGTTCGAACTCAGGAAAATTGACTTGACTTCCCAATATTGGGGTAAAATGCTTTGGAGGTGGCATGTTATGATATCGCAATCCAGACTTGTCTTTTGTATCTTTGCGCTGAGTATCGATGAACTGACCTAGAATAGCTTTAGAATTTGCAATAGCTGCCAATTTACCATTTAGTTTCGCAATTTCATTTTCTTTTTCAGAGACCAATAGTTTTACTCTTGCAAGTTCATCGGTGTAACTTTTAATTGTGAAAACATGTTGTTTGACAATGACTTGCAAATCTGACACTTCAATCATTCTTTCGTTTTTATACTTTTCAAAAAGATTTATTTCTTGTGTTAAACGATTGTTTGATTCTCTTAGCTTATAGATGTTAGTTGCCAAGCTCGAATTATTTTTTTTCCACATTTCGAGCTTGTTTTCTAGCTCAATGCAATTTCTACACGTTTCCCTACAAGGATCGATGTCTACCTTAGGCTTTGTTGACGAACTTTAAGTCTGAGCAGCCATAAGTGCGTGACAATGCAACATTTGAGGAAACCGCAGCAACACAAACCCTTTACACACAAGAAGAAAAACCCGAATAAACACAAGCCCGATTACACAAGAAAACCCAAATACCCGTAAACCCGTTAACACGAATCCCCGACTAACCGAATAGTCAAACACACGAACCCGAATACCCTAATCTTCAATCACACTATCATAAATACCTGAATTGTAGTAGAAACCAAGCAAAGGGACAAAATAACCGAACCTAATAACTACCGTAGCAATTCTGAAGCAATCCGAGCAGCATAACGGCTAGAGAAAGTGTTCAGAACTGATGTTGCACAACTTATGAGGCTCTTGCGCAACTTGTGTAACAACTGGAATAGTAGCATGACAGACTAAAAGTGGCGTAACACTTACCTCGTAACAAGTCAGGGTAACACCTCTGGAGAAAATCAAGCAGCGTAACACCTATACGTAACATCATAATCAAACGTAACAATCTTGTGTGACACGAGTGTTGAGAAGGTTGCGTAACACCAAAAGTGGTGTGACACTCTGTTGCGCAGCGTAACAGCCTTGTTGCGTTGTGTAACATGATTGTAGCGTAACAGTGGTGTTGCACAAGTCTTCAAAAACGAAATCACGGATTTATGATACCATCTTTTCCAGAAATGATGTAGATATCAATACTAACTTAAATCCTAAGTTTCAAAACCAACACACCAGGGATAAAGCCTAGATCTACAAAACAAGTCTTCAAAGTACCAAAATTTAAATCCTAGATCTACACGTAAATAACCCATAAAACCACCAAATGGGTCCAAAAACCTCTATATCGAGTATAGAAGCTCTGATACCACTTGTTGGTCGCCCTCCTTGGATCTTGGTTTGGACCCAATCACCCAAAAGTCGCGGAATAACTTTAAAGTGAATATATATTGGTGTAACACTCAAATAACTGAATGATTGATATTATCAAGCTTACATAAAGGTTTACAATACGAATAATATCAAATACAATCGATTACAAGACTTTAGACCGCTCGAGATGGCTGTTGTGCAAGGGTACTTCTCGGGTTACGTAACAACTGTTTTCTTTCTCTAGAACGGCCGGGGTATTTATAGGCATCATAAAACACTAACTTATTACGCAACCGCAACACCAGAACGGGTGTTACGCAGCACAACACACTATTGGGCAGCACAACATTGGTGTTGTTCAGGCAACACTGAGCGCAACAACCATAAAATGTGAAGAAACACTTTACAACTCGATCTATATACATACTAAGTTTCACGACATATTTCTAGACTAAGTATAAACTACAAACAACGACGAATATCCTCCAACAGTTTGGTTCTCACATGTTGAAATGGATTGGAGGCCAAAGAAATGGTGGAAATATAATTGTTCGGGAAGAGACATGTACGTCGAGAATCTGTAGTGAATTTTTAAGCCATGTAATCGTACAAGTACAATTTCCTAGAGCCATATACTCGGCCGCCGTGGATTACTTAGAATCTACGACTTGCTTCTTTGATTGTCATGGTAATTGGCAAGAACCCAAAAAAATTACATATCGGTGAAAGACAGATTTTACAAACACATAGGTTAGCGGGTCAATTCACATACTAGTACACGGTATTTATGCTCTCATTACAACCGGTTTTCATTAGCATTCAAAAGATTTCACTTTGGAAATATATTGTAATTAACGCTTAAATCTAAAATGTATTCGAACTTTTTCTTAAGTAATATACTAATTTGTATTTGGAAACTCGTCGAATAAGATATGGTTGCCCATTGCGCTCAAGTCGTTTCGTCAAATGGCGTTGTAGTTTGATAGTTTGTGGAGTCTTGGTTTGTTGTTTTTTTAGGTGTTCATCATTTTACATGGTATTGTTTTAGGTCCCTTATAGGGTATTTAGGATTGGTGCGTTTCTTAGGCGTTCTTTAGTTTTTCGGGTATGTTATGAAGTAGACCTTTTTCTCTTTTCTTTTGTAGTGTCTCGAGGTGTCGTGGATTGGTAGGTCTTCCCATTGAGGGCCGGTTTTTTTGGTTGTTTGTTCTTCTAGTATCTTGCTAGTTTAATATATTGCCATCCAAAAAAAAAGAACAATTAAAACAAAAGTTAATATGCTTGAAGGAAACTCACACACATCTACTCGACACATATATTAGTTGTCCTAACGATGGTAAATTTTATAACATAATTTAAGTTGGTATTAGTATTCATAATTTATAAATTTCAGGCTTTAAAACGCAAATTAACCATAATTTGAATTGTTTGGTTGCTTATTTAGAAAGAAATAAGCACTTTTTTAAACACTATGTTATCTTAAATTCACTTTTTTATACACACTTTTGAAATATGCAGATGTGAGTGTCTGTTTTAATCTCCTTGATTAAAAGTATTAAAAGTATATAGCTTTCATACTAATAATGTGTTATAAACATAATCAAAATACTAGATTACCCATATACACTAACGAATTTGTAAAAAGTCGAAAGAATACTTGGAAGTATTGAAAGTGTATTCAAGTTAGCATCGTTACAAGAAGTGCATTAAGAATAACATGATTTCTTATCAACTTTATACAATTATTAATAAGTAATTTGTAATTATTTTCTTCTTAGTTTTGCTATGACTTTTACATATTGTGTTTGTTGGTGACTCTCTAAATTGACAACTACTACTCATAGTATGCAGTATGCACATTGCTTGTAGCAAGTCTTTTCGTTAAGTTTCACAGTTGAGAATAGAGGTTACAGTAGTGACATCAAACGGGAATCATGATTCACGAGTAAAGCTTGTAAGCTCATGTCACAAAATAAATAATAACCACATTATTTGAAAATCCCCTACGTACTTTCACTTTATAAGCACTTAACTCTTCAACCAGCTAGCAAATCGATTGAACTACCAAAATATATAATTAAATCTTTAGCTGCTGCTGAAATTCTTGTTTGCATCATTATTTACTACTATAAACTAGAAGTAGCATGGATGAGTTTGCAACAGGAGACGATACCGTTTATATGCACCCGGTCTCTTTGAAGCATGTCTCCGGTCTCAAGTATAGAGACCGGTTAATTTAAGAATAACATATCTCTTTAGGTTTATTTAAATTATTTTATTTTATTATAGAGAGCATGTGTCTTGAGAAAAACCGGTCTCTATAACCTTCATATATTTTTTTGTTTAATTAACCAAAAACCTGCTATTATATATTTTAAAAACCGGTCTCTATTATATATTTTAAAAACCTGCTAAAATATATCTAATAAAAAATTATAATTTCAATCAAAACACTAAATTTCATACATTCAACAACCAAAATCATTACATTGATATTTCATGTAATCCGATGTCAATACAACCAACCAAGTAATGAAATAGTCTAAAACACAGAAATTAGTTCAAGTGGGAATAACAAATCCGTTTAAAAACATAGCAACTAAAAAATCACACACATTCAGGTCATAAGGTTGTTTCTTTAACCATGGGATCTGTATATAAAGAAAACGATTGATATCATTATCATGAAATAAGAGAGTAAAATTCAATAGAGGTAATGATTTAATAGTACTTACAGTTGATGGAAAAGAATGTTGTTGTAACAACACAAATTCATTTATCCATCGCATTACATAATACCCATATTCCCAAGTAGAAGATTGTTGTTGGACCTGCATTTTAAAACGAAAATAAACTCATAAGTATGTAATATAATGACGATGAAATGTAAATAAAACATATAAAATAACGACGATGAAATGAAAATAAATATTTACCTTTGCCATCTCCCAATTAAAATCTTCTATACACCTAAAACGAAAATAAGCAATAATGTCATGTTATACTTTTAAAAACAAAATAACTATAAATTTATACGAATATATTAAACTCTTACCGATTAATAATGTGTGATTGCAAAGTCCTTCCAATTCTTCGATCTCATTGTAGAGTCCAAAATAAACCCCCAATATTCATTCTTTAAAAACACGAATAACGACCAATGACTCCTGCAGTGATTTAAATGCAATGAAATTAAGACTTAACTTCTCAATGTACGAAGAAAAAAAAACCCAACAAGATTATGCAAGAATTGAAATAGTATTATATTGTATTAACCTTTCATGATATGGTAATAAAAACACATCTATATCCCGTCCACGTACTGTCGCCTCTTTCAAATAACTCCCGACACCTTTTGGATTATCTAAACACAACTGGGCATTAACTAAAAACGGGTTAAGAAAAGCACACCTGTTTCCTTTCGGGTGTACGATCATCTGCTCATGTAAGATCCTAAAAACGAAACACAAAATATAGTTTATGTAAAATATAACTGAATACAATAAAAGACATGGGTTATAATTTGTTGTTATTTTAGGACCCAAGACGTATCAGTGACTCATTGTATATATAATATTCCAAATATTTTAATTATATAACGAAGTGTATACTTACGTGGCATAGAGTGTTAAAATAGAAACATCGAGATATTTCTTTTTCAAAAACCGCATAACTTCATTAGCCACAAGTGGGACATGAAACACTTCATTTTTACCAAAGATCAGCCCAGCAATATCAAAAGTTTCCCCGCTAGTAGGATCAGCCTGCTACATCCAAACGATTGTAAAAGGTTTTTATAACTTTTGGCCTCGTCGCAAGTATCTTAGCAAGCTCTTTCATTTTCTCTAGTCGTGAAATATGTACCTATACATCGATATATATCTGTTTATATTATGCAAATCTAATTTAATAATCGTTAAGTTTTGATGAATATACTAACTAATAGGATTTAAGGCTTACCGATGGGGTAGTAGGCACATTTTGAGACAACGTTTTTGAAGTAGACACCTTTAAAGCCTCCTTTCTTGTATTTGATGGTGATTTTTTTGTTGTTGGAATTTCACTACGTGCCTGTCAATCAGATCTACTTGTTATACATTAATAAAATATATTACAATATTCGATATAGTAAGTAAAAGGATTTAGAATTTACCGATTTGGGAGTACGTGCACTTTCAGACGACTTTTTTGAACTAAACGCTTTTAAAGCTTTCTCGTTTCTTGAATCCAACAGTGATTCTCTTGAATCTAGTGGTGTTGGTATTTCACTTGGTGCCTTTCGATCAGTTTCATTTGTTATTCATAATAAATCAAATTACAATATTGGATAATTTGTAGAAGTATATAAATTGTACTGTCCATATTTTAATTGTCACATCTATATATATATATACACGATTTGAAAAATATAGTAAATAAAAGGATTCAGAATTTACCGATTTGTGAGTATGAGCTCTTTCAGAAGACTTTTTTGAACTTAACGCTTTTAAATTTTTCTCCTTTCTTGAATCCAACAATGTTTCTCTTGAATTTGGTTGTGTTGGAATTTCACTATGTGCGTGTCAATCAGTTTTATTTGTTATACATTAATACATTATACTACAATATTAAATAATTTGGAAAAGTATATGAATTGTACCGTGTCGATTTGAATTGCCTTTTTTGGCCATTGGATAAAAGTGGCACGACCCTCGATAAGTTCATAAATATGTGCATTCGGGTTTGACACTGGTATATCTAATGTTGTGTACTTCTTCTCCACGTGGTCAACGAGCACTTTCATGTACCCCTCTCGTATAAGAACCCCCCCCCCCCCCCCCCCCGCGGAGAATATTCCATCCAGTTGGCCCAAACGATATATCTATCTATGTTCGGGACTAACAAGTTGCATTTTGTGGGAATCTACAAACCACATAGCATGTAGAATTATAGTAATTTAAGAGGTGAATAAATATACAATTATAGTAAGCTTATTATTATTTTATTTAAAATATTGGTCTTGATACCTTTTATAAAGTAATTATCGACCTTTTTGTTCTTTCATTTTATTAAATTGGATATTTATATTGAGATTGGTTGAAATGAGATGAGTCGAAAGTTTCTAATGTGCAAACCTTACTATCTATGGACTAAAGACTTGGGTTTATTGCCTATTAAATACAACAACACATTTTCCTCTAACGCCTCAAATGAATCGCTCATCCACAACTGCTTCTCCTCATCCCCGGGCTAAAGACTGCTTCCATTTCAGTGACCCCTACATGATTCCTTATCGCTTCCAGTTTAGTTTCAAATTCATTCTTCATTGTATCCATATTAGCAACAATTTGGTCTTGGAATTGTCCCATATCTTTCAATGTAGTTCTCTTCTTCATTTCCTTAACATTTTTAAGCCTTTTCTCAAACCAATAAGACCAACCGTTCTAATGTACCCCGAATGTTCCGCTCCTATAACAGTGATTAGTAAATCCGATCCTCGCTCAGGTTTTTAACTTCCTTCACGCATTTGCAAATCTAACTGTAACTGTTAATTAATATATAAAATATAATGAAATAAGCCATTGAATCATAAAAAAAATATTATAATAAAATAATTGTTAGTATAATAATAAGTAAAAAATATTTATCATCTTACCAACTCGTCCAAGTAAGGACTCAAACTGGTACATACTTTACATTATCTTCATCCTTTACCAATCTAGCCATAACCCACGACGTGAACAATGGTCATAAATCCTATGGGCATCAGTCAATAATGGATTTGTTCTTGCCTCCTCTTTCCAGGCTTCTTCCTAACCACGGTAACCTTTTGGCCCAAACAAGGCGGTAATTTCTTCTTTAGGGCATTTTGTCTCCCTTTTTGTCGTTGCTCCTTCATACAAGTAGCAAACAAATTATAACATAATTTTTATAATATTTTAATATAAACTCAAGCCAATTACCCTTTTATCCGGTGTATCTTCCTTCGCAACGAACTCTTCCGAATCTTTTTCTTCTATGGACGTGTAAAGTTTACATAGGGAGCGACCCGTATCCATAAAATTCTGCTCGAAGTTTTGTTTTCCACCTTTTCCATGCGGAGCTGCATTGATTTAACATTTGCTTTTTCGCATCATCATTTTCAATCTCATACAAATCTTGTTTATTTTAAGATCGAAAATATTAAATGTTTAATTTCATATTTGTTAATCAAATAAAGATTATTGATAAAAGTTAATACCTTTAATTGAGACCAAACTAAATCTTTCGTATCATCCGGCACTAGGCGCCGGTCTCCGTAAGTATTAGGAACAATGTTCCTTGTAATGAGTCCAACTTGATTCGAAAATATTACAAATGTTTCTCCAATCGGTTGGCCTAAATCATTGAACTCGATTACTTTTGGTACATTGTCTTTGATCTTCTTAACAAGACCTCTCGTTCTTTTTTCCGCCGGTTCTTGTATCTCTTCTTCCGAAATTCTTCAATCTCTTGTTCCGAAAACTCATGTTCTTCATTTTCCTATATTAGTAGTTTTAATGAGCATTACAAAACAACAACCAAAACAACATAAGAAACTCTAGTATATGGTTGTTTTGTAATGCTCATTAAAACTAGAGTAAATTACATAGATCGTCCCTAAGGTTTATATGGAATTACGGTTATCGTCCCTAAGTTTGAAATGTTGCATGGATGGTCCCAAAGTTTAGAGTAATTATGGATTTCGTCCCTATTTTGGATGTCCGTTAATTACTTACTGCCGTTAGGGTTCCCTCACGTGTTAAACACGTGAGGGTATTTTAGTCTTTTTGCCTAATGGATTCTTTGTTCCCACAGTTTACACAATAACCACCCTCACCCCACCCCACCCCATTTCTCTCTTTCACATTTCTTCCAGCCACCGTATCCCACCACCACATCCTCTGTTTCAAAAAAAAAAAATGGAGGATAACCAGCGTGCCGGAAATCAATGGAGGATAACCAGCCGCCTTATTTCATTGAAGAAAACAATGGGCTTGCTTCGATTTCCGATTTCATCATTGTCTTCGTCGTCGTCGGGGGAGGATAACCAGCGTGCCGGAAATCATTTGATTTCAAGACCACTTTATTCACCGATAACCAGCGTCGCCGTCTTCGTTTTCGTCTGTTTCTTCACCGAGATCTGGGAGGTTTTTTCATGGGAGATTTGAAGAACACTACTCGAAATCAGTCTGTATTGATTGTTGATTTACGGTGATTCTGAATGCTCAATTACTGCTAATTAGTTAGCTGATGAAATGAAAATTTGAAATCGGAGTTTGATTGTTGATTTAGTTACAGTGAGTTTAATTGGAACTTCAGAAGTGACATTGATTCAGCAGATACAGAGAGGTAAATTAGGTTTAATTGGAGTTTGATTGTTGATTTAGTTACAGTGAGTTTAATTGGAACCATGGAGGATAAATCTGTTTTTAGGGTTTTTTTTATTTTGGGGGAGTGATATTTGAGGAAGAAGGGATAAATTAGGTGAAGAGGGCAAAAAGACTAAAATACCCTCACGTGTTTAACACGTGAGGGAACCCTAAATAGGGACGAAATCCATAATTACTCTAAACTTTGGGACCATCCATGCAACATTTCAAACTTAGGGACGATAACCGTAATTCCATATAAACCTTAGGGACGATCTATGTAATTTACTCTTAAAACTACTAATATAGGAAAATGAAGAACATGAGTTTTCGGAACAAGAGATTGAAGAACAAGAGTTTTCGGAAGAAGAGATAGAAGAACCCGCACAAAAAAGAACGAGAGGTCTTATTAAGAAGATCAAAGACAATGTACCAAAATTACTCGAGTTCAATGATTTAGGCCATCCGATTGGAGACAAATTTGTAACATTTTCGAATCAAGTTGGACTAGTTACAAGGAACATCTTTCCTATTACTTATGAAGACTAGCGCTTAGTGTCGGATGATAAGAAAGATTTGGTTTGGTCTCAAGTAAAGGTATTAACTTTTATTAATAATCTTTATTGATTAACAAATATGAAATTAAACATTTAATATTTTCGATCTTAAAATAATCAGGATTTGTATTTGATTGAAAATGATGATGCGAAAAAGCAAATGTTAAATCAATGCAGCTCCGCATGGAAAAGGTGGAAAACAAAACTTCGAGCAGAATTCAGGATACGGGTCGCTCCCCATGTAAACTTTACACGTCCATAGAAAGAAAAGGATTGGGAAGAGCTCGTTGCGAAGGAAGATACACCGGATAAAAGGGTAATTTTCTTGAGTTTATATTAAAATATTATAAAAATTATGTTATAACGTTATAATTTGTTTGCTACTTGTATGAAGGAGCAACGACAAAAAGGGAGACAAAATGCCCTAAAGAAGAAATTACCGCCTTGTTTGTGGCCAAAAGGTTACCATGGTTGGGAAGAAGCCTGGCAAGAGGAAGCAAGAACAAATCCATTATTGACCGATGCCATAGGATTTATGACCCTCGTTCACGTCGGTGGGTTATGGCTAGATTGGTAAAAGATGAAGATAATGTAAAGTATGTACCAGTCGAGTTGAGTCATTACTTGGAAGAGTCGAGTTAAGTCGTTACTTGGAAGACTTGGTAAGATGATAAATAGTTTTTGCTTATTATTATAGTAACAATTATTGTATTATAATATTATTGTTTTTTTATGATTCAATGGCTTATTTCATTATATTTTATATATTAATTAACAGTCAATGTTAGATTCGTAAATGCGTGAAGAAAGTTGGAAACCTGAGCGAGGATCGGGATTTACTAATCACTGTTATAGGAGGAGCGGCAAATTCGGGGTACGTTAAAACGGTTGGTCCTATTGGTTTGAGAGAAGGCTTAAAAAATGTTAAGCAAACGAAGAAGAGAACTACATTGAAAGATATGGGACAATTCCAAGACGAAATTGTTTCTAATATGGATACAATGAAGAATGATTTTGAAACTAAACTAGAAGCGATAAGGAATCATGTAGGGGTTACTGAAATGGAAGCAGTCTTTAGCCCGGGGATGAGGAGAAGCAGTTGTGGATCAGCGATGATGAGCGATCCATTTGAGGCGTTAGAGGTAAATGTGTTATTGTATTTAATAGGCAATAAACACAAGTCTTTAGTCCATAGATAGTAAGGTTTGCACATTAGAAACTTTCGACTCATCTCATTTCAACCATCTCTTTATAAATATCCAATTTAATAAAATGAAGAACAAAAAGGACGATAATTACTTTATAAAAGGTATCAAGACCAATATTCCAAATAAAGGAATAATAAGCTTACAAAGTGATAACAACAAGAAGATTTACGTATGAGTTATGATAATTGTATATTTATTGACCTCTTAAATTACTATAATTCTACATGCTAGGTGGTTTGTAGATTCCCACAAAATGCAACTTGTTAGTCCCGAACATAGATAGGTATATCGTTTAGGCCAACGGGATGGTATATCCTTCCGGAAGGGGGGGGGGGGGGGGGGGGGGGGTTGTTGTGTGGTGCTTAATGGACTACCCATACGGGAGGGGTACATGAAAGTGCTTGTTGACCACGTGGAGAAGAAGTACACCACATTAGATATACCCGTGTCAAACACAAATGCAGATATTTATGAACTTATTGAGGCCCGTGCCACTTTTATCCAATGGCCACAAAAAGGCAATTCAAATCGACACGGTACAATTCATATACTTCTCCAAATTATTTAATATCGTAGTATAATTTATTAATGTATAAGAAATAAAACTGATTGACACGCACATAGTGAAATTCCAACACCACTAGATTCAAGAGAAACATTGTCGGATTCAAGAAAGAAGAAAACTTTAAAAGCGTTAAGTTCAAAAAAGTCTTCTGAAAGAGCCCATACTCACAAATCGGTAAATTCTGAATCCTTTTACTTGCCACATTTATCAAAACATTCAATATATATATATATATATATATATATATATATATATATATATATATAGGGACTGGTTCATGCGAGAACTCTTATTTCTGCGAGAACTGCGAGAACTCTTAAAAAAAGTGTCAATTAACATGTAATTATGTCCATTAACATATAAAAACTATTCAATGTCAAAAATCTAGTAAAAATATAAATGAAAAATTAAAAAAATTATATGAAATTACGCGTATTTAGAATTGTTCACATATGAACGTTTTTTTTTTCAAAAAATGAGTTCATATATGAACGAAAAAAAATTTACGTTACTTTATATGATTTTTTTTTAGTTTTTTAGTTTTATATTTACTTGATTATTGATCTCCAAAAGAGTTTGCATGTGAATGAACAAAGTGAGACGTGATTTAACACTTTTTGTAAGAGTTATCGCAGTTCTCGCAAAAAAAAGAGTTCTCGCATTAACCATTCACTATATATATATATATATATATATATATATATATATATATATATATATATATATAGAGAGAGAGAAAGAGGTTGGTTCTTGTAAAACAAACTTTAAGGTAAAATAAGTAAAAAGAAATTACAAAATAATTTATAACGTTAAATATTTTGGATTATCGTTCATTTTAACCATATATCAAACTTTAAAAAACGAAGTTTTATTGTACATCAAAAAATGGGTAGTTTTATCGTTGTGTATCAAATTTGAATATTTACTGCACAAAAACAATGAATTTGATGCACAACCCCTAAACGACATATAATTTGATGCATATCAAAACTTGTTTTTCTAAAGTTTGTTATAATTGAATAAATAAACATAATACAAAATTACACATATTATAAATTATTTTTCATATTTTTTTACTTAATTTACTTTAAATATTGGTTTATAAGAACCTCCGCCTATATATATATATATATATATATATATATATATATATATATATATATATATATATATATATATATAGGTGTGACAATTAAAATATGGACAGTACAATTCATATACTTGTACAAATTATGTAATATTGTAATTCGATTTATTATTTATGAATAACAAATAAAATTGATTGAAAGGCACCAAGTGAAATACCAAACACCACTAGATTCAAGAGAATCACCGTTGGATTCAAGAAAGGAGAAAGCTTTAAAAGCGTTTAGTTCAAAAAAGTCGTTTGAAAGTGCGTGTACTCCCAAATCGGTAGATTCTAAATCCTTAGACTTACTATATCTAATATTGTAATATAATTTATTAATGTATAACAAATAAATCTGATTGATAGACACGTAGTGAAATTCCAACAACAAGAAAATCACCCTCAAATACAAGAAAAGGAGGCTTTAAAGGTGTCTACTTCAAAAACGTTGCCTCGAAATGTGTCTACTCCTCCATCGGTAAGCCTTAAACCCTATTAGTTGGTATATTCATTAAAACGTAATAATTATTAAATTAAATTTGCATAATATAAATAGATATATATCGATGTATAGGTACAAATTTCACGACTAGAGAAAATAAAAGAGCTTGTTGGGATACTTGCGACGAGGCCAAAAGTTGTAAAACCTTTTACAATCGTTCGATGCAACGGGCTAATCCTACTAGCGGGGCAACTTTTGATATTGATGGCCTGATCTTTGGTAAAAATAAAGTGTTTCATGTCCACGCTGATGAAGTTATGCGGTTTTTGACAAAGAAAGATCTCGATGTTTCCATTTTAACACTCTATGCCACGTAAGTATACACTTCGTTATATAATTGAAATATTTGGAATATTATATATACAATGAGTCACTGATACGTCTTGGGTCCTAAAATAACAACAAATTATAACCCATGTCTTTTATTGTATTTAGTCAGATTTTATATAAAGTATATTTTGTCTTTCGTTTTTAGGATCTTACATGAGCAAATGATCGTACACGCGAAAGGAAACTGGTGTGCTTTTCTTTACCCGTTTTTAGTTGATGCCCAGTTGTGTTTAGATAATCCAAAAGGTGTCGAGAGTTATTTGAAAGAGGCGATAGAACGTGGACGGGATATAGATGTGTTTTTATTACCTTATCATGAAAGGTTAATACAATATAATACTATTTCAATTCTTGCATAATCTTATATGGTTTTTTTTTTCTTCGTATATTGAGAAGTTAAGTCTTAATTTCATTGCATTTAAATCACCGCATGAGTCATTGGTCGTTATTCGTGTTTTTAAAGAATGAATACCGGGGGGTTATTTTGGACTCTACAATGAGATCGAAGAATTGGAAGGACTTTGCAATCACACACATTATTAATCGGTAAGAGTTTAATATATTCGTATAAATTTATAGTTATTTTGTTTTTAAAAGTATAACATGACATTATTGCTTATTTTCGTTTTAGGTGTATAGAAGATTTTAATTGGGAGATGGCAAAGGTAAATATTTATTTTCATTTCATCGTCGTTATTTTATATGTTTTATTTACATTTCATCGTCATTATATTACATAATTCTGAGTTTATTTTCGTTTTAAAATGCATGTCCGACAACAATCTTCTACTTCGGAATGTGGGTATTATGTAATGCGATAGATGGATGAATTTGTGTTGTTACAACAACATTCTTTTCCATCAACTGTAAGTACTATTAAATCATTGTAATCATTACCTCTATTGAATTTAACTCTCTTATTTCATGGTAATGATATCAATCGTTTTCTTTTTATACAGATCTCATGGTTAAAGAAACAACCTTATGACCCGAACGTGTGTGATTTTTTAGTTGGTATGTTTTCAAACGGATTTGTTATTCCCACTTGAACTAATTTGTATGTTTTAGACTATTTCATTACTTGGTTGGTTGTATTGACATCAAATACATGAAATATCAATGTAATGATTTTTTGGTTGTTGAATGTATGAAATTTAGTGTTTTGATTGAAATTATAATTTTTTATTAGATATATTGTAGCAGGTTTTTAAAATATATAATACCCGGTTTTTGGTTAATTTCAAAAATTAAACAAAAAAATATATGAAGGTTATAGAGACCGGTTTTTCTCAAAACACATGCTTTCTATAATAAATTAAAATAATTTAAATAAATCTAAAGAGACATGTTGTTCTTAAATAAAGAGACCAGTTATTAAATCGGTCTCTATACTTGAGACATGCTTCAAAGAGACCGGGTGCGGAATACATCTCTATAAGTCTCTATAACCCTTTTTTGTAGTAGTGTAAGTCGAAGACGGAAAAATATAATTTTGGCTATTTACATTAGTTTTTATTGACTTATTATCTTACAGGTTGATTACTTCCCTTCAAGGTATGATTGTGTTCAACATGCTCAAGAGTACCCGATCAATCAAGCTAAAGCTTACTGGAACTCGTGATAGGGTCAGTTTCTCGTCTCTTTATGACAATTTATTAAATAAAAAAATTAACATCTAAATAAGCAATTATGTTTCTGATAAATACAGACTGTAATCCCGAAAGCGAATGATTTCAAGCAGCCAGTAGAGAGATACAGATCATGGGAACCAGACAGGTAAGTGTTGTGTTTCGTTTGTTTTTGTAAATGTTTGGAGATCCGTTGATTGTCTATATTGTTTATGCTCTTTTTGTAGGCAAGAACGATTCATTATCCGAATGGTTAAGATGTTGTCTGACCCACGGGTCACCCATGAGCTCCGCAGTATTTGGATCTCATACTTGACTCAGGTTTGTTCACCCGTCCCCTTTTGTAAAAAAACCTTTTGATATCATGCTTAGGAAAATTATATATTATTACAGTAATAATCTAAATTTTAGAAAAAAAGCGGATGTAGGAGATTTTATGCTATAAACAGATACTTTAAACGAATTTTAGCCCGCTTAACTCATTTCATATGTTTTTTTATTATAATTTCTCCATCTGACCCACGTCCATTTTGACCCGCACCCGTGTTGACCTTTGACCCAATCCAACCCAACCCGCCCGTTTTGCCAGGTCTAATAATAACTATGGATTCCAAGTTCAATTTATTGTGTATTCTGTCTATGGATGATAGTTATATTTCGGCTGCGAAGCTGTTTGTTTGGTCAGTCATCCTCCGTCCAAAAGATACGATGACGTTTTTGCTATAGATAAAGAATTAGGCATAAGTCAGTTGGCTGAAAATTTCCTATAATGATTCAACAACCAATTAGTAGTTTGAGGTCATGAGTTGAAATACTTCTTACGTTGTGTTTATTAGCTACATCAGTTTTTAATAATGCATTGCAAATCTGATCTATATGAACATAAACAGGGTCAAGTCATGTATACTTGAGTTGATGAGGTTTACACGAACTTGTCTAAGAATTTCTAATTTTAAGTTTAAGAAATTTTTTTTACAGTCCACATATTGTTTAGCTAACGACTATTTGATACAGAATGGTATTTGTACCGAATGGTTCACAAAATTTGTTTGGTTCTGGTTCTGAATGGTAACTCTGGTGAAAGAACAACCAGTTTGCCACGCATTGGCGTGTGTACCAGAATGGTGCAACCAGTTTGCCATTAACGTGGGAGGAGAGCTATTGGAGTTATAGCTACGTTTGGATTCCTCCGCATGAATTGAGTTATAACTTATATTAGATCCTAATTTCAGATCAGTATAGTTGTTAATACTTAATATACATACAATGCCCGATCGGTTTTGAACATTACCTAGGCACTAGCTCTGGTCTACGAAACTAAACTGAATAATGGTCAAAACCTACGAGTATTAACCACAAGGGTGGTGTCCTAGTGGTAAAAGCTTGGTCTCCAAAGGTTAAATTCCGGGAGGTCCCAAGTTCGAATTCTAGGAGCAAAAGAATAAACCCCCTTATGGCTACGGAGGTTCACCTGCGATAACTCCGGGCTACCCGCAAAGCGGGTGGTCGCCCTAGGATTAGTCGGCTCGCAAAGCGAGTTGGATATCTAGGTTACCAAAAAAAAACCCTACGAGTATTAAAACTAGTATATATATATTTCATATGTATTAAAAATATATTTTACGCCATTATCAGCCCATTCAATCCTTTTGTCATGTGTTATGTTTGATTTTTTTTTTGCGTTTTGACCCATTAGAGATAAAACATAACCCGAATCTAGTCATTTAGATAAGTAAATGGGTTCAAATTCACCTATACACTTAAGTAAGCTTTCATTTATTATTTCGCTGAATTATTATTTGATTGTGGCGGATCAGAGGGCCTAAAGAATGGCAGTTGGAACTTGATTGGCCAACAAGATACAGGATTTGCATCGATATAGCACGAGGATTGGCTTTTCTACATGAAGAATCAAGATTAAAGAGTGTACACAGGGATATCAAAGCCACTAATGTACTACTTGATAAGAATTTAAATGCCAAAATATCCGATTTTGGCCTGGCTAAGCTTGATGAAGAGGACTAGACCCATATAAGCACCCGTATTACTGGAACTTAGTAAGTTATTTATTACTTATACACTCGTTTACCCCGATATATCTATAAATGATCACCAGGATCACACGTCATGATTATCTTTTTATTCTTTATTATTTTCAGTGGATATATGGCTCCAGAATATGCTCTGCGTGGTTACTTAACGGATAAAGCAGATGTCTATAGCTATGGAATTGTCCTCTTAGAAATTGTGAGCGGGATGGCTAACACTATTGACAAGGCAAAGGAGAATCAGTTTATTCTTCTTGATCGGGTGACCAACACTTTCTTGTCTATTCTTGTAAACGTAAAACTGTTTCTTTAGGATTGCTTATTTAAAACTAGGGGTGTTTACTTCTAAAAACCAACAACATATAACAAACATAAATTATATATGAGAATAAGAAAAACATGAAACGTACCATTCTAGTTACAATAGTGGTTATTTTAGCGGCAAGGTGGATGTGATTTGTGCGGTGCAGTATCGTCAGCAACCCGGGGCAGGGGCAGAGCTGCTATATCAACAATATCAATATCAACAATTAAAATGATAAAATCGAAGTCAATTTCATTATCCTTTTTTCTTGGGAAATTAGGGCAAAATAAATGAGCGGCTCATGGTCTCAAAATCAATGGGTTAGGATCATGACAAAACTCAAGATTTATTACATACATGTGAGATTCGTTAGATTTTGACTATGAAGAAAGAGTGAAACCGCCGGATTCCGATGCTGCCTTGTTATCTCCGGCCGCCGTCTCCAACTTTACGGTTATTAACTAATGAAGCTTTGAAATCTTGTTATGTGTATAGTAAAGGGGGTGTTTGTTTGAGCTTATACGAATATTTCGTCTCGAATTTTCTGGCTTATGTAACTATTTATGCGTTTATTACTATTTATTATGTCATAATAAACAGTAATAAGCCCATAAACGCTTATATAAGCCAGAAAATTTGGACTTATAAAACATAAGTCGAAATGTTAATAAACCATAAGCTGCTTATATAAACCCAAACAAACACCCCTAAATGGATTTGGTAAGAAGTTGTATTATACCATTTCAAGATTTATGCTTTACTAAAAATCAATGGCTTAGGAGGTGCAATGGTAGTTTTTCGAGGTGGTGTTTGGGTTTTTAGAAAAGAGAATTTGGAGGGAATAACTAGCGGATTATAATTTTGGGGCATATTTTATATACAATTCAATAAACCGCTTACTCTTGTTTTATTTACACTTAACATTGAGCCACTGTGTTTGTATATTTGGAGAGATAATTTTGTAATGCAAAACAAGTTTTGATACATTATGTTTGTATTTTAATTGCGTCCTTATAAGTTGTGATGTGATTTTTAAAACTTATTTATTGATATTAAGTTAGAAAAATATTTGGAAATTTAAACTTGTGAGCGATACTTATATAATAAAATTTATGGCTAAAGCCTTAAAAAGCTAAAAATCTAAACCCCTAAAACCCTTTTTCCAAATATACCTCGGATCTTAGATGAAAAATTATTTATTATTAGAGGAATAACAAAAATAATAACCCATGTCTTCTAAATATATTAAATAAAATATCATCGAACAACTTTCAAGTACATATCAAGTACATATAAATCCAACAATTAAATCATGGAGGCTTATTCATCTTTTCTTTCCCTGAAAAAACAAAAAACAAAAATGTGTTAACATACCAAGAATATTACATTAAAAATAATAGATTATTATATGATAAGAGATTTTAAAAAGATATGATATGTACCTTCATTTAGCTCGAGGTTTATCTATCAATATTCTTTCGTGGTGGTCGGATCTCAAGTAAACAGAATCATTAATAGTAACATTTGTTGAAGCATTACCTGTAGAAAAAATGGAGGTAACTCGTCAAGTTGATTGTATTCATCCTCGTCCACAACATTTTCTACACCGAGGATACGACGTTTCCCTTGAACGACGACGTGCAATTTAGAATTACTTGGGTCCTTAACATAGAATAGAATATTTGGGTAGCCAATTTAGCTAAAATTAATGGTTCAGATGCATAGCCGTTTGTAGAAAGGTCGACAGTTATGAAACCATTAGTGTCAACTTTGACACCTCATTCGTTTTCTACCCATTTACACTTGAACATCGGTATAAAGTGTGATAATTGAGTTCCACTATTTCTTCAATAACACCGAAATAAGAGTCCTTTGTGATAGACGATCTCGTGGAGAATCATGCAGTTGTTGTTATTACCGTAATTGCGCTGTTTTGCCATGTACTCTTCGGATTTTTGTTCTTTGGTATAAAACGTATATCCATTAATGTCGTAGCCTTGGTATTTTGTAGCACTATCGCTCGGACCGTAAGACAACCTTTTTACTTCTTCATCCATATTTTCTATAATATTTACCATTTTTTTCAACTAAGAAGCAAACTTTTTGTAATGCTCAATAGCCAACCACTTATCGCTCTTATTTTTGTTTGTCGTTTTTAGAAATTGTTTGTGTTCATGTACAAATGTACCAATGCATGTCATGTGTTGTAGGATTATATGATGTGCGTCGTGGATGTAATCTTGCGGGGGGACTCTTCTTTCTTTCCAATTGTTCCAACCCCTTGAAGTCTACCCTCGTGACGACTTTTCGGTAGCCCAATACTTTTAGAACCTTCTAGATAGTCAGTAGAGAATTCAATAACCTCCTCAGAAGCATAACGTTCAACAATACTTCCCTTCGGTCGATATTTGTTCCTTACATAACCTTTTAGGAAACCCATATATCTCTCAAATGGATACATATATCGTAGGAATACTGGACCACAAGTCTTTATTTCATACACAATATGCGATACGAGGCGAACCATGACATCGAAAAAGGATGGTGGGAAATACATTTCAAATTCACATAAAGTGATGATAATATCACTTTGCCATGAATCTAACACCTCAGGATCAATCACCTTCGAATGAATCATGGAAAAAAAAACATAACTTTGTGATTGTCTTACGAATATTGTTTGGAAGTATTCCACGAATTGTGATAGGAATCAATTGTGTTATTAACACATGGAAGTCGTGGGACTTCATTCCAAACAATTTATTGTCTTTTAACGAAACCAATCTCTTAATGTTGGCTGAATATCCCTATGGAACCTTAACACCATGTAAGCATTGGCAAAAAGAAGTCTTTTCGGCCTTCGACATAGTATAACAAGCAGGTGGAAGATATGTTTGTTTCCCATCAATTTTCTGTTATGGGTGAAGCTCTTTGCGAATTTCCATATGTTTCATGTCTTTTCGAGCGTTAATTCCATCTTTCGATTTCCCTGGAATGTCTAGAAGTAACCCAATCAAATTGCCACAAACATTTTTTTCAATATGCGTAGGATCAATACAAAGTCGTACATCCAAAAATTTCCAGAATTCGAAATCCCAAAATATAGATCGCTTTTTTCATCTTTTTGGTGGTCCACGCTTTCTTTTTTACCAAACTCATTGCTAAAGTTTTCAACTATAGAAAATATGGTTTCTCCATCCATCGGTGGCCGTAAAGTTTTGAATTCAGTGGAACCGTCAAACAAGGTATCCATACTTCGGTACGGGTGACTTGACCGAAGCGATCTTCGATGCCCCATGACACCGTTTTCTTACAATATTTCAACCATCTTGACGATGTATCATCTTCACAAATGGGGCACGCCTTTGCCCCTTTCGTACCTTATCCTGACAAATTCGCGTATGCTGGAAAATCACTAACAGTGCAAAAAATCATGCCTCGTAATCGAAAAGTCTCGTTTTTGTACGCATCGTGCACTTCAACTCCCGAGTTCCACAACTTTTTCAAGTCGTCGATTAATGGAGCCAAATACACATCAATGTCGTTGCCAGGTTTCTTGGGACCTTGTATTAACAAAGACATCATGATGTATTTTCGTTTCATGCATAACCAAGGTGGAAGATCATATATGCATAGAAGAACTGGCCAAGTGTTGTGAGAACTGAAAGTGTTGTGAGAACTACTCATGTTTCCAAATGGATTATTTCCGTCTGAACTGATTCCGAAACGTATATTTCTAATCTCCTTTCCAAATTCTTTATATTTATTGTTAATATTCCTCCATTGTGGAGAATCAGCCACATGTCTTATTTTTCCATCTTTTTATGCTCTTCCTTTCCAAATTCTTTGTATAATATAAACGAAAATGTAAACACAATTTCGGCCAAGGCTTGTGATAACCATTTTCAAAGAATGTAGCACTCCTTGATTCCATTATCAACATGGCATTAACCATTTCTTTCAACGTACGATTTTTTCTTTCGGCGATACCGTTTTGTTGAGGTGAATAGGGGGCGGCGATTTCATGTCTAATACCATGTTTCTCACAAAATTTAGCAAATGGTGACACATATTCACCTCCTCTATCATTTCTAACAACCTTGATTTTCTTATTAAATTGATTCTAAACTTCATTCTTGTAAAGAATGAACTTATCGATGGCTTCATCCTTACTTTTAAGTAAGTATACATAGCAATATTTCGTGCTATCATCGATAAAGGTGATGAAGTACTTGTTTCCACCTCTTGTGGGAACCGATTTTAAGTCACATACATCGGTGTGGATCATATCAAGGGGTTCAGTTATTCTTTCAACCGATTTAAACGTTGACCTTGTTAGTTTGGCCTCAACACATGTTTGACATTTATAGTTTAAATCAATATGGAATGATGGTATGCATTTAAATTTAATTAACCGAAGAATGGAATTAAAATTAACATGACGTACATGCCAAATATTAGAAGACTCAAGCAAGTAAGCGAAAGTAGAACCAATTCTATTAATATCACGCTTAATCACCATTACATTCAATTTCAACATGCCATTAAGGGCATATCCCCTACCAACATACACAACACTTTTGGTCAACACGACCTTATCTGTTTCAAAAACCAAACGAAAACCAAACTTGTTGAGAAGCCAACCCGACAAAAGATATTTATGAATCTCCAGAACATAGAACACATTGTTCAAAGTGAGATCCTTCTCCGAGGTCATCTTCAGTATCACGGAACCTTCCCCTTTGATATCGGTCGTAGCCGAATTTCCCATGAACACCTTCTCACCAGTCTCAACATCCTTGAAGGTGGTAAACATATTCTTGTCCGAGCAAACATGACGGGTAACACCCGTATCAATCCACCATTCATTTGAGTTTGATCCCATCAAGTTAACTTCGGATATCATATTAGTGACATCGGTCACCATGGCAACAAGATCCATGTAATCATTCACCATATTAGCTTGACGGGGATTCTCCAGTTTTGGCATCTTGCAGCTAGCAGCTCTATGACCCGACTCATCACAATTATAGCACACACCATCAAACTTGTGGGGCTTTTGGAACCTTTTCTTCATATTCCCAACTTTAGGTCGGAGATTCCCTACCTTAGTTTTTCCCTTTCCACCATACTTGCTTTTGTTACCCTTTGAGGATTGACCATGTTCCACAACATTGGCTTTTGCCGAAGTTGGCAAGTATTTTCCGTTAAGAGATTTCCTGTTGTCCTCTTCGGTGAACTACAAGTTCCTCAATGGTCATCTCCTTTCGCTTATGCTTGAGGTAGTTTCTGAAATCCACCCAACTTGGAGGTAACTTTTCAATGATTTCCGCAACTTGAAATATCTCACTAAGTGTCATTCCTCCGGAGTGGATGTCGTGCAAGATAACTTGAAGATCTTGTACTTGACTAAGCACGGTTTTCGAATCAACCATTTTATAGTCCAAGAAACAAGCGACACCAAATTTCTTTGTACCAGCATCTTCAGTTTTGTATTTGCGATCCAATTAGTTCTTTGGCAGTCCTTGATTTGCAATACACGTTATACAACACATCCACTAAACCATTCAAAACATAGTTACGACATAAGAATTCTGAATGCTTCCAAGCATCAACCGCACTCACAACTTGGGCGTCGGTGTCCCCTTCGTTAAGTTGGGGAGCGAGTTCGGTCAAAAACCTAGCAAGGTTCAACGTGGTCAAGTAGAAGAACATCTTATGTTGCCAACGCTTGAAGTTCAAACCCAAAAACTTTTCGGGTTTTTTTCGCATGATTAGCAACGGTGTTCGCAAGTGGTGCTCCCACAATTGGACTTACCGTTACAACGGATGTCATGATCGGTGTGAATATAGTTGAGGTCACAAGAGGTTGAGTCAACATTCTAAAAATTCTCAAATTTAAAGAATTAGACATCTCGCTTTATAATTGTTAATTAGTAACAATAATAAATAACAATCTGTTTATAACAATACAAATAATTTGTTTTATTGTTATTTTCCAAAAACCCGTTCTGTTTTTAGAAAACTGTTTTAAAATCAGTCCGCAAAACTGATTTTAGTATTTATTTCGGGGGCTGATTGCAGATTCACAAACCAATAACCAAAACAATATATCGTGTTAATAAGCCATACGCTGTTACTAATAATATGTTTAGAGGAATATTAGTAAAGTGAAACAAACAATAGCAAAGAACAATAGCAAAATACAAAACAAATAATTTATTAGTAAAATGTTTTATGGTTTAAGAACGCAATTTTGTTAGTAAAATACAAAAAAAATAATTTGTTAGTAAAATACAAAACAAATAATTTGTTAGTAAAATGTACCCACCAACACAGTTTTAAACAAGCACACTATTAATAACAACAATCTGTTTCAAAAATGTTAACGAGATTACTATGTTTATAAAACACAATCTGATTATAATAAACACCCGCAATAAGCTATTAATAAACTCGCAATAATACAATCTGTTTGCAAAATTACAATCTGTTTTGCAAAAATAAATAACCGTTCAAAACAAAACTCGTTTGTGATGACCGAAGGCTGTTTTCGCAGAAAAAGAATCGAAACAAAACTGGTTTGAGTCTAATCTTTTCTGATTATAAACGGTATTATAAGAAGAAAATTTGTTTTAATATTATAGGAGACGATACCGTTTATATTTGAACAAAATCAAATAAAATGAAATACAATTACAGTTTGTATAATATAAACGAAAATGTAAACACAATTTCGGCCAAGGCTTGTGATAAACACAATTCCCTTAAAACAAATTTCGCGTGCTATCACACCTTTTGTTTCCCAGGGTACAATGGCTAAACAGTTTATCAAACTGTCAGAGTTACTCACTTGCCTGAAACTTGATCGAAAATGGTAGTTGCTAGTAAAGATAGAGAGGAGAAAAGGTGTGTGTTGTGACTGAACCAAGTGCTTCTGTGTTTATAGGTCAAGGGGGTGCGTTTGGATTTAATTTTTCTTTTAATGGCATTAACGAGCCAATTAAAAAGAAACTGTAACAACTTACCCGAATTAAATGAGCCCTTATGTTATCGGAGCTGCATTCGTGTCCGCAGGTTGCGCGGGCTCACAAAGTTCTTGTATATAAACAACACAAAATTTGTCTCCACCACCGACGTGGGACAAGTTTAATGCTCAAAACAGTTTGCACCAAACACCCATCTTTTGGTGTCGATATCTCATTCACCTTAACTCCGTTTTGGACGTATAATATATCGTTGCAAAGCCCTTTCTAAGGACTACACATACATATTAAATATTCTTCGTAAATATTAAATATGTATCACTTTATAGACGTCAAAAGTTGATAAAAAAAATCATATTTTTATCAACATTTTCCAACATTAGCAACGGGTCATAATTTGGATATTGGAAATCAAACTTTGATGGCGAACAAAATGACCTGGTATGTACATTGATGAATTGCAGGACAAATCTCCTTTGACGGACTGCCAAAGAAGTCATTACCCAGTAATGCATTCATACACTTAAACAGTCTTTCAAAGGAATTTGCTAGATGAAACTCTATATAGTTTCCAAAACAAACTTATAGGCCAACAAGAATTATATACATGTTCTAAAGTAGCATATACTTTGCACATATATCCTCTCTCTCTCTCTCTCTCTCTCTCTCTCTCTCTCTCTCTCTCTCTCTCTCTCTCTCTCTCTCTCTCTCTCTCTCTCTCCTCATTTGTCCAACATCAATTGAGAATGTTTGAAAATTATACCTTTATGCTACTTTGTTTACTGACCTTTATCATTTCGAAAAGACATTACTTCTGAAAATTTACTAGGGGCAAAAAGCTAGTTTTGTTTGGCAAAGATTAGCAGAATGAATAAATAAAAAGATCCACGAATTGAATTAAAGTTTGAAATGATTGGGATTCATAAACAGGTTAGACTACTTTTCCATCTACAGCTTCAATTTTTTCTGTTTGATTAATACAAAAAGAAGCAAACAATATAACAAAACAGACAATCATATGGTTTTGTAAGTGCGCCGGAAAGCAGCGAAGAAAGATGATGTGAGGAGGAGCGATGCCACGGGATAATGGTATTGGTTTTAATTATTTTGATTTTAGGAGTCAAAGGTCTAAAAATTGGTAACATTATAAAGAGGGTACAATTTTCGTTTCATACGATACCTACAGTGGCGAGTCTAGACATCAAATTCACGTAGGTCCTTATTTAATTGAACCGATAATTATGAATAAAAAAAAAAAAAAAAACTATTAGCGGATCGGGTCAATGGGTCATATAAGCAAAAGAAATTATAGTTCTTACAATTGTACCCGACAAAAGCAAAACAAAATTACAAGTTCCTACAATTGCACCTTACGAGGTCTAATATCTTGATATTCTTTCACAATTTCTTCGTTACTAATACCTTCTAAAACGCCTTTTTCAATATACGACACTAAAGTATCACTCAAAAATCTATCGCTCATTTTGTTGCGTACATCAGTCTTTACCAACTTCATTGCTGAAAAAGCGCGTTCCACAGTTGATGTTGCAACGGGTAAGATCAATGCAAGTTTCAAGAGAAGATACACCTTAGGAAAGATTATATGCTTCTGTTTTTCGTGTTGGCTTCATTAAAGCGATGGTTAAGCTCTTGAAGTTGCATATCAACCACCTCCTTAAATAAATCAATGCGATAGTGATGCAAGTTGTTAACCTGAAAAAATAAACTTTTATAGTTTTATATACCGATGACAAAACACAATAGAGAAATCAAGTTGCAATATCACATTTTACTTACATGTGAAGCTTTTCGACGACTAAATCCATCATAATATTCATCTTCCATATCTATGATTCGAACTTCATATTTATCACAAAACAAAGTAACATTCCCCAGAAGTGTTTCCCATCCAACATCCCTAATTTCTTGAATTGCTTTTTTAGAGCAACTTACTTGATTCATGGCATTTACGATATCTTGGTCTTTTCTTTGTAATGATGTATTCAAATGATTTGTAACTCCCAAGATATCAACCATCAAGTGTAGACAAAATACAAAATCAAACGATTTTACTAACTTCAGGGTGCGAAGTGCTTCAGCTTTATGATCACGGATCAACGGGGAGTGAGCTTAAATCCACTTTCTTATGCTTATGTTGATTGCCATTATCATCATCTTCTACTGTTTGTACTTCAATCTTCTTATAAAACTTAAATAGGGACATTATTGATTATGATTCCTGCAATAAATAAACAAAGAACAAGTATAAACAAACGGAATTTCAAAACAGAAACATAAACAATTGCAAAACAGAAACATAAACAATTGCAAAACAGAAACATAAACAAACGGAATTGCACTATTGCAGTCTGCTGTCTGCACTCTGCAGAACAATTGAACAGAAACAGGTTAGTGTTGATTTGGGCGGCGACTAGGGCAGAACAGAAACATGTCAACTGCAATTAGGGAGCTGGACAGCTGGTGGGTGTCGATTTGGGCGGCGGTGGCCGGTGGGTCATGGGTGTCGATTTGCAAAACAGAAACAAAAATCAATTGCAAAGCAGAAAAAAGACCTCACCTGATTTGGCGTCACTCCGGCAGTCATGGGCGATTTCAGGGGCGATTTCGGCAGCAGAGGCGTTTTAATTTTGAGCGGCAGGGGCGATTGGGCGAAAAAAAAACTGAGAGGTTTTAATTTTGAGCGGCAGGGGGTTTATTATTAATAAAATAGGTTAAAATTGTATGTCTCAAAAATTAAAAAATTAAAATGATGTTAACAAGGTTTGAACCCGGGTTGCTTAAAACTGAAAGTCCAAGCTTAGACATGGAAACCACTCTACCAAGATTACCATTTGTTTAAAAATTGTAAAACAAACATTTAACCTAGGTCCTTTTTGGATTTTTTCGATTTTTACTAAAATTTACGACATCGTTTCTATATGATTTTTGAAATTTAGGTAGGTCCTCGGACCTACCATCTAGCACACTAGACTCGCTTCAGGATACCTATGTATATTTACCAAAATCTCATATGTAAATATCACCTTCCTAAAAAAACAACTACTTCTTTCGTCCAAAAAAAATTTGTTCATCTTTCCATTAATTTTTGTCTCAAGTTATTGTCCATTTTTAAATATTGTGATAGTTAAAGTGTAGTTATTTCTAATTTTGTCCCTAAATAGTTTTAACTTTTAAAGCTATAAAAGTAACCGATGTCTTTAATGCATGACAAAATTAGTAATCTAATAAAAAAATATTTTATTAAATGCAACTATCGTTTTTTTGACCGTTTTTTGTTTATAAACTAGATTATTGTCCCACGATAACGAGAAAAGAAATAAAAACTTGAATCGTAAACTTTATTTTTATATAGATGTTAAGCTATTATGAAAAGACAATATCTTTAATATAATAACATATATACCTTTACGTTTATACACATGTTGTTTATAGTTATAATAACATATACACTTTTACGTTTTTACACATGCTTTGATATTTTTTAGAGTTAATTACATAAATCGTCCTTATGGTTTACCCAAAATTATGGATTTCGTCCCTAAGTTTAAAAAGTTGCATAAATCGTCCAAGTTTAGAAATTAATTACGTTTTTCGTCCTTAATTTCTAATTTGCACCCGTAATTGAGGACAAACCTTAGGGACGAAATCCGTAATTGGAGCAAATCTTAGGGACGAAAAAGGTAATTAGTTTCTAAAAATGGATGATTTATGCAACTTTTTAAACTTAGGGACGAAATCCGTAATTTGAGGTAAATCTTAGGGACGATTTATGTAATTAACTCTATTTTCTATTAGGAGATTTTACATCTTTACGTTTATACACATATTTTGATATTTATTATTAAGAGATTTTACACCTTTACGTTTATACACATGTTTTGATATTTTTTATTAGGAGATTTTAAAAATAATCATCAGGTAAATCACAGTCTAAATTGAGTGATTTTATAAATAAATTAGAATTTTGTTTTTATTTTAGTGGATATGAGAATTAAATAGAGAATGTAATTATTTATCGTAAGAGGATTTAAAATAAAAATAATATCGTTCTCCTCTCCACCCCTTACAGGACACAGCGTCCTCGATGTGTACATCGGTCCGGGCCCCGGCTCTGATACCATTTGTAACAGCCCAAGCACACCCGTAGAGTGATATTGCGGCTCTGATACCATTTGTAACAGCCCAAGCACGCCCGTAGCGTGATATTGTCCGCTTTGCTCACCGACGCACGGATTTGCTCTGACACGTAGCTCGTGCCAAAACGCGTCATGCTAGGAGAGGTATCAACCCCCTTATAAATAAGAATTCGTTCTCCTCTCCAACCGATGTGGGACGGATGTTACAGACGAAGGGAGTACAATTTGTCGTTTAACGACCTTTTTGTGACAAAATGCTAAAACTAGAGTCCATTAACATGTCCTCTTCTCTTTTTATTTTCTTTTTCTTCTGAGCAAGAAAATAAAATGCATTAACAAAAAAAGAATATAAGCAAGCAAAAGCAAAAGGTTTATAAAGTACATAGGGTATAGGGTAGAAATATATATAATCCCTAGGAAGTTTACAACATTCATTTATCATCATTTATCATCCAAACGTTTTCTTGCTCACTCTAATATATATAGAAAATAGAAAGAGTTCACAAATGATTTATATTCAACTTCAGTTTCTGCAGCTCAAATGATCCATAAATTTTCTCCAAAATATGTGTCTGCAACCACTTGGGTGTGTCCATCTCAAGTAAATCAGAGATCTATGTCACTACAAATTTCTTCAACTTCATTTAAAACGCGACAGATGTCACGTTTTGTAGTCATGATCTTCATAGAAGCTTCTTCAAGTGCGTAATACGCATGTACAACTCTATTTGCCCTACCCATGAACTGAGCCAACTCTGCTGGTTGGGATTTAGCCCTTCTTAATTCGGCTTCCAGGCTTTGTTGGTAGGATTCTGAGTCTTTCTGAGCCTCATTATAATATTTCGTCAGGTTCTCTAGGATAAGAGTGTTATTCCGTATGAAAGCTTTAGCAGCTTCTTGGTTATTTCGAGCAGTAATAAATTCAATGATAAGTTGGGGAAAGCAGTATTGTATGATTGAAAGCTTCTCATATAGATATGAACTCAAACTAGGATCACGCCGAAGCTTGCGAAGCACTGCAAGGAAGCCCGTCTGATTGCAGTTACTCAGTTTGGTGATGTGAGGAAGGGTTAGATAATGGATTACAAAAGATTTTGCATTCTCGAACTCATCAGGTGGAATTGGGTCTATCATTTGTCGAAGAAGTTGGATATGTCTAGTAGTATTTTTTAGCTCATGAGTGAGAGCAGGAACAGAGGGAGGAGAAGGCCCGACACATTCCTGAAGAAAAAACAAATATAGTTCAATTCTATTTCAACTATTTCATTGAAACTGTAAATAATGTACAGAAGGATATCATTAAAGTATACTGATGTGATAAAACCATATATATGGAAAATGTAAAAAGAAATGAAAAGTAAAGAGATGAAGGGTTAGCAGTGTGGTCGCCCGCGCGCCTTACCGATATAATTAAGGAGCACCCAGTATAATTTAGTGGGTGAAGTTCAGGCTTTAGTTCGTTTGTTAAACGAACTTCAAATTAGGTTTAAGCTTGTTCAAGCTCTGTTTAGCTTCGGGTTCATACTTTGGCACACTTGGTTTCGTATTTTCATTTTGTATTTTATATGAACACCTCTCGGAGTCTTGATGTATTGGTTAACTTAGGCAACCTTTGGTCAGTTTAGTTTAAGGTCATATAGCCTTGGGGGTTGCTAGTTTAGAATTAAATTATCTGCCAATGGTAGTTTAAAATTTTGAATTTGTTCCGTTTTTCAACAACTTGCTTTATGATTTCATGAAACCTTTCATCTTTCTCTTCACCAAAACCTGTATACAAAGAGGCTAGGAAGTAAGGTTAACTTACAATATCTCGTACTTCAGGTTCGATAGGTGAGACGATAGGTGAGACTGCATTTTCCTCTGCCAGATGGACTGATTGCGGTAATTCTGGAAGGGGATCATCGGTGATCCTGGAGTTCCTGGTGCAAAAAGAAGTGAAATTATAGTCAAAATAAATGAACAATTGCTTAACTCTTTCCTCTAATTTTTCGCAATATAAAAACTAGTTATATTTATGTTATTTTTGAAATTTGGCCTTCGTAAAAATCAAAACTCTTTACTTTGCCCTCACGAGAAAATGAAAATTTGTCCACTTGATAAATACCTTTTACTTTGTCCCCACGTGAATTTTTTTTTTTGGCTCCACCACGTGAAATACTTTTTACTTTGAACAAATGGTAATTTATCATATTTAAAAGGTTTAAAAGCCACTTAAACATCAAAGCTGAGATAAAATAAAGGCGATAAGAGTTTTCACATGCATCTAAACTTTACTCTAAAATTTATTTTATCTATCGAACTTAAAGAGCATCTATTGTGACTATCAGATTTTCAAAAATGTTATTGTATGTATGTATGTATCCGACAATGGAAACACTGTTTATCATCTAAATATGAGTGTAGTTATAAAAAGGGTTAAAGTTGTCAGACCATAACTTACTTTCCCTAAATGTTAATTTTATGTAATGAACTTTTTTTTTGTATATTTGGGTACCTAAACTCTTTGAAACTTTTAAAATGATTAACGTACTTATTGAAACATTATTTTTCAGCATCAGCTTTACCGGCTACCTGTTTGTAGCCGGTTAATCAAGTAAACCCACTAAACCCGACCCGTTTACCTATATTTACCCAATTACTTTTTGGATTAAATTCGACAGAACATAACCAACTTTAACAAAATGTTCATTTATGTAATGAACTTTTTTTTTTACATTTGGGTACCTACCAGAGTTCTTGCAACTTAGCACAGAAGACAACTGAAATCTCGCAAAAAATAAATTACAAACACAATAAAATATGTAATCTAAAGGTTCTTATATTATCAAACATAGCACCAAATCACTAGAAGTATACTTTAGAACGAATTTGTTTAAAAGAAAAAAAATCGAGAACCATCTAGAACTCTAACTTTACCTTTCAGTCAACCTACGCTCACTCTCAATACTTATATTCCTTGCAAATCATCATACGAAGCTAACGGAATTCTTTAATTGATCTTCAAATCAATTCAACTATGATAAACCCAAATTTGGATCTAAAAACTCAAACCGAAACTCATTTCCATCAAACTCTATCAATTCAAATTTCATTTATCACAATTGAACTTTTCGATACACCAAATATCTAACGATTAAGTTAACATGATGAACAAAATTAACATTATAACACCGAATCATACAATACCTTGATTTGTTGACTTTTTTTTTATATTCATAAATCTTATAAAATGTTAAAAACGAATTGATATGTTAAAATTGATTAAGGAGTAATCTTATATTACATGCGGTTAAGAAATTCTTTTAATTAAAATGAACTTCTTTGATAAGAATTAAAAAAATTCATGTTAGTTGACTTTCATGTTAATAGTTGAAGTCAATATTTTGTGTAAAAACAATGAAATTATTTAATTAATTTGGTGTTTGAATTTCTGAAATATTTAGCCGGTTTAAAAAAGTTTAGGTAGTTAATTAGCCGGTTTAAAGAGTTTAGGTACCCAAATGAACAAAATAAAAAGTTCATTATATAAAATGAACATTTGGGAAAAGTAGGTTATATTTTGACAACTTTAACCCGTTATAAAAATGATAAAAAGTTCGATAGATAAAGTTCTCTTTTGTTGAATATAACTCTAGAGTTTACTAGAAACAAATTCAAAAACTTTAGTTATAAAAGTGAAAAGTGGGGTTTTTGTTTCTGATTTTTTTTTTTTTGAAAAAACTTGATTTCAACACATTTCCTAATTTTTGAGTTTTCCTTGAATTTGTTTCCAGGAAACTTGCAACTAAAAAGCCCCTTATCTTCTAAGATCTAGCAATTTTACTTAATTTGCTGATGTGAATAGAAGGCCTGGCAGAATCATACACCGATTGAAGCTCGGAGTATAAGAATGTCATTCGTGAAAACACAACAACCTCTATATCTGTTAGAAGTATTTTAAGTTTTAAGACTTATGTTTATGTATTTGATAATTACTTTGATTTAGGATTCGATAGAAACAAAACCTTAAGGACCGCTAGGCAAAATTGCCAAAAGGCACCTTAACCCAATAACCGAAAATCGAAGAGGTGTGTCTCTTCAAACTTACCGGTTTGTTGGGTATATATGTACTTGTAACTACTTTCATTTAAATGTAAGAATCCTACTAAAAATCAAGTGTTTATTTCATTGCTGTGTTTTTCAATTTCATCGAGTATTATACACAATCTGCACTTCCAAAAACACCCCCGCACAACCATGAATTCACACATACTCAAAACCAATTGGCGGGAACGCTTTCCCTCTGTAACCTATTCGAAACATTGGTATCAGAGCGCAAATCCTGGGAGTTATGGGAATATGGGTTCTCAAATCGAGTATGTGCAAAGAAGAATCAAGAGAGAAAAGAGGGATTTTCACCCGTATGTGCGCCAAATCCCAAAAGAAACCAAGGCCATGCTTCGAAACAAAATTGAACAGATAAGTTTGTTAAATTCCACCCGTTCATCAAATAAATACAAGGATTACTCTTGTTTTTACTGCACCGAAAGAGGACATGTCGCGAAGATCTGCAAAGCGAAAATTGATGATCAGCAGGCTTATGCAAAGGCAGGAACAACGACATACAAGTACGGGGACGAAGCAATCAGGGTGAAAATAAGGAAGAATAAGGAAATGGTTAATTGCTTCAAGTGCCACGGATCAGGGCACTTCGCAAACTCATGTCTAAAAGATGATGCCGAGTCAAAACAGAAGGCCAAACAGCAGATGATCGCTGCCATATCTACACAGCCCGAACCAAAAGTAAGCATCACTTATCCTGAATTTATTCATTATAAAACTAGTGGAATTATTTAAGGAACCGATAAGGGATCATGGGATGATTTTTGGTATATTAGTGATACATTTAACAAACATATGACCGCTAATTTGAAATTTTTCAAAAACCTCGAAGAAGATTTTGCGGTAGAACCATTAGAGAAACTGGGCAAATTGTTATTTACATATGGTATTGGGGAAGTCTTGATAGCAAATGGAGATAAAACCTATTTGATATCGGGGGTGTATTATGCCCCTGAAGTGACGCTCAACATATAATCTATGAAATTGTTGAAGCAACAAGGGTTCGAGATATCTTCGTATAAAATTATTGGGAATGATGCACTTTGGAATATATGTTCAAGAATAAGAAAGGGTTGAACATAGATGTTGACAAAATGCGGCGACAACACCATAAATATCTGGAAAATTACTTTAATGAACTCGATAGGAAGGCAAACGATGAAAGAACAAGCAGCCAAGGGGACGACAAAATGGAACTTGAAAATTTACAAGATTGTGTCGCATTGTTAGACTTGATCAAAGAAGGGGAACTTAGAAAATGGGAAATACACCGAGAAAGATTCAACAAAATCGTGATATGGTTTTTTAACCACTTTCTCTTGAAGCTATTACCTGGATCATTGCCACCCATAATAAAGGGAGTAACAATTCATCTCTTTGATTTATTTAAATTAATTGAATGTATGGATGGAATTATAATCGTGCAAATCTAGAAGGATTTGGATTACTTGCAGAAATACTCGGATTAACGGGATCGGATGGACTCGAAATCCAAGGATGCTATGTCGACTACTTAGAAGCCCTTGTCTCATAATATAAGGCAGCGAGATCTTTTGAAGGTCCCATGGGAGGACACAAATATGAAGGAATTAGGTGCTTCAAGAATCATCACGGAGATGGTGATATGGAGAGATCAGCGGCTGCAATGGAGAAAGGAAGAGTCGAGCATTTTGGCATCGCCTTCGAGGAGGAAGAAGAAGGCAAGTGTGACGCTACCGATGAAGAAGGACTAGACAAGATCAAGTGTAACTTATGTCAACAATTGGGACACTACAATTATGAATGCCCAGATGATGAAGACCAAACATCAACAACCGGTGCATTAGCAGCAAGACAACATGGCGGATACTCAAAGCACATCAAGCGACGGTTTTATTATCGTCACTTGAAGAAACTGAAGCACAAGAAGGGATTCTACTAACATCAAGCCTTAAATCTTAAGGGGGAGATTGTTAGAAGTATTTTAAGTTTTAAGACTTATGTTTATGTATTTGATAATTACTTATATTTAGGATTCGATAGAAACAAAACCTTAAGGACCGCTAGGCAAAATTGCCAAAATGCACCTTAACCCAATAACCGAAAATCGAAGAGGTGTGTCTTCAAACTTACCGGTTGGTTGGGTATATATGTACTTGTAACTACTTTCATTTAAATGTAAGAATCCTACTGAAAATCAAGTGTTTATTTCATTGTTGTGTTTTTCAATTTCATCGAGTATTATACACAATCTGCACTTCCAAAAACACCCCTGCACAACCATGAATTCACACATACTCAAAACCAATTGGCGGGAACGCTTTCCCTCTGTAACCCATTCGAAACAATATCAATCTTTATTGATATAGATATTTATGTTACAAAAAGTTTTTTTGTTCTGTTGGGATGATGGAAAGGAAGGGGGGATAAGTTGTTTCGCAGAACGAAAAGATGTAGAATTATCAGGAGGTTGATTGAATTTTATACTACATCAGTTTTTGTGTTGTTGAACTAGCAAAAGAAAAACACAGACAGGAGGAAAGAAATGGAATAAGATAAATGCTTAGAGTTTAAGAGGTGAACATTAAGGAAGGGAATTTAGATGCAATTATACCCGATTAATATGCAACCTTTATGTTACGTATCGTTTTTAGTAATTGTTTACGTTTATCATTCTTGCATTTTATAAGGACCAATATGGCCATTGTTTAGTTGTTAAGGGACTAGTTGGGATTTATGTTTGCTAAACCCTATTTGTACGTAACTATCGCCGTTTTGGCGGAGCATCGAATTATCAGTTAATTTCCTTCCATCTCTGTGTATTCTGTATTGTTCTCCACCCGGAGAACTGTTTCTTCCCTATCAAGGGTATCAGAGCAGTTCCGATCACTCATCGGAATAAGCTCCGCGATGGGAACACGCGCTCAGGAGATCGATAAATCGCTCAAGGAACACGAGAAATCCATCTCGGATATTCAAACGGCATTGGCCACAATTATGAAACAGCAGGAGAACACGATGAAACAACAAGAAGAGATAATTAATTCATTCAAGTCCAGAACAGGAGGGGAAGAAGAGAGTAGTCGTCGTTTTTCTTTTGGTGCGTTTTCGGGTGGGGATGAAGACAATAAACCAGCAAGATCGATGCGAGTGGGTAAGGTGGAATTTCCTAGATTTAACGGGACTGATGTTGAAGCTTGGATATACCGATGTGATCACTTTTTCACTATTGATGAAACTCCAAACACCGTTAAACTTAGATATGCAGTGATTCACCTAGAAGGGGACGCGATTCAATGGCATCAAGCGTTCATGCGAACTCGTGGGGCAACGATTTCAGAGATTACATGGGAAGAGTACGTGAGGGCAATTACAAGTCGTTTTTCCACTGCTATGTACGAAGATCCGTTGGAGGAATTGGCGTCGTTGGTACAGTCTGAAACAGGTAAACAACCAGAATCCTTACAGTCTTATAATAGCACGTTTGATTGTCTCCTTAACAAGGTTAATCTGAGTGAAACTCAGGCTGTAAGTCTATACCTAAAAGGGCTTCGCCCTGAGATAAGAGGACCCGTTAAGATGTTTAAACCCCGCACTTTACACGAGGCTTTCGGACTGGCAAAAATACAAAGCATGAATAATGAGACTTTTGAGGGTAGGGGGAGCCACAAAAGCACTTACCCTACTCCCAGCAAGTTCACGCCACCTGTTAATGCAGCTAAGTTGCCTATATTACCCACTCCCAATCGTAATTCGCAAGTTATTAACAACAAAACCAATCCTATCCGAAACCTACCCACAACCAATCCCTATCGTCGTTTATCGACCAAGGAAATTGAACAAAAACAGGCCCGTAATGAGTGTTTTTGGTGTACCGAGAAATGGGTAAGAGGTCATGATTGTCGAGGTCGAAATAAAAAACAATTATACATTATTGAAGTGGAGGAAGATGAGTCCTTCGAGGGAGAAGTGGGAGATACCGAAATTAACTTGGAGGTAGAGGATAAGGACCCTCAAATTTCAATAAACGCATTGAACGGAGTTCCGTCTTACTCCACTATGCGAGTACAAGGGTCAGTAGGAACACGTCAGTTGCACATCCTTATTGACTCGGGATCGACACATAATTTTTTGGATGAGAAATTAGCGAAGAAATTGAATTGCAATGTTAGTGATGTGACGCCTATTAAGGTGGGTATTCCAGGGGGAGCAAAACTAAATTGCAACCAAGTGTGTCCGGATTTTCATTGGGCAATGCAAGGGAATTGGTTCAATGCGGAGGTGTTTTTACTAGCCTTGGATAATTATGATATGATTCTTGGCGTGCAATGGTTACTTCCCTTGCAAGACATATTGTGGAACTTCAGTAAAATGACTATGCAATTCGAAGTGGAGGGCCATAGATACACCCTCAAAGGAATACAAAACAACCAGTTCTCTCTATTTTCTTTGGAGAAATTGGAGGGTTTATGGCAACAAAAGAGCAATCCAATTCAGTCATACTCTTTAGCTTTATCCAACACAACCGTGTCACCTAACATTATGGGAATGTCGCAAAAAGAAAAGGGAACAAGAACGCCTTGGTCGAGGGTGATTGATGAGTTTTCCACGGTCTTTCAAGTGCCTAGCGGCTTGCCTCCCGTTCGGTCGTTTGATCACCGAATTCAGTTGAAGGAAAATTCAGAACCTGTTAGTCAAAAACCTTATCGATATCCATCGGTTCAAAAAGACATCATTGAAAGAACTACAAAGGAATTACTTGAAACTGGGGTAATCCGCAACACCCAAAGTGCATTCGCAGCTCCAGTAATCCTAGTAAAAAAGAAAGATGGTCAATGGCGGATGTGCATGGACTACCGTCGGCTAAATGATATTACGATAAAAGATAAATTCCCTATTCCATTGATAGAGGAATTATTAGACGAATTGGGAGGAGCATCATTTTTCTCAAAATTGGATCTTCGATCGGGGTACCATCAGATTAGAATGGCGGCTGAGGATGTATACAAGACAGCTTTTCGTACACATGAGGGGCATTACGAATTCTTAGTCATGCCATTCGGCTTGACTAATGCTCCTGCAACTTTCCAAGCTTTAATGAACCAAGTGTTTAAATCCATGTTACGCAAAGGAGTGTTAGTATTCTTTGACGATATTTTGGTTTACAGCCGCACAGAAGAAAGGCATGAGGAGGATTTGCGCAAAGTTTTAACGTTGATGAGAGACAATAAACTATATGCAAAGGAGTCAAAATGTGTATTTGGAGGCAATTCGGTTGAGTATTTGGGTTACGTGATTTCGAAGGAAGGAGTTAAAACCGACCCGAAAAAGATAGAGGCAATTAAGCTTTGGCCGACCCCGAGAAATATTAAACAACTTCGCGGATTCCTTGGACTCGCAGGTTATTACCGTCGTTTTATTAAAGGTTTCGGAATTTTAGCTAAACCTCTTACGGAACTTTTAAAAAAGAATGCTTTTGTGTGGGGAGTTGAATCGCAACTAGCATTGGAAAAGTTAAAAGGGGCCTTGTCGTCTGCACCAGTCCTTTCTTTGCCAGACCCCCTCACACCGTTCATAGTTGAAACGGATGCCTCTTCGGGCGGTATTGGAGCGGTGTTAATTCAAGATAAACACCCGATTTCTTACCTTAGCAAGGCATTGTCATCAAAGCAAAACGCATTATCGGTTTACGAGAAGGAATTGTTAGCGATTATGTTGGCGGTTAAGTATTGGCATTATTATTTGATTATGAATCCGTTTATAATTCGAACGGATCAGAAGAGTTTGAAGCATCTTTTGACACAGAAAATCACTACTCCATTACAACATAAATGGCTCGCGAAGTTATTGGGTTATGATTATACAATAGAGTACAAGAAGGGACGGGAGAACGTGGTTGCTGATGCTCTTTCGAGAGTGCAAGGTTCGACTTTATTTACTTTATCTATCTCTAAATTACAACCACTTTTATTACAGCAAGTCAAAGATAGTCAAGCAAGTGATGTTGCCATCCAAGGAGTTATTGAAAAGTTAAAGAAAGGAGAGCTACTGCCCAAGTTTAAATGGAATGGTGAATGGGTGACGAAAAATAACAGAATGTGGGTAGGAAATATTTCGGCTCTTCGTAATGAAATAATACAATTGTGCCATGATTCCGCGATCGGAGGTCACTCCGGAGTACACGCTACGGTTCAACGGGTGAGGGAAATGTTCATTTGGAAGGGAATCACAAGGGAAGTTCGAGAATGGATTCGCAAGTGTGACGTGTGCAAGCGCGCGAAGCATGAGAATGTTGCTTCTCCGGGATTATTACAACCATTGCCGATTCCTGATACTATTTTTACGGACATTTCAATGGATTTTATAGGGGGATTGCCTAAGGTTCATGGTAAGGATACTATTTTTGTGGTGGTTGATCGTCTCACAAAATATAGTCATTTTATGGTTCTTTGTCATCCGTACTCGGCTAAAGATGTGGCGCAAGTGTTTCTCGATAATGTGTATAAGCTACATGGATGTCCAAACTCGATTGTATCTGATCGAGACCCTATTTTTCTGAGTGCATTTTGGAAGGAGTTTTTGGACTTGCAAGGAATATCGGCTAAAATGTCGACCTCGTATCACCCACAAACCGACGGTCAGACGGAAGTGGTAAACCGATGTTTAGAAGGTTATTTGCGTTGTATGGTAATGGAACGACCTCGTTCGTGGGTTAAATGGGTAACATTAGCGGAATGGTGGTATAATACTACTTTTCATTCATCGTTGGAAAGCACTCCATTTGAAGCTCTCTATGGGTATCGACCACCTATCCATATTCCGTATGTTCCAAGAGACTCAAATGACCAGGAAGTTGATATTCTTATGAGGGATCGAGAAGCAGCGGTGGTAGTGTTGAAACAGTCCTTGTTGAAGGCCCAGAACCGAATGCAACAGCAGGCGAACAAACATCGTTCGGAGCGAGTATTTGCGGTGGGAGCATGGGTTTATTTGAAGTTGCAACCGTACATGCAGAATTCTCTTCGAGTTCACAAGCATTCTAAGCTTACACCAAAGTATTTTGGCCCTTTCATGATTGTTGAAAAAATTGGGAACGTTGCTTATCGCTTGGATTTACCGAATGATGCTCAGATTCATCCGGTGTTCCATGTTTCTTTGCTCAAAGAGGCTGTTGGTCCACCGACAAAAGTGGTGCCGATTCCTATTGACAATCGTTTCTCTGGTTACCCGCAAAGGGTTTTGGATAGTAAATTGGTCAAGAGAGGTCATCGGGCTACTCGGAAGGTTTTGATTCAATGGGAGGGTCAGCAGGTGCATGAAGCGACATGGGAGTTCTTGGATGAGTTGCTGCTTCGTTTTCCGGGCTGTTTGGAGCTTACTTTTTGAGGTCAAAAAGAAGTTAAGGAAGGAGTATTGTTACGTATCGTTTTTAGTAATTGTTTACGTTTATCATTCTTGCATTTTATAAGGACCAATATGGCCATTGTTTAGTTGTTAAGGGACTAGTTGGGATTTATGTTTGCTAAACCCTATTTGTACGTAACTATCGCCGTTTTGGCGGAGCATCGAATTATCAGTTAATTTCCTTCCATCTCTGTGTATTCTGTATTGTTCTCCACCCGGAGAACTGTTTCTTCCCTATCACTTTAGCATAAATGATGATAGTTGTTAGCAGTCCATGGAAGATTTATTATAAATTGTCATCAGTGTTACAAGTTCAAGTGAATTCAGTAGAGAGTGAGTGCAACCTATCAAAAGCAAATTATTCTTTGATTTCAAATTCCCCCTGATAATTCTCTATCCCTCCGATGGTTAAAACAATGACAGCATCACAATGTCCTTCTAAGCAAAAAAAACCTCGAGTTTTTCCGCAACTTTTTGGGGTAGAAAAATTTAGGGAAATTTATCACATATGTTTAATCCAAAGATAACTTTCCAAAACCGTTGCCGGATAGATCTAAACCTTTTAGGTAAAAACAATTCAAGAAATTCTCTAAAATAGCAAATAAGTAAACCCTAGATCCCCAAAACAATAATCCAAATATTAGTTCTACCAGTTACATAAAAAAGCTGAAATGTAACTTATGGGCAATAGAAATTTCATGAATATTGATGTGTAAAATAAGAATTTTTCGACCCAAACATATACTGGGTATGTAGTGTGAGTGTACAGATAACATATGATATCTCGTGATCATTTGGAGATGAAGAGAATTACCTTTCTCTCTTTCGGCGAAAGTAGGAGAACAGTTCAAATGATTTCTGAACTAATCGCGTGGATGAGAGTCGCTCAAAGATTTCTTGTTTTGTGTTCATCGCTTTCAATATAGAAGATATCGGCAAAGAACTATTGTGTGTACTAATCTATTGTAAACATATATCTGTGGCATATATGGTATTTGCCATTGGGCGGATTCACAATGTTGCCACTTGTCATGCGGCGATTTGACCAAACACGTGTTACTTATATCCGACGTGGAACTGAAATAAACATGTGCTTAATTTGAACCGTTGATTCAACTCGGTCATCAAAGTATGATAATCTCACTATGTCTGAAGATGGCCCGTTCCTATTTATATTTGTGACATATATAAGTTCATGCTAGATTTGATTTGTAGCTAGTAACCATAAACTTGAGCTGCCAGTAGCCAGTGATGAAATCTAGCTTTGATCATTCAAATATGTTCTACTTTAAATGGAGTATAAATATAGAGAGAAGCTTATATAGTAATCAATCTGCAAGAATCAATGAAGATTACCTACAAAAAATGAGATCATTGAGAAATACACGAGCACATATAGTATGACCATCTAAGGAATGATGTAACACCACTATTCCAGATTTTTAGCATTTTTGACCATCTAGGGGATGCAGTTCCATTAAACCAATACCGTATATTAAACTATCGACTACGGTCTTACTAACCAATAATCAATCAAACCCAAGACATAAATATACAAATAAGACCAAGAACTAAATCTGTACGACCAAGTGTATTAGTTCTAATGATAATAATTAATCAAACATACACTATCTAGTTATGTATGAACAATAACCCAAAAGACCCACCCGCATTGTCACACAATGGCTTACACTTAACAAGTGTGACATATACAAAATCAAATTAATAGAAACAAGTATTATATTGTCAAATACTTTTAAACCCAGAAAACCCATTTTTGTCTTGATTTCAGTTATAAAATATTCACCTTAGCAAGATCCCAAACATTTTAAACTCTTCCATAACAAGAAGCTAGGGACACCCCTTTACAAAAAGGGAAGCAAAATGAGGAGAGGTGTTGTCACACCCCGCTAAAGCGGAAACACGAGGTGCGAACGATATGATATCAGGAGACAAGGTAATAACGAACACTAACATGTCATTAAATAGTAAAAGTTTACAAATGTTTACAATGAAAATAAATATTACAAAATCATCGAATACAAAATCATACAAAATAACAAATGGATCACAAGGGAACTTAAATAAACAAAATAAAGTTTCACGGTAACACAAACGATCCAAGCAAATTCACAAAGGCATGTCTCAAAATCAGCATCCTAAATCTCCTGAAAATCGTTAAAACGACGTTAACAAAAGTTGGTAAATCTTTCGCAGTTTTATAAGTAAAAACAATTTAGTTTTATAATAGTGAAATTTATTGTAAAACATAGTTGGTTTATATATAAACTCATAGTTCGTTCATATATAAAATGAAATAAAAAATTGGTTTATCTCAATTGGATAATTCAAATATGTGTAGAGCAATTGTTATAGATTTTACGACCTGAGCCTGGCATGTAATTTATGTGCCTCCCCCACCATCAGGTTATCAATCCAATGACAATGTAATAATAATTATAGGTTACGGGTCATAACATCTATCGATAGTTTAGTGTTTTACCCAACTTCTATCAGATAGACGAGGGCTAGTCGTGCCCATATAGATCTATATATACGAACCGGGGGCTCAAAGAAAGAGTTAATAGGTGTATAAGTTTGGGGGAGTGTATATCACACACATATACGGGGTGATAATAATAACTCTAGCAATTAATCTCTAAATAGATCCGCATACAAATGAGATGAATAAAATAGTTCAAATAATAGTTACGCTTTTCACCCCAAACATAGTGAAAAAGGGGTACGAAAAACTCACAGTAAAAAGGTGTCGGGATAGAACCAATGTACGAAGCCGCCTCCTAAGTGACCTAGATAAAATGTAAAGTAAGTACCTCTAGGATTAAGTTTAGCCGGTTATATAGTTCGGAATAGATCAAGGTAGTTCAATATTGTTCAAGATAGTTCAATTATCGTTCGTTATGTCATAGTTCGATAAAAAAAAATTATATTTCGAAAATGAGGTAGGTTGAGACGATATTTCGTGTCAAAATGACGAGTAAAAGGTACGATATTTCGTGTCAAAATGACGATTAGAGTGGAATGATATTTCGAGCCGAAAATGACTAACATAAATATTGATTGAAGATTGAATACCGGTACCAAAGTTTAATCGAAGTTCACTAAAATCAACGTTATGGGATAGCTGATTTTAGTCAAAGTCAGCATTTACGAAAAGAGTCAAAGTCAACTAAAAGGTCAACATTCGACATTTGAGGAATTAAAAATTTGAGTAAAAATATTTTGAAAACGATTTTATAAAAGTTTAAAGAAAGGTATAATATTTATTAAAGTCTAATATTACGATCGCATTTTTGAGAAAAGGTATATTTATCGAAAGTATAAACATTTAGTGAATGTTATAATAATAAATATCATGTTTATGATTGCGACTACGTTTTTGAGACCAAAAACGTATATTTGTCAATATATATACTACTTTATGTATAATAATATACGTATATACATACTTATGTTCGTCCAAAATACGCAAAATTTTAGGTTCTAGGGCTCACTGCGGCGCACCAAGACTGCAATGCGTCGCAATGAGCTTGTGACCATGGTCGCCGCATCGCAGTATGCCTTCAGTGGCCAAAAATGAGTTTTTAACATTTACGTTTTGGTATTGTTATGTTTATATTTTAGTCTTAATATTAACATGTCCAAAATGTATATAGTTATATAAGTTTATTTACATGTTATATATGTAAGTTTTACATAATAATAGTTTATTTTACTAATTATAGCTTAAATGACATTTTATATATACTTAGATTCATTTTTAGTCCAAAGATATCAAAGAGTTCGAAAACGGTCTTTACGAATATTATATATTTTCTTATAATTTTACCATTTTATAAACCGATTTTCATATTTATATATTTTTACGTTATTATTTTTTAATAACTTATAATATAAAGATATTAGGTATATTAGTTAATAAAATACGTTTTCATTCATATTTATATCTTTACATATGTTACTTAGACGGAATTTAGAGATAAGTAAGACAACGTAAAGAGAGTTAGGAATAATTTTGAGAGTACCGAAGACCTCCGCAAAATCATCAAAAACACACCGGAAAAGTCATCAATGTAGAATCCGAGATAAACCCCAAGTGATGGTGGTGGTGAGGGCCTAAATCCAAGCACACAACACACATATGTTAGGAGTCTTTAAGATGAAAAATTGTGTAAAAGTGTTGGATATGGAAGGTTTCACTTACCAAGAGCTCAAGATATATGGTTCTTTGAGATGGTAGGCTAGAAACCCGAATATGAAGAAAAGATGGTGATGGAAGGAGGTAAACCTTGCATCATATAAAAAGAAACTTGCGTTAGAAATTACTAAAACAAACATTAATATAAGAAGAGATTAGTTGAAGAAGATGGAAAATCTTACCAAGTAGAATACAAGATTGAAGGTATAGGATGAGAGGTATGATCGAAGAACTTGATTTAGCTTGCAACTCACTTAATTGTTGGTTTGATCACCCTCATATTTTCTGGACATGCTATAGAGAATGAAAGAGATTTGGGTGGTGAGAGTGAATGAATGAAAGAGATATGAAGGAATGGATGTAAAGTATTAATTAGAAATGGAATGAGAGAAGGTGGTAAAAAAGTTGCCCCATTTGGCTTCAAGGCAAGGAGGGATCACATGAGGGAGTCAAACATGCATAAATCTAGCCCCCATCACGTGTTTGTGTCAAAAGCACAAAAGTCCAAAGTTATGCTCGAGACCACGACCGCGTTGCAGCTCACACTAACTGTGGCGCAGCCCGCTATGTGCCGATTCCAACTGCCGGCCGGAAAGCTTGACCGCCGGTTGGCCAAGAATTCATTGTGTCGCAGTCGAGTGACACTGTGGCGCAGTAGCTCCACATTGACGGACTTTCGCGGATATTTAACGGATGATCCCCAAGGACGGAGATCGTAAATTTAGACGAGTGCTAGAATAAAGTAAACGTTATCTTTTTGATAAATGATCAAATGAAATGTATTATAAGTTTAGAATGTTTCCGGTTTACTTATCGTAGAACGTACTAACTGTAGACGCTAAGGTATAACGAGGGTAGATCATTCGTACATTCCAACAAAAGTAGTATAATCGAAATAAATGTTACGGAATTAATCGTAGATTAATAATTCCTCAATAAAAATGATAAAAGTTGTCGGAAAACAAATCTCGAAAATCGCGGTTGTCATAGGTGTATACCCAACTTGGTCACTTTCTCCCCACAACGTGGAGCTCAGACATGCCCACAACATGGAGACGAACCAAAACCGAGTTCTAAATTTCCATCATCTAAACTCAACACATCAATTCCCTGTTCGAACCTTGGAAGTTCGACGATAGAACATTCAACAAACTTGGGTTCATTCAAATTACCAGTTCTACAAAATTACCCTCCAAAAACCCAGAATTTCAACATATATACTAAATCATTGTTTATACTCTTCACGCGTTTGTCAATTATCTACAGTAACAGTAGTATATATGCGTTTTGTTGCGCATAAAAAGTGAAGTAAAATGTTTTGCGGTAAAAACCCTATAAACAGTGACGATAAAAGAGCGTGAAAAACATTTTTTACACTCATGTGCTAAATTTTACTTAAAAAGTGACACGCTAGCAACTTGAGAGAGAGATATAATAGCAACCGTGTAAAACAAGAAACGAAAAACAGAGGTTGCACAAAACAGAACAGCAATACCAAAAAATATCAACTAACTAAAGCCCACAATGGAATAATTCACAACTCCAACCAACCTGGATTAATACACAAGCTTCTAATCTGAGACGTTTTCACCTCTGTATTTCTGACCCACAGAAAATGCAGAGAAACAACCAGGGTTTATGCCTTGAACCTAAAACTATGACTACGTCATGAATAAAAGTCTAGAAATCTGAAGAATTTTTACTAGAATACTATTATGCCAGAAAACTGTATGTCATAGTATAAATGTGTAATTTGGATTAGTTGATTACAGAACAATTTCATATTTCCAAAATACTTGTATGTTGGTTTTTGAATAAGCGAAGCAAAGAGATTCAAAGTAAAGTAAAAGTAAGTCACAACTAACTTCTTCATCGTTGAATTCTATATACTACTGACCTTTTAGACAAATGAAACATAGTGGATCGAAAGCATAGGCACCTTCCGTAGTGGCTTAAAACTAGGATTACTTACTGCTACGCACTAGACATGCTTCATCTAAATTTTTGTCACACCCCGCATAGAAATGGCCGAACCGAGGTGCGCAGTGTATACGGTATCAGAGATTCAAGGTTACATCAAACATAAATAAACCAAACATCATCAACATAGATAAAGAGTTTGAAATAGAATACGTTAATACAGTCATCCGAAATAATATCCAAAATACGACTACAGAGTTTTGGGAAACTAAGGAATTACAATAACAAAATAAATTCCAAGCAAAAGTCCCAAGTAGCCAAGCAAGCATAGCATCAGAATAAGTAACCTCAAATCCCTGAAAAGCGTTAAAATACGACGTCAACATAAAGTTGGTGAATTATTCGCAATAGTAAATAAAAACATTTTAGTATAAAGGTTTTCAATAAGTTTTGACCCAAAAGATAAGATTTGAAGATAAGTCTTTTGAAAATGATATTTCAAAATATAATTGAAGTATACAAAACCTTTCGATAAAAATATTCATATTTGTACCATACGGTACCTACATATTTGTACCATACGGTACCATAATCATATTTGTACCATACGGTACCATAATCATTTCGTAAAATAGCAGCTTTAGGAACATACAATACACCTGACCCTTAACAATAAATACTGGCAACTAACCCCACCTAGTGTCTCAAACTAGGTTGTCCTCGATAATAATATTCGGTCGTAAGATTGTTAACATGGACAGGGCACACCATATCCAAAATAGTGTTAACAATGAGGGTTTGTTAGACCCTTATAGCGCTATATATACTTCCGGCGGTCAAAGACTAACAGGTGTGTATACGGGGCCTTGTACTACCACATAGGCGGTACAAGTTGGGTGAGATCATCTAAAGCATTCATATCCATGCATATACATGCCATAATACATACATAATCATAAAATACCTTTGTTTAACGCTAATCATGCCCAAAAATATAAAAGCGGTAAAAAGGGCAACGAATAACTCACTGATAGCAAAGCAATCCAAATCTTTATATGTCGGGAAATACAATAATACCGTCAAGCTTCAATGTCTAAGTGCCCTATACATCACGTAAATAAAACATGTCTAAGTATCTCTAAGTCTAGTAGGGTTATGCCTTAATGATTAACGTTTTATACGGGTTTTAAAATAACCAAAGGAATATCGATATAACGGAATAACAAGTGTTTCGGAAAGTCAACGGACTAGATACGTGATCCTAATACTTACGTGCACTACAAGTCACGTAAGTATCAAGTTACGTGACATACAAGAGTTACGGGTATAGTAACTTGACAACCAAGGAAGTTACGTGAACAAAACAAGAATTACGTGACCCATAAACATAATTACGTGATTTATATACCAATTACGTGCATGAGGGTTAAGTTACGTGACTTACATGCTATTACATGAAGAATAAACATGTTACGTGATCAACAAGACTATTACGCGACATAATGCATGCTTACGTGAACAACAATTCATAATTACGTGACTTAAAAGCATACTTACGTGCCAACAATGACTTACGTGATGGGCATGGATGATACGTGGCTCATAAGTGTTAAATAAATGCTAAGTAAACTGAAATCACAAGACTCACATGCAAGGACAGAGGTCACGTGCAAAACAAAATAGAAATTGTGATCATGAATGAATTACGTGACTATACTTGGTATTACGTGAACGTAAGTGTAATTTCATGCATGTAAGTATAATTACGTGAGCGTAAGAATTATTACGTGACAAGAAGGAAACAATTTCGTGAACGTAATACATCTATTTCGTGAGCGTAACATAGCTATTTCGTGAACGTAACATGAGTTACGTGAAGGGGAAGCGAGTTACGTGCCATAACGGGATTTTTACGAAAAATAACATTTAGAAATCGATTTTGGAGTGTTCTAAGTGTCCAAATGATCTATAATCAAAACCCTATGTCCAGAATACATATAGGAACAATAATCCTCAATAAAATCTCGTTTTTGACGGCTAAAAATGATAGTCTCGGTTTGAATCAAAAATAGGTTAAAGTTTAAAACAAAAATGGAGAAATACTTACTTGATCGTAATGAAATTTGGAGGATAGATAGAGGTGATGATGGTGATCAATAATCCGGTCTCGGATCTAAATTTGGACGGTCGGATCGCCGGAAAAGTTAGAGAGAAGGTGGAGGTGTTTGTGTGTGTTTTTAGAGAGAGAGAGAGTGTGTGTAGGTTAATGACTTGGAGAGGAAGGGAATAGAGGATAAAGACAAAATTATTGGTAGAGATAAGACAAAATTCAGATAGGGACGATTTTTGTAATAAAATTCGACATAGGACTAAAATTGTAATAGATTTTCCCGCGTAGGACTAGTTTTGTAATAAAATTTCCGAAAAGACTAAAATGAAATATTTTTAAACGTTAATCTTAATCATATAATTAAGGCATAATTCCCCTAAACTTATCATAAGAGCATACTAGACTTATACTAAAGGCACTTAAGACTATACGTTCCCGACATAAAGATCCGAATCACATACTATAAACCCGATAAACGCAAATACTCATAAAATACAAATACGATACTCATAAAATACGAATACGATAAACATAAAAGAAATACAATAGGGTCAAAACACGAATATAAATAAATAAAACGAATACGAGACGATAGAATAATACCGTGAAATTCGCGAATGTCACAGTCTCCCCAAGTAAAAAGAATTTCGTCCTCGAAATTATCATTGGGTACTACTTCCGGGAGAAAGGTGAGGATACTTCCGCAGAATTTCATCTTCGCGTTCCCACGTGAACTCAGCACCAAAGCGGGAATTCCAGCGAACTTTGACAATCGGGATCTTACTTCGTCGCAGACGCTTAACATCACTTGCAACGATCTCGATCGGTTCTTCAACGAAGTGAAGCTTGTCGTCAATCTGGAGTTGCTCAAGCGGAACTAATAATGTCTCATCAGCCAGGCATTTCTTCAACTGAGATAAATGAAATACATTATGTACGCTGCTCAGTTCTGCCGGCAAATCTAATCGATACGCAGCTGGACCGATGCGGGCTAAAATCTTGAACGGACCCGTGTATCTAGGACTCAGCTTGCTGCGCTTCACAAATCGGACAACCCCTTTCCATGGAGAAACCTTCAATAATACCACATCTCCAACACTGAACTCGAGAGGTTTCCTGCGCTTATCAGCATACTTCTTCTGTCGATCTCTGGCAGTAATCAATCGTTCTTTGATCTTGAAGATCTTGTCAGTGGTCTCTTGAATAATCTCCGGACCGAATATCTGACTATCTCCAACTTCTGCCCAACATACAGGTGATCGACACTTACGGCCATATAGAGCTTCGAACGGTGCACACTTGATACTCGTGTGATAGCTGTTGTTGTACGAGAACTCGATCAACGGCAAATGAACACCCCAACTACCACCAAAATCAATAGCGCAAGCTCGTAGCATATCTTCCATAGTCTGAATAGTTCTCTCACTCTGACCATCGGTCTGAGGATGATAGGCGGTACTCATATCTAATCTTGTACCCATAGCGGTCTGAAAAGTCTTCCAAAATCGCGAAGTGAAACGAGCATCACGATCGGAAATAATCGATACAGGAACCCCATGTTTCGATACAATTTCAGAAATATATAAACGTACGAATCTCTCCATCGGATAATTCTCACGAATCGGTAGGAAATGAGCAGATTTCGTCAAACGATCAACAATAACCCAGATACTGTCATAACCACTCGAAGATCTCGGAAGCTTTGTAACAAAATCCATAGTAATACGCTCCCATTTCCACTCGGGAATCTTCGGTTGTTGAAGTAGCCCAGACGGTTTCTGATACTCAATCTTCACCTTGGAACAAGTCAAACATCGACTAACATACTCGGCGATCTCACGCTTCATACCCGGCCACCAATAGAAATCTTTCAAGTCGTGATACATTTTGTCGGAACCCGGATGAATGGAATAGTTGGACTTATGGGCTTCGTCCAGAATCAACTGACGGATACTAATCGGAACCCAAATACGCTCGAGGAAATACAGAACTCCATCCTCCTTCGGTTCTAACTCCAACGCTAACTTATACAATCTTTCCTCTTTGACACGGCCCTCTGTCATAATACCCTCTTGTGCTTGAATAATCTGAGCCTTCAAGCTCGTCTGAATAGATATCACCATAGAACGAATACGGACCGGTTTGACGGTTTCCTTACGACTCAAAGCATCAGCAACAACGTTCGCCTTACCCGGATGGTAGCGAATGTCGCAATCATAGTCGTTCAATAACTCAACCCAACGTCGTTGTCTCATGTTCAGCATCTTCTGATCGAATATGTGTTGAAGACTCTTGTGGTCGGTAAATACGGTACACTTGGTCCCATACAGATAATGTCTCCAAATCTTCAATGCAAAGACGACGGCTCCCAACTCTAGATCGTGTGTCGTGTAATTCTGCTCATGGATTTTTAACTGACGCGAAGCGTAAGCTATAACTTTACCATTCTGCATAAGCACACAACCCAGACCTTTGTGCGAAGCGTCGCAATAAACAACAAAGTTCTCGGAACCAACTGGCAGACTAAGAATAGGAGCGTTACACAACCGCCGCTTCAATATCTGAAATGCTTCCTCCTGATCGGTACCCCAAACGAATGGTTCACTCTTCTGTGTCAGCTTTGTCATAGATGACGCGATCTTGGAGAAGTTCTCGATGAATCGGCGATAATACCCAGCAAGACCCAAAAATGAACGGATTTCGGTTGGTGACTTCGGTGCAACCCAACTCTTAACAGCTTCAATCTTAGCAGGATCAACATGAATACCCTTTGCGCTAACCACGTGGCCAAGGAATTGAACTTCGGATATCCAGAACTCGCACTTAGAGAATTTCGCATACAACTTCTCTTTTCGAAGTACTTCTAGAACAAGACGCAAATGCTCTTCATGTTCCTTGCGACTTCGGGAATAGATAAGAATGTCGTCGATGAATACGATAACGAATTTGTCAAGATACGGACGACAAATACGGTTCATTAGTTCCATGAATGCTGCAGGGGCGTTTGTCATACCAAACGGCATCACCATGAACTCGTAATGACCATACCGAGTACGAAAAGCAGTCTTAGGTATATCATCTTCACGAACTCTCAACTGATGATAACCAGAGCGAAGATCGATCTTTGAGAAATAACAAGAACCTTGAAGTTGATCAAATAAGTCATCAATACGAGGAAGGGGATAACGGTTCTTCACAGTCAACTTGTTTAACTCCCGATAATCAATACATAAACGCATGGAGCCATCCTTCTTCTTAACAAAGAGAACAGGAGCACCCCACGGGGAGAAACTAGGACGAATAAAACCCTTATCGACCAGTTCCTGAATTTGTTTCGACAACTCGAGCATCTCGGAAGGAGCCAAACGATACGGAGCCTTAGCAACAGGTGCAGCTCCAGGAATAAGATCAATACGAAAGTCGGTTTGTCTCTGGGGAGGGACTCCAGGTAAATCGTCGGGAAAAACGTCAGAATATTCGCGAACAATCGGCACACCATCAATCTTTATCGCAGAGTCTTTCTTCACCAAGTGAGCGAGATATAAAGAACAACCCTGTCGGACATACTCGCGAACCTTCAAACAAGAAATAACTTTAAGGCGTTTCCCGGCCTTGTCTCCGTGTACAATCAACTGATCTCCATCCGGCTTCTGAATACGAATGAGCTTCTCATAACAGACTATTTCTCCTTTATGCTTCGCTAACCAATCCATACCGACTACGACGTCGAAACTACCGAGTTTCATAGGAATAAGGTCGATGGCAAAAGGAATATCGGCTAAAACGAGGGGAATATCACGAATAATTTCCCTAACACAGGCACATCTACCATCAGCTATTTCTACTTCATAGGCAGGCTCTAAAGGACTAGAGGCACGGTTTACTAAGGGGCGAAAGTCACTAGAAATAAAGCTTCTATCGGCACCCGAATCAAACAATACAAAAGCAGGATAATCGTCAACAAGAAATGTACCAGTGACTACGGTAGGATCCTGATGAGCTTCGGTAGATTCCATAGCAAAAGCTCGGCTCTTAACAGGATTCCCTCTAGCACTAGTACCAGCACCAGGAGTAGGAAGGGAAGTAGATGATGCAAGCTTGGGACACTGCTGACGGCGGTGACCCACTTCTCCACATTCGTAGCAAGCTCCAGCAGTTCTTTTGCAAAATTGCTCAGTGTGGCCTAACTTCTTGCAGCGTTTACAAACCCAACACGCTACATTCGCCGCATGAGCACTACCACAAGTGTCGCACTTAGGGCGCACGCCCTGATAACCAGTTCCAGCACCCGTCAACGCATAAACCTGAGGACGTTGAGGTCTCTGATCTTGACTACGGTTTCTCTTCCTCGAATCACCCACATTTCTTCTGTCCGATCGACCAGAATCTCTTCGGTTCACCACCGGCTGTAGAGTACCAGCACGGATCGCACTTGCGGTCAGCCGACCAGCAATATCGACCGCACTCTGAAGAGTACCCGGATAGTTGGAGATAATGTGATCTCGCATAGATTGGGGCAACCCATTAGTGAAGCGTTCAATCCTCTCATTCTCAGTGCGAACCAGACGAGGAGCCAAAACACACAGATCATAGAAGCGATTCACATACCCTCGATAATCAGAACCTTGCATAGTCAAATCCCACAGCTCGTTCTCCAATCTTTGCGTCTCAGAAGACGGCACATACTCTTTCCTCATCAAAACTTTCAGATTCTCCCAAGTCATCAAGGTGATAGCAGCTCTACCCTGAACCTTCTTCACAGAGTTCCACCAAGTTAGGGCTTTACCCTGGAATAGATATGTAGCATACTTCACTCGGCTTTCATCGGCACATCCCGAGACATCAAATACCGACTCCATCCTCTCAAACCATTGTAGGGTAGCAACAGCATCTTCATTACCCCTAAATTCAGTAGGTCTGCAGTCCAGGAAAGCTTTATATGAGCAGCCTCGGGGTGGATCTTCAATCACAATACTTGGTCCACCTACTCCTACGTGCACTGCTCTGCCAACATCGGAACCATCGCGCCCAGACGCCATACCTTCAGCTTCAATATCGGGCATCTCAGGTACATCAAACTCTAAATCAGCATCTTGCACTGGTGTCTCCTTAAGTTGTGCCACAATCACTGGGATAGCTGCTGCAATCTGCTCCGCAATCAGCTGACTGATGTTCGGAGTAGCAGAAGTAGTATTGGGGACAGCAGTGGTGTTCTGAGCAGTAGCACCCGATCTAGTGCTGGCGCGACCTCGCCTTGCCGACCTTCTCGTAGCAGTGACGGCAGGAGTAAACCTAGTAGAAGTTCTCTGAGGCGGCATCTTCTACGAACGTCAAACGGAATAAATAAGAACGATAACTGTATGTGCGACTAAAACAAGCAGGCCTCAAAACATAAAAAGCGAAATAAAAGCACATATAGCATACGAATCACATACAGGCCCACATAAGAAAGAAATGCGCACATAGAGTAAATCAGATAGGTCCAAAAGCCTAGGTCATAGTCTAAGTGATTCCGTAAGGTCACTTAGTTCGCTATAACCATTGGCTCTGATACCAACTTCTGTCACACCCCGCATAGAAATGGCGGAACCGAGGTGCGCAGTGTATACGGTATCAGAGATTCAAGGTTACATCAAACATAAATAAACCAAACATCATCAACATAGATAAAGAGTTTGAAATAGAATACGTTAATACAGTCATCCGAAATAATATCCAAAATACGACTACAGAGTTTTGGGAAACTAAGGAATTACAATAACAAAATAAATTCCAAGCAAAAGTCCCAAGTAGCCAAGCAAGCATAGCATCAGAATAAGTAACCTCAAATCCCTGAAAAGCGTTAAAATACGACGTCAACATAAAGTTGGTGAATTATTCGCAATAGTAAATAAAAACATTTTAGTATAAAGGTTTTCAATAAGTTTTGACCCAAAAGATAAGATTTGAAGATAAGTCTTTTGAAAATGATATTTCAAAATATAATTGAAGTATACAAAACCTTTCGATAAAAATATTCATATTTGTACCATACGGTACCTACATATTTGTACCATACGGTACCATAATCATATTTGTACCATACGGTACCATAATCATTTCGTAAAATAGCAGCTTTAGGAACATACAATACACCTGACCCTTAACAATAAATACTGGCAACTAACCCCACCTAGTGTCTCAAACTAGGTTGTCCTCGATAATAATATTCGGTCGTAAGATTGTTAACATGGACAGGGCACACCATATCCAAAATAGTGTTAACAATGAGGGTTTGTTAGACCCTTATAGCGCTATATATACTTCCGGCGGTCAAAGACTAACAGGTGTGTATACGGGGCCTTGTACTACCACATAGGCGGTACAAGTTGGGTGAGATCATCTAAAGCATTCATATCCATGCATATACATGCCATAATACATACATAATCATAAAATACCTTTGTTTAACGCTAATCATGCCCAAAAATATAAAAGCGGTAAAAAGGGCAACGAATAACTCACTGATAGCAAAGCAATCCAAATCTTTATATGTCGGGAAATACAATAATACCGTCAAGCTTCAATGTCTAAGTGCCCTATACATCACGTAAATAAAACATGTCTAAGTATCTCTAAGTCTAGTAGGGTTATGCCTTAATGATTAACGTTTTATACGGGTTTTAAAATAACCAAAGGAATATCGATATAACGGAATAACAAGTGTTTCGGAAAGTCAACGGACTAGATACGTGATCCTAATACTTACGTGCACTACAAGTCACGTAAGTATCAAGTTACGTGACATACAAGAGTTACGGGTATAGTAACTTGACAACCAAGGAAGTTACGTGAACAAAACAAGAATTACGTGACCCATAAACATAATTACGTGATTTATATACCAATTACGTGCATGAGGGTTAAGTTACGTGACTTACATGCTATTACATGAAGAATAAACATGTTACGTGATCAACAAGACTATTACGCGACATAATGCATGCTTACGTGAACAACAATTCATAATTACGTGACTTAAAAGCATACTTACGTGCCAACAATGACTTACGTGATGGGCATGGATGATACGTGGCTCATAAGTGTTAAATAAATGCTAAGTAAACTGAAATCACAAGACTCACATGCAAGGACAGAGGTCACGTGCAAAACAAAATAGAAATTGTGATCATGAATGAATTACGTGACTATACTTGGTATTACGTGAACGTAAGTGTAATTTCATGCATGTAAGTATAATTACGTGAGCGTAAGAATTATTACGTGACAAGAAGGAAACAATTTCGTGAACGTAATACATCCATTTCGTGAGCGTAACATAGCTATTTCGTGAACGTAACATGAGTTACGTGAAGGGGAAGCGAGTTACGTGCCATAACGGGATTTTTACGAAAAATAACATTTAGAAATCGATTTTGGAGTGTTCTAAGTGTCCAAATGATCTATAATCAAAACCCTATGTCCAGAATACATATAGGAACAATAATCCTCAATAAAATCTCGTTTTTGACGGCTAAAAATGATAGTCTCGGTTTGAATCAAAAATAGGTTAAAGTTTAAAACAAAAATGGAGAAATACTTACTTGATCGTAATGAAATTTGGAGGATAGATAGAGGTGATGATGGTGATCAATAATCCGGTCTCGGATCTAAATTTGGACGGTCGGATCGCCGGAAAAGTTAGAGAGAAGGTGGAGGTGTTTGTGTGTGTTTTTAGAGAGAGAGAGAGTGTGTGTAGGTTAATGACTTGGAGAGGAAGGGAATAGAGGATAAAGACAAAATTATTGGTATAGATAAGACAAAATTCAGATAGGGACGATTTTTGTAATAAAATTCGACATAGGACTAAAATTGTAATAGATTTTCCCGCGTAGGACTAGTTTTGTAATAAAATTTCCGAAAAGACTAAAATGAAATATTTTTAAACGTTAATCTTAATCATATAATTAAGGCATAATTCCCCTAAACTTATCATAAGAGCATACTAGACTTATACTAAAGGCACTTAAGACTATACGTTCCCGACATAAAGATCCGAATCACATACTATAAACCCGATAAACGCAAATACTCATAAAATACAAATACGATACTCATAAAATACGAATACGATAAACATAAAAGAAATACAATAGGGTCAAAACACGAATATAAATAAATAAAACGAATACGAGACGATAGAATAATACCGTGAAATTCGCGAATGTCACAATTTTATCTAACAGGTTCTGAATCATTATTCTAGTATTGTAGCCATCGACAGAACCCATGTTTCACAATACAGAAATCATAAGGTCCATGATCTACTGAGAGCAAAACTTCTATACACACTATTGAGTAATGGTGCTCTAATTGTCCCTGATTTCTAGCTGCTATTATCAACAAATAGTTATTCTCTTTTATTATGTTTTCAATAAGTCGGTCAGTTTATGATTAGGAAGTAATGTCGTGTTTAAGTTTCCTATTTTCAGTTACGTTTATGAGTTGTAAGCCTATATAAAAGGCTGTCTTTTCTATGTTTTGCTATGTCTGAATAAAAAGCAACTAGCAGTTTGCGCCCTCACCCATGTTTATTCGTTTATTACTCTGATTTTCCCAACAAATTGGTATCAGAGCCAATACTTTGATTCTCTTCGAATTTCCTCTTGTCAAAATACTTTGATTCTCATCTTGTTTTCCCTCGATAAACTACCGGATTCACACACAAAAACTAATACCAGTCATGGTTGCGAACGGTACCGCCTCTTCTTCACAGCCCTGATCCCTCTTTTCAAAGGTGAATACTACCATTTTTGGAGCCTGAAATGATGACGATGTTCAAGTCTCAGGATTTATGGGACTTGGCTGAGAACGGGTTTGAAGATGCTCGTCCAGAAAAACCCACCCAATAGCTGCGGGAAATCCGAAAGAAAGACGCCAAGGCCTTATTTCTCATCCAACAAGCAATGGATGATCTGATATTTACCACAATTGCAGCAGCTACGACTTCAACTCAGGCATGGAGACTCTAAGGCATGAGTATATGGGTGATAAGTGTCACACCCTGCTAAAACGGAAACACGAGGTGCGAACGATATGATATCAGGAGACAAGGTAATAACAAACACTAACATGCCATTAAATAATAAAAGTTTACAAACGTTTACAATGAAAATAAATATTACAAAGTCATTAAATACAAAATCATACAAAATAACAAATGGATCACAAGGAACTTAAATAAACAAAATAAAGTTCCACGGTAGCACAAACGATCCAAGCAAATACACTAAGGCATGTCTCAAATTCAGCATCCTAAATCTCCTTAAAAGCGTTAAAAACAACGTCAAAAAAAGTTGGTGAATCTTTCGCAGTTTTATAAGTAAAAACAATTTAGTTTGAAATAGTGTAATTTATTGTAAAACATAGTTGGTTTATATATAAACTCATAGTTCATTCATATATAAAATGAAATCAAAAATTGTTTATCTCAATTTAATAGTTCAAATATGTGTAGAGCAATTGTTATAGAGTTTACGACCTGAACCTGACATATAAATTTTTGTGCCTCCCCCACCATTGGGTTATCAATCAAATGGCAATAAAATAATGGTAAAGTACGGGTCAGAACATCTACCGGTAGTTTAGTGTTTTACCCAAGATGAAGGCTAGTCGTGCCCATATAGATCTATATATACGAACCGGGGGCTCAAAGAGTTAACAGGTGTATAGTTTTGGGTAGTGTATATCACACAAATATGGGTGATAATAATAACTCTAACAATTAATCTATAAATAGATTCACATACAAAGGAGATAAATAAAATTTTTCCAATAATAGTTACGTTTTTCACCCCAAACATAGTGAAAAAGGGGTACAAAAAACTCATAGTAAAAAGGTGTGAGGAGAGAACCAATGTACGAAGCCGCCTCCTAAGTGGCCTAGTTCAATATTGTTCAAAATAGTTCGATTATCGTTCGTTATGTCATAGATCGATAAAATTTGTTAAAGTTCGAAAATGAGGTAGGTTGAGACGATATTTCGTGTTAAAATAACAAGTAAAAGGTAAAACTATTTCGTGTCAAAATGACGATTAGGGTGGAATGATATTTCGAGCCGAAAAAGATTAACAAAAATATCGATTGAAGTTTGAATACCGGTACCAAAGTTTAGTCGAAGTTCACTAAAATCAACGTTATGAGATAGTTGATTTAGTCAAAGTCGGCGTTTACGAAAAGAGTCAAAGTCAACTAAAAAGTCAACATTCGACATTTGAGGAATTTAAACATTTTGAGTAAAAATATTTTAAAAACGAATTTATATATTTATTAATGTCTAAGATTACGATCACATTTTTTTAGAAAAGCATATTTATCGAAAGTATAAACGTTTAGTGAATATTATAATAATAAATACCATGTTTATGATTACGATTACGTTTTTGAGACCAAAAACGTATATTTGTGAGTATATACTACTTTATGTATATATATATATATATATATATATATATATATATATATATATATATATATATATATATATATATATATATATATATACTTATGTTCGTTCAAAATACGCAACATTTTAGGTTCTGGGGCTCACTGCGGCGCACCAAGACTGCACTGCGTCGCAGTGAGCTTGTGACCATGGTCGCTGTGTCGCAGTAGGTAGCTGCCGCAGTAGGCCGTCAGTAGCCAAAAATGAGCTTTAAAATTTATGTTTTAGTATCGTTACGTTTATATTTTAGTCTTAATATTAATATGTCCAGAATGTATATATATTTATATAAGTTTATTTACATGTTATATATGTAAGTTTTACATAATAATAGTTTATTTTACTAATTATAGTTTAAATGACATTTTATATATACTTAGATTCATTTCTAGTCCAAAGATGTCGAAGAGTCCGAAAACGGTCAAATTTACGATTATTACATATTTTCTTATAATTTTACCGTTTTATAACCCGATTTTCATATTTATATATTTATTAGTTGATAAAATACGTTTTCATTCATATTTAAATATTTACATATGTTAGTTAGACGGAATTTAGAGATAAGCAAGAAAACGTAAAGAGAGTTAGGGATAATTTTGAGAGTACCGAAGACCTCCGTAAAATCACCAAAAACACGCCGGAAAAGTCATAAATGCAAGAATCCGAGATAAACCCCAAGTGATGGTGGTGGTGAGGGCCTAACTCCAAGCACACAACACACATATATTAGGAGTTGAAGTTTTAGATGATGAAAGTAAAGTAAGATTTGGTGGGATTTTACTTACCAAACATAAGAACAAGAATCCTCAAAATGATAATGACAGGTCCTGAATTTCCTCTCTACACACTCATTGAAATGAAACTGAAACACACAGGTCATGATGTGGAACCTCGTGACCTGAGTTGAATCAAAAGCAGAAACATGAAATTGAAAATGAAATTGAAAGAACTGAATAAGAACAATATGTGTAACAATTTAAGATTTCACTAATAGTTTGAACTGATTTTGGATCGAGCTTGTTACAACTGACATTCAATCTCAACGGAACCTCTCAATGAGAGAGTTTCGGGTTCAAAGACAACAAACTCTAACAACCTATCACACTATTTATAGACAAAATCTAAACAATACGAATTAAATATTACAACATGTCATCATCTTAATTTCAACTCGGGGAGTTCACTTCAATTCGGAATCAAAGTCTTCAGCCTCCAAGTTAATATCTTCAATGTTGACTTGAGTTGACTTAAGTTAAACTTCAGCTTATTTTCATTTCGGAGGAACTTCATTTAGTTCAGAGTATCTAAATTAATTTGTTCCCCGAACTGAAAATTTCACTTCGGATTATTAATGATTTTAGTTCTGACCCTCCATGAACTAAAATCTTCTTTATTCAAACACACAGAAGACTTCATAGCTTCATCCACTCAATTTCTTGGCCCAACAATCACCCCCTTGGATGATGCTACGAGCAGAATCGTGATTTTAACAACCTTGACTGGGGCCCTCCCGACCTACCAATGTGTCGCCCTTGCCTACTATCCCTAGTGTCTCGGGCTCGACCCTAGTTTTGCGGCTCCATCTGACCAAAAATAATTTAAAATTTTAACTAAAATTATCATCCTATCTAATAAAATTTATTATATACTTAAAGGACTTGAACTTGGTTCGTTACATAAACCACGGTCACTAAATATATACAATCATCAACAAAAGACTCAAGTCCTCAACCGGTATACTGCTAGTTCAAATAAAGGAATATTAAAGGTCGTCTTGGAGTATTATTGGTTATTTGGTTCTTGTAACTATGACAAGAACGAAATGTGTGTATCACTAAAAGAGGGCTTTAAGTTGGAGATACTCTACAAAGGTTTTTTAAAGTTTGTAAAATTTGAGTCTTTTCCTTCAACATTTAAACCCTCAAATAATACGAGCATATGTTTGGTATAAGTTTTTATAGAGTTTTTATGAGCTTCAACCTTTTAAATTTAGAAATAGAAGCTATTCACATTTATAGCCTTTGTTTGGATACAATGGCTATAAGCTTTTATTTCAGAAGAATAAGGCCCATACGACAAGCTTTTTAAAATACGGTTGGGGATAATAAAAACTTTGTATCTTTAGCATAATTGGGGATAGAAGTTGTAGCTGCATGTTTAACTTGTCAATAAATTTTGCTTGAGTTATCACCGTCCTTTACAAATAAGTCCACCGTCCAAGTCATCAAAGCGGCGGATTACCTCAACAAAGACCACAACACGTTACCATTTGCCATAATTCATCGAAATTGAAACATATTTTACTCAAAACTAAAAGAAATAGTATAGTATTTTAATCATTTTTTCAATATTCCAGAATTAGATTAGACAAAGGAAAAATGAGTATGATGATTTAGCGTACCATTTATTGACAATATGACACATAATTTCAACAAAATCATAAGTGTGCAATAGTAATTACTGAGTAAATGAGGCAATTTATTATATTTACCGACTTCCTACCTATCGAAATCCAATCTTGTCAATTCTTCACTATATAAACGACCATCCTAGGACCAGAAGAAGATAGGAAGTACTTGTTAGAAAGCATAATCTCGACACAGTTTCTCGCCTAGAACATTTCCTAAATGGCGAAGGTTCTTATCACGATATGCTTCCTACTCCTTGTTTGTGTATCTGCATCAGGTTAGTAACTGCCCACTCTTCTTAGAAATAATAAACAAAAGTATCGCTTACTTGTAAGTCATATAGCAACCCACAAAAAAGACTAAAACTTAAAAACCTATATAATTTTGTGATACATTACTTATTTTGTTTCATGTAATGATCAGGTAATTCGGGTATTTCATTCCCATCGAAGCCAAAAGGTCGCAAAGTTCCTCCAAGCGGACCTGCTGCTCCTGGGTACCCTTGCAAAAATGTGGACCAATGTCGGTTCGACTGTGCTCCCTGCGAACTCTATAACCAACGGTGTATCAAGGATCGTTGTCGTTGTAAGGGTAAACTGTGCTGAGTCTTTTATTGTATTCAAGATTGCTAAGCAATACGCATTTGCGAAATAAAGTTGATGATAAATGATGTTTTGATTTATCTAAAGTATTGCATCACTTCAAACAAAATTATTACTTCTCGAGATGGCCACTCATAAGTGTCAAAAGTATATAAAATGAAGAAAAAAATACAATTAATATACGTATAATCGTTTGTAAACATATATGTGTACATTTACATTTGAACATAGAGAGATTAATGTTATGATTGCCACAAAATGTGTGTAGAAAATGAATGTATAATCTTTTTTTTTTAGAGTAAGTTACATAACACTGTTAGGTTTGAAATTGTCTTTCTTATGTTTAAAAAATTATATGGTTGTTTAGTTATAAAAACTAATTATATATTTTCTTTCCTTAATAATTTTATTGTTATTAGCCATATGATCATATTGGCAGTCTTTACAAATTTTATATATCCATAATTTGATTGTACATTTATTATATATTTATAATTCAAAATATACAAAGGATGATTCATAAATAATTAACAAGAAAATAATAGATGTTTTGAGATAACTCAAGTCTCCAAAATTAAGATATCATATTTTAATTATTATGTAAAGTATATTGTGCAAAAAAGAAATAAAAAATAAGTTCCGACTAATTCGAGAGCGATCACCTGCTTTGCAAGTAACCGGAGTCATCGCAATTGAAACTCAGTATTTTCACCTTTTAAAACCAAGATTTTTACCACTAGAACACAAAAAAATGTTTTTTAATGGCATTATGAATAAAAAATATGTTAATATATATATGTATATAACGAGTTGCGGCGGGGTTCAAAAAGTTACGCAATTGAGTGTTAAAACAAACAAAAATTTAGTACTTCGTAATGTTTATGATATTAAATTACCTTTTGAAAATAGCTATAAGTTAAAGACATTTATAAACACCATATTAGTTAAATTAAGTGTTAAATAACAAACTTCGGATTTCTCCTTTAAGAAAAACACAAACTAAAACCAATATGTCCAAGAGAATTAAAATAGAGATTGCGTGATACTCTTTTGTTACGTTTTGAAATCTCAGGAAAATATATTCATGATTTCAAACTAAAGACGTGAAATTTAGACATTGAATTTTCAATTAAAGCGCTTTAGTTTTGTTGTAAAATCGTATATGTGTAACATTTATATTTAAACAAATATTTAAAAAATAATAATAATAACATGTTCTTACTTTATAGAGTAAAACTAAAACATCTTTAAATTCTTTATAATTACATATCTTTTAATATAATTAGGTATTAGGATAAAAAAGAAACCAAATATCATAACAAATATTTTTAGTTTTAATAAAATTATAAAATTATCCTTTATTTTTCATATGAATAATAAATATTAAATTGTGACTTATTATTATGGATCTGTATTTAAATTATAACATGAATAATACTTATTAAAGTATAACTAATTATTATATAAATTATAATTATGATAATATTAATCTTAAAAATATTTAAACTAATAGTATTATAAATATAAATAAAGAAATTACATAACTTTATCACATTCTAGATAAGTTAATTAAATATTATAAATACTATTAATAGGCGTGGAAAGCTATCACTAATTACATAATTACATATTCTGATGTTTATTTAAAAACACTTTGGATGGACAAAATTAACTAAGTCTTCACTTGATTTTTAGTTTGGATGAACTTCATTTAACTCTGAAATTGAAACTTGTTCTTCCGAGTTAAATTGTGTTCATGATGACTTTCTAAGGTTTAACTCGGATGATGAACTTTGTTAATACGAGTTAAACACTTAGACAAAACTAAAATTTATTGTAGATTTGAAGTCTCATCCATCGCTCCTTTTTATCTCCAACAAAGTACACAAAAATTTGTTGGAGGGTCTAGGGTCAAGATTATCAAGATCGAGATCCTATCAATGATTTTTTTTTGTGTCTGCAAAATTGGAATTGTAAGATCGAATCGAGATCGTAAGATCCTACTAAAACAACTCAAAATATTATAATATATACAAAATTTATATCTTATATCAATTATATAAAATTTATTCAGAAATTATATTAATTGTGAAATATAAGTTAATACGTATAACATTTAAAATGACGAAAGAAAGAATGTAACATTAGCATTCACTGTTTATTAATTCACATTCACAAGTCATAACATTTTTTAATATTAAGTGTGTAGAATTAAAAATAATAAACTTAACTAGTCTAAACTTTTTAATTTATTATTTGGAATTTAGAATTAGTTTTAATATAATAATTTTAAATGATATAAAAATAGTTGGATTTACAATAGAGAAAACTTGAATAAAACTATATTGTCAGGTTTCAATTTTATTATACATGCGTGGTAGAAAATATGAACGTAATATTTTAAATGAAATACGATAGATATTAATCTAGAAAAAAAAAAAACCTAGAAAAAGACAAAAACGGTAGGATCGAATCGGCTAGCGATCCTACGATCCTACAATCCAACTACGATCCTACATCTGTAACGATCCTATGCAAACTAGGATTGGTTTTTACTTATATATAGGATAGTACGATCCTACGAACAGAATCATAATTTTAACAACCTTGACTGGGGGGCCTCCCGACCTACCAATGTTCCGTCCTTGCCTACTATCCCTAGTGTCTCGGGCTCGACCTTAGTTTTGCGGCTCCATGTGACCAAAAATAATTTAAAACTTTAACTAAACTTATCATCCTAACTAATAAAATTTATTATACTACTTAAAGGACTTGAACTTGGTTCGTTACATAAACCATGGTCACTAAATATATACAATCATCTCCAACAAAAGACTCAAGTCCTCAACCGGCATACTGCTAGTTCAAATAAAGGAATATTAAAAGTCGTCTTGGAGCATTATTGGTTATTTGGTTCTTGTAACTATGACAAGAACGAAAGGCGTGTATCACTAAAAGAGGGCTTTAAGTTGGAGATACACTTCAAAGGTTCTAAAAGTTTGTAAAATTTGAGTCTTTTCCTTCGACATTTAAACCCTCAAATAATACGTGTATATGTTTAGTATAAGTTTTTATAGCCTTTTTATGAGCTTAAACCTTTTTAATTTAGAAATAGAAGCTATTCACATGTATAGCCTTTGTTTGATACAATGGCTATAAGCTTTTATTTCAGAAGCATGATAATAAAAACTTGGGTTAATTGTGTCAGAACATAACGTACTTTCGCCAAATGTTTATTTTGTGTAACTTACTTTTTTTTGATTATTTAGGTATCTTAACTTCTTGAAACTTTTAAAATGAATAACGTACTTATTCTAATAATGATTTTCAGATCTATTTTGACCGGCAACCTGTTGGCTTCCGGTTACCCAAGTAACTTGACCCGTTTACAGTTTATAACCCGTGTTCATTATAAAACCCATATCCATCTTCCTTGTAAAAACCCCAAATTTATCTGGTCTAATTATGATAAGGGATGTTAATTTGAACTTTAAAAGTCAAAAGTGAGACTTCATTCTTGGGTCGCGTATAGTAATTGAAATTAAGAAGTGTTCAGGATACATTTCATCCTTATATTTCGAGCATCGTTTTTTTAATTATTTTTCTTCATATAGAAAAAAGTAATTATTGAGATAGAAGTACTTTAGAAATAAAATACTAAAAAAATCTATTTCAAATTTGAATTCGTAAAACACCGTATTTGAATATCTAATTGACTTTTGCTGGGACGATATAGATATATTTTATGAATAAGCCGAAAATACTCTTCTCATCTTCCAATGTTATTGTTATCTCTTTTGTTTGAAATTTTAGATGAGAGTGACGACATGGATGTATCCTCAGCAATCCCCTTGGATGATGGTGTATCAATAGATTTCAGTGCCATAGAGGTTTTACAATGCTTAATCGAACATCACAACGCCATTTTCACAGATGCAAATGAGACTGTTTGGAGATGACCATCTATGAAATTTGGGGAAACTTACCTTATTACGCCGATTACAAAAAAGAAAACTTGAAAAATTACTTCATCGGTTTGAATTTTGGCGATTTAGGGTTTGGAATTTTCGCGATTAGGGTTTTAATTTGGGGTTTTTTTTGAATGAGAGAGAAGGTTATGTTCCGAAGAGAATCAAATGGTGGTTAGGTGGGGTAGCATGATGTCATCATATATAACCGGTTAAAAGTAATTAGGTGTTTAATTAAACGGTTTAGTGAGTTGAGGTACCTATTTAATCAAAAAAAAAAAATAGTTACACAAAATAAACATTTGGCGAAAGTACGTTATGTTCTGACACAATTAACCCTAAAAACTTTATATCTTTAGTATAATTAGGGATAGAAGTTGCAGTTACATGTTTAACTTGTCAATAAATTTTGCTTGAGTTCTCACCGTCCTTTACTAATAAGTCCACCGTCCAAGTCATCAAAGCGGCGGATTACCTCAACAAGGACCACAACACGTTACCATTTGCCATAATTAATCGAAATTGAAACATATTATACTCAAAACTAAAAGAAATCGTATAGTATTTAAATCATTTTTTCAATATTCCAGAATTAGATTAGACAAAGGAAATGGTTTGGGTTTATTATCTAATAAAAATGAGTATGATGATTTAGCGTACCATTTATTGACAATATGACACATAATTTCAACAAAATCATAAGTGTGCAATAGTAATTACTGAGTAAATGAGGCAATTTATTATATTTAACCACTTCCTACCTATCGAAATCCAATCTTGTCAATTCTTCACTATATAAACGACCATCCTAGGACCAGAAGAAGATAGGAAGTACTTGTTAGAAAGCATAATCTCGACACAGTTTCGCACCTAGAACATTTCCTAAATGGCGAAGGTTCTTATCACGATATGCTTCCTACTCCTTGTTTGTGTAGCTGCATCAGGTTAGTAACTGTCCGCTCTTCTTAGAAATAAAATCTTACAAGTAAATAAAAGTATCGCTTACTCGTAGGTCATATAGCAACACACAAAAAAGACTAAAACTTAAAAACCTATATAATTTTGATGATACATTACTTATTTTGTTTCATATAATGATCAGGTAATTCGGGTATTTCATTCCCATCGAAGCCAAAAGGTCGCAAAGTTCCTCCAAGCGGACCTGCTGCTCCTGGGTACCCTTGCAAAAATGTGGACCAATGTCGGTTCGACTGTGCTCCCTGCGAACTCTATAACCAACACTGTATCAAGGATCGTTGTCGTTGTAAGGGTAAACTGTGCTGAGTCTTTTATTGTATTCAAGATTGCTATGCAATACGCATTTGCGAAATAAAGTTGATAATATATGATGTTTTGATTTATCTAAAGTATTGCATCACTTCAAACAAAATTATTACTTCTCGAGATGGCCACTCATAAGTGTCAAAAGTATATAAAATGAAGAAAAAAAAATTCAATTAATATACGTATAATCGTTGGGGTTTATTATCTTGAGAGAGGGTGGAATCAGAGACCTCCCACAGATAGGCAGCATCCTATAACCACTTGGGCAATCCGTAGTGGTCTATACGTATAATCGTTTGTAAACGTATTTGTGTACATTTACATTTGAACATGGAGAGATTAATGTTATGATTGCCACAAAATTAATCTTTTTTTTAGAGTAAGTTACATAAAACTGTTAGGTTTGAAAATGTCTTTCTTATGTTTATAATACTAGATTATTGTCCCGCGATAGCGCAAACATATATAAAAATTGAATCGTAAACATTAAGGTAATGTAGATTTTAAGTTATTATGAAAAGAAAATATTATACGTATAATAACATATATACTTTTACGTTTATACACATGTTGTTTATAATTATAATAACATATACATCTTTACGTTTATACACATGTTTTGATATTTTTTTATTAGAAGATTTAAAATAACAATAAGGTAAATCATAGTCCAAATTGAATGATTTTATAAGTAAATTAGAATTTTGTTTTTATTTTAGTTGAGATGGGAATTTAAAGAGAATGTTATTATGTATTGAATGAGGGTGTAAAATGAAAGTAGTATTTTATGAAAACATCAATTTGATCTAACAGTTGAAATCAAAAAAGCTAAATCATCTAATGGTCTTTACTTCGCCATGTGACATTTTAGGCATCTCTTTTATTATATATTAAAGATTATATGGTTGTTCGGTTATAAAAACTAATTACATATTTTCTTTCCTAAATAAATTTATTGTTATTAGCCATATGATCATATTGGCTGTCTCTAAAAGTTTTATATATTCATAATTTGATTGTATATTTATTATATATTTATAATTTAAAATATACAAAGGATGATTCATTAATAATTAACAAGAAAATAATAGATGTTTTGAGATAACTTGGTCTCCAAAACTAAAAGATCATATTTTTATTATTATATAAAGCCTATTGGCGAAAAGGAAAAGAAAAATAAGTTCCGACTAATCCTAGAGCGACCACCTGCAATACAGGTAGCCGGAAAAAAAATATAAACTGTTTAGCCATTGTATCCTGGGAAACAAACCGTGTGATACTACGCGACATTTGTTTTAAGAGAATTGTGTTTATCACAGGCCTTGGTTGTAATTGTATTTCATTTTATTTGAATATAAACGGTATCATTCCCACATAAAATTCATGCCATACATATTTTTGGAATGTTACATTAGGAACTGAACAATATTAGTTTCCTAATTGAACATGAAATGAAGGATTCTAGCAAATGAATAAAAAAAATGATCTTTTCTTGAATTAAATTTGGAATCAGCAATTGAACAATAGTTGTCAATTAACACATGAATCGAAGCTTAATTGATTGAAATTGTTGCAATTTTTTAGTGATTTTGAGTCAGCATTGGCTCTATACTGTTTTGTATCGATAGATACAATCGGATCAAGAAACAGGAAGAGTTGAATATCAGTTTTATTCAATTACTAGTAAAATCAAGGTTTAGAACTCAACAATGGTTGTCGCCATGGACGAATTACGTATTAAGGGAGAGAGATTTTCTCAAATTAAGATCTAATAATTCTAACTGGTCTACATGAAGAACTCAAATGGGAGCTTTTCCCGCCCGTAAGCTCACTTACGAATCTCGTGCCTTTATCTCATGTGGTTACTATGCATGTGCCTAGCAAGTGTTCACTTGTGATTGTTAAGAGGTATAATATGAAACTTTTTTACTGCGACATTCAAACCCTCAACTAATACGATGAAAGCAGTTGAGACATGTGTTAGTCATCTTTGTAGGACCCCGATTTGAACCTGAGTCACCTAAAAATCGCGGAATTAATTTTAGGTGAATATGTATGGTGAAGAACACGTAAATAATCAAAAATGATTGATATTATTAAGCTCACGTAATGTTGTATAATACGAATAATTTCAAATACAATCGATTACAAGACTTTATACCGTCGTAGAGAAGTGTTGCGCAACTATATCTGAAAGTGGCGTAACACTTTACTTTCTCTTTCTAGACGGTTGCATTTATGACCTGAAGTTGGGGTATTTATAGATGACCATAAAACCCTAAACTGTTACTCAAGCGCAACACTTTGGCAAGAGTTACGCAGCGCAACACTTCATAAATGTGACGTAACACTTTATGTGACAACCCCGAATTCGAGGTATCTTTTCGTGTTTCGATTTTCTTTTATTTATCTTTATTTTGTTTTGACCCAATTGTTATTTCGTTATTTTGTTTTATCACGATATTTGTGTCGGGTTTTATATTACTTACTGTTTTTGTCTTTCGTGGCGAAAACGTTTAGTTACCTAAGTGCCTAGTAAATATAAGTATTATCGTAGTTTAGTATGGGTGACTTAAGCCTTCGTCTATACGGTAAAAATTAACGTTAAAAAAATATTACAAAGTCAGCCCTCTAACTAAATCTATTACAAAGTTAGTCCTTTAACAAGAACTAACGGAGTATGTTACAAAATCAGTCCTTTAACGGAAACTTAACGGATTAATCTGACCAGCAGAGGACTGCGTCGCAGTCCACACTGAACGCGACGCAGTAAACTGCGTGGCAGACCAAACCAAATCAACTTTTTCACCTTTCTTAGAAATTCCACACAACCCATACTTTAACCACGAGATTTTGTGTGTCCCCAAAAGTTGGATATTAGATCTATTGTTGGAACTCTAAACACCTTTACAACCTTGTCTATCACCTTTTCACTTCTCTTTCATTCACATCTCTTTCATCCTATCAAAGACACTCGTTTTCTCTCAACTTTCCAGATATTTTGAGTCCTAAATCACCCACATTCAAGAGAAATTCAAGTTAGAATCAAGCTTCAAACATCATCCTTCAACTTCTACATCTTTTGGTAAGTTTTCCTCTTCAAGAAAACCTCATTATTTCCAGTACTTTCTTCGTTGTTTATGTTAAGGTTTCTAACAACAACTCTTACACTACAAGGTTCATCATCTCCATCTCCTACTTTTCGAGTTTGAACTTCCATCTTGAAGTTTCACCATCTCAAACTTTGGTAAGTAACTTTCCTTGAGAAAATCCACTTTCTACTCTTTTCTTTCTCTTATAAAGAGACTTCTAACACTTTTTGTTTGTGGAATGCAAGGTTTGTTTATTCTTTCTACCATCTTCATATTCAAGACTTCCACACACACCAACTTGAGGATGTGTTTATCTTGAAACTTGGTAAGAAATCCTACACCAAACCTTTACTTTCTTTCTATTTCACAAACTCATTTCTAATGGTATCTTCTTTTATGAGTTGGAGCCGATTTTCTCACCACCACCATCAAAGGAGCTTACTTTCTGGATTATTCGTCTTTTTCGTCATCTTGGTGATAGTAGAGTTTTGCGGAGGTCTTCGGTACTTCCTAAACATCCCTACTCATCTTTTACGTTTTTCTTCTTTTTTGGTAAATCACATATAAAATCTGTTGGGAAAATCAACGATTTAACCCAAGTTAATAAATCTGTTTATTAAAGTCTTAGTTTCTCAGTCTTAGCGACTTTGAGTCTGAGTGACTTTGAGTCTGAGTGACTCTGAGTCTGAGTGACTGAAAGCGTCTAAGGCATTATGGAGCTGACTACTCAGCTTCATAATGAAACGTATTGCTTTATATTAGGTATGTTTGTTAGATAAAATCTTCTATCCTTTTAGAAGATTTACTAGGATTCGTACTTATCAAGCTCACTATTATTGTGTATAAATAGTGAGTTTGAGCTTTGTAATCGTTGTACCTTTTGAATCAATATAACTGTGTGTTATTTTAGTTGTTTCGTTATTATATTTCCGCTATAATAAACTAAGAAACTGAGCAATTAATGGATTCGTAACAATTAACATCTAAATATTTATTTGTAATTGATTAGCTAGTGTTTGAGATCTTAGTGAGACCTAACAAAATCGTTAAAATGGTAAAATGGGAAGAAAAACTAAAGTATCACCCTAAAATGTCAACTTTATCTTATTTACAAGACTCTTGGTAATATTAACTTAAAACTTGTAAAATATGTTAATATGTGTAAAAATGGTAAAACTATAACATATTAAGTATATTGGACAAATTTTGGACTCTTAGACATAAACTTATGTAATATAACGATTTGGACAGTTTACTAGTAGTACATAACTTATCGTAAGGCTTAAAATATGTAAAACGCTTAAAACGGAAACCTGTCTAGAGGCTCAGTGCGCCGCATTAACACCTTACTGTGCCGCATCCAGTAGTGGAACAGGCCACGGTGCGCCGCCGTCCACACTGACTGCGCCGCAGCGTGACCTTAGTACGTTTCTAGCTGTTGGCAATACATGGACTGCGTCGCAGTAGCTTGTTGGTGAGCCGCAGTGAGCTCAGTGCATGAAAATTCACATTTTTAACGACTAAATCGTTTATAAGTATATAATATATGTAAAAAACAGTAACTTTTAGTAAATAAATGTTTTTGGACTCAAATGACGTGATGGAAATTATAAACTTAATACTTATTATTATAACGTTTATTAAAATTATATTTTGGATAAAATACATTTTTTCTTCAAAATGCGATCGTAATCTAAAACGATAATAAATAACGTATTTTTGATAAACTCTTTTAAAATCATTTCCAAAACTATTTTACTTTAATTTTATAAACTCTTATGTCTTAAAACTCTTAGAATGTCAAAGTTTGACTTTTATGTTGACTTTGACTTCCCTTCGAAATCGTTGACTTTGACCAAGTCAACTATCGTTCGATATTTACTTTGGTTGACTTTGATTAAACTTGATACCAATATTTCTTTCAACCGATATTCATGTTAGTCAATTTCGGCTCGGAATATCATTCCTTTCTAATCGTCTTTATAGACTTAAACAATCGATATCTTCTAGTAGTCATTATTGACTCAAAATATCAAATACCTTTGACTCGTCACTTTGACATAAAATATCGCTATCTTTTATTCAACAACTTTAACTCGATATATTAATCTTTCGAACACTTTTTAATTATAATATATAATACAACGTTGATTAAATAAGGCTAAACCCTACTACGTTATAGATACTTAGACCTTCTATGCCTTATGCTAGGGCACTTAGGGGGTGGAGCTTTACTCTCCTGACTTTGGTTACCCGACGCTTTTGCGCTTTTACGCTTATTGTGAGTTATTCGTTGCCCCTTTTAACGCTTTATTATTGAGCATGATTAGCGTTACTTTAACTTTAATATATCTTGTTTATGCAAAGTCAGATTCCGATGCCTTAGTTTTAGCGTTACCCTTACTTATATGGCCTTAGTGGTAGTATAAGGCCCCGTATACACGCGTGTCAACTCTATTTGAGCCATCGGTTATATATATAGATCTATATGGGTCTAACAAACCCTCATCGCTTATATGGGATTTGGTCGGTGTGCGGTCCCTATGAGTCTATGTTATTACCGTAGTTATTCGAGAATGACCTTAGTTTAACGCACTAAGGTAAGGGTTATTGCCTTGTTTGTTAGGTTTATGCATGATTCTATTTGTTATAAATCAAGATATATACATTTTACTTATGATTTTGTAATCATTTTTCCATTTATAGGTCAAAACCTTTTATACTTATGTTTTAATAAAAATGCGAATAACCCATCAACTTTATGTTGACGTCGTGTTTTTAATGCTTTTCGAGGATTGGAGTTTACTTGATGATGCTTGCTATATGACTACGTGTACCTTTATTTGGAACTTATTTTGTTTGTAGTAGGATCCATAGGTTGTCTTTTGTATCGTATTTATTTCGGATTTATGTAAACTCATGTATTTCGATACTTATATTTATTCGATGATGCCTTTGTTATTTATTTTGTTGTAACCTTAAACTCTGATATTACTGATACTGACACACCTCGGGTTTCCGCTTGAGCGGGGTGTGACACTTTACAACTCGATCTAAATACATTCTAGACTTAACGACATGTCCTATACTAAGTACAAACTACTATCAACGATGAATATGCTTTCAACAGGCATCGTACCAATGAAATAAGAAATGTCAAATTTGTTTTAGTTTCTTTTGATAATGATTTATCAGGTCCAATGTGTCTTTGTGCCAAGGCGAATTTAGTGCATACTGTTGGTTAAGTTGACACAAATCTTTTTATCTTCTACATTTCTTTTGGTAGAAGTTTAAAAGTATATACACACACACCGTTTACTGTGATTATCAATACCGCCACATATATGTCGAAGCCATTAAAATGACGGATTACTTCGACAAGGACCACAACTCGCTACCATTTTCCATAAGTAATCGATATGGAACAATATATTACTCAAAAGTAAAAGAAAACGTAGAGTATATTAGCAAATTTTTACAATTTTCCATAATTAGATTAGACAAAGGAAAAAATGTTGATGACGATTTAGCCTCCCATTTATTGACAATATGACACATAATTTCAACAAAATCATTAAGTGTGCAATAGTTACTGATTAAATGAGGCAATTTATTGAATTTACCCACTTCCTACCAGTCGAAATCCATTTAATCATGTAACTCACGTCCTTCACTATATAAACGACCATCCTAGGACCAGAAGAAGATAGAAAGTACTTGTTAAAAAGCATAATCTCGACACAGTTTCTCGCCTAGAACTTAACATTTCCTAAATGGTGAAGGTTCTTATCACGATATGCTTCCTACTCCTTGTTTGCGTATCTGCATCAGGTTAGTAACTCTCCGCTCTTCTTAGAAATAAAATCTTATGAGTAATCTCTTCTTGATTTTAAATAATAAACAAAAGTATCGCTTACTTGTAAGTCATATAGCAACCCACAAAAAAGACTAAAACTTAAAAACCTATATAATTTTGAGATACATTACTTATTTTGTTTCATATAATGATCAGGTAATTCGGGTATTTCATTCCCATCGAAGCCAAAAGGTCGCAAAGTTCCTCCAAGCGGACCTGCTGCTCCTGGGTACCCTTGCAAAAATGTGGACCAATGTCGGTTCGATTGTGCTCCCTGCGAACTCTATAACCAACAGTGTATCAAGGATCGTTGTCGTTGTAAGGGTAAACTGTGCTGAGTCTTTTATTGTATTCAAGATTGCTAAGCAATACGCATTTGCGAAATAAAGTTGATGATAAATGATGTTTTGATTTATCTAAAGTATTGCATCACTTCAAACAAAATTATTACTTCTCGAGATGGCCACTCATAAGTGTCGAAAGTATATAAAACGGAAAAAAAAAATACAATTAAAATATGTATAATCGTTTGTAAACATATATGTGTACATTTACGTTTGAACATGGAGAGATTAATGTTATGATTGCCACAAAATGAATGTAGAAACTGAATGTATAATCTTTTTTCTTAGAGTAAGTTACATAAAACTGTTAGGTTTGAAAATGTCTTTCTTATGTTTAATTAAAAAATTATATGGTTGTTTAGTTATAAAAACTAATTATATATTTTCTTTCCTTAACAATTTTATTGTTATTAGCCATATGATCATATTGGCTGTCTCTACAAATTTTATATATCCATAATTTGATTGTACACTCATTATATATTTATAATTCAAAATATACAAAGGATGATTCATTAATAATTAACAAGAAAATAATAGATGTTTTAAGATAACTCAGTCTCCAAACTAAAAGACCATATTTTAATTATTATATAAAGTATATTGTGCAAAAATGAAAAAAAAAAAAATTAAGTTCCGACTAATCCGAGAGCGATCACCTGCTTTGCAAGTAGACCGGAGTCATCGTAACTGAACCTCAGTATTTTCACCTTTAAAAACCAAGCTTTTTACCACTAGGATACCATTCTTGTGGTTAATACAAGTTTAATTGTCACTAAATATAACATAAAGTGACTTATAATATTATTGGTTCACAAAAAATGTTTTTTAATGGAATTATGAATAAAAAATATGTTAATATATATTTATATAACGAGGATTTTTAAAACCGCGCATGTTGCGGCGGGGTTCAAAAAGTTACGCAGTTGAGTGTTAAAACAAACAAAAATTTAGTACTTCGTAATGTTTATGATAATAAATTACCTTTTGTAAATAGCTATAAGTTAAAGACATTTATAAACACCATATCAGTTAAATTAAGTGTTAAATAACAAATTTCGGATTTGTCCTTTAAGAAAAACACAAACTAAAACCAATATGTCAAAAGAGCATTAAGATAGAGATTGTGTGATACTCTTTTGTTACGTTTTGAACTCTCATGAAAATATATTTATGATTTCAAACTAAAGACGTGATATTTAGACATCAAATTTTCAATTAAAGCGCTTTAGTTTTGTTTTAAAATCGTATAAGTGTAACATTTATATTTAAACAAATTATTAAAAAAATAATAATAACATGTTCTTACTTTATAAAGTAAAACTAAAACATCTCTAAATTCTTTATAATTACATATCTTTTAAGATAAATAGGTATTAGGATAAAAAAGAAATCAAATATCATAACAAATATAATTAGTTTATTTTAGTTTTAATAAAATTATAAAATTATATTTATTTTTCATATGAATAATGAATATTAAATTGTGACTAATTATTATGGACAAGTATTTAAATTTTAACATGAATAATACTTATTAAAGAATAACTAATTATTATAAAAATAATAATCATGATAATATTAATATTAAAAATAATTAAACTAATAGTATTATAAATATATTAATAAAAAAAATTACATAACTTTATAACATTCAAGATAAGTTAATTAAATATTATAAATACTATTAATAACAAAAAAAAATTACATAACTTTCTAACATTCTAAATAAGTTTAGTGTAAATGGAACATATTTTGTAACTATAGGGTTCTTTAGAAAAGCTATATATTGTGGTCTTAGATGCAGTTGCATACATCACAGTAAAAATGCATCAATAGCATTAGAACTCGAAGTTATTTTTCGCTTAATTCAAGCTATTTTTTTATTATTTTCGTTTCTTGCTTTGTTACCAAAAATTTGGACAGTACACAGCAAGATTAAGTCAAAAATGCAAGATTATTTGATTCGAAACTTTTGATCTTGTAGGGGAAAATGTATGTTTCCCATAAACTTGATACTCATACAACAATGAGAAGGTCATGAGATAATGAATTTCAGTAGCGGGCCAGCTATTATGTAGCAATGTTACGATGACTATCAACAAATTCCCGAAATAAACACTTAAGTATCCTTCCACCCTTTCCTCGCATATGCTTATGATTCTTCTCACCGTCACTCGTCCTGCTTTCAACATAATCAATTGCTGCATCACCCAAAGCCTTTAGCCATATCGGTGCTAAAGATTCCGCTTCCCCCTGCCTTAAGTACTCCCCAGGTAGACTCCTCACCTGCTAAATATATTATTTGATATGTAAATTAACAAACAAACGTAAAAAAGGAAAGAAAAAAGAAGTGCATCTAACCGCAGCGTTTAGCCATCCATGTAAAGAATCCCAACATAAAATAGACTTCCATGTTGTTTTCTCACTGAAACTGCATACTGCCGCCAATTGTTGCAAGATAGTCGCGGATTTATGAACCTGCAAATATGTTATTTTGAGTGGTCAACTCCTTTACCTTAACTGTTTAATAGTCTAGGAAGGGATGACTGTTTTACCCGTGACATTGCCGAAACACCAAGTAAAGCGTATACCACATTTGAAACAAGGCCCTCACCACTGTGAGATATTACATGAACTGTCATGGACGTAACTGACGATTCAGAGTTACATGTAACTGATTCCAGTAATGAAGTCAAGCAAAGCTCAAGGAAACCTAAAGCACACAAAACAGTCAGATGATTTACATACGTAAGAAAAAGAGAAATTATAAGTGAATGATGCTTACAGGACATATACGACATTGCTGCAAGAGCTGCTCCACGATGCATAGCTGTACAACATATAGCTGCTTTCTGAAATGAAACTTCCAGAAGAGGACCGGAAGAAGCCACTACTTCCTGTAATGGATAAAAACAATAAATAAACATGTATTTTTGGCATATTATCACGCACACCGCACTGTGAAGATGGAAAGCAATTAAACCTTTGGAGAGCTACGTAGAAAGATTGATGTGAAACTACAATAGGCTTCAACAAGATCGGGCTCTTGGTCACATACATATGAAGAATTTAAAGCCATTACGGATGATGCATTTGTAAATCTTTCAAGTGTACTGATAAACAGAGGTCCATATTCCTCCTTATTACCAAACTCTTCAATGACAATAGAAGCTGTTTTAATGTAACACTCATGTGTTTGAAACGAAACAAAATTTGTTGAAAGGTAGTCTAAAACTTTGGGCAATAATGTCACAAAGTGATGGCCTGCAAATTAACAAACAATTTTCAAAAATGAGGTTGTTTACAGTTGTCGAAAAAATTAGTTAGACAGGTTGCTTCTGAGAGAGGCCTGCGTCACCCAAATATGTTACCTGCGGACTTAATAGCTTGTGAGAGAGCCCTGCATGCTGACATGGATAAACTTGCATTCTCGATGTGCTCTGACTGAAAGAACTTCTCAAGCAGAGGCCAAAAACTCTTAAGAATGATAATTACAGAATTGTCTATATCATGACATGTGGAGGGTGAAACTACAAGATGACTGAAAACCGTTCCTATCCTGAAAACATTTGTTAGAAGCTAGACCATATAAGTTTAAAAAGTCAACAAAAAAAGAAGAAAAAAACTGAATAACTTGAAAGTTCAAGAGAAAACCTGAAAAACCCCCTTGTTGCTGAATTAACAAGATGAGTATAAGCAGCTGGTACTTGCCTCAAAGAATTAACTTGATCCCCATCAATCTGAATCGGATTAAGCGAGATAGAGTTAATTTACAAAATATTATAGCTAAAAAAATTTAAATATTCTAAAGTGGGATTAGAAGAAGTCTTACAAGTTTGCTAATAGATTCAAAGCTAGGAGAAAGTACTTTAATGAATAAATTGTTTCGTAACTCCGTATCAGGAAGACATCCAAGTATCAGAGTAATAGCACCAATAACATCTTCCTCGTCTTCCAGAGGTAACTTTCGGTTTTCCAATCCCTGAAATTGTTCTAATATAAATAAAAGAAAACTGGAATACGAAAGCTTTAGCTGCCAAATATATGAACAGGACACATTAAGACATTAAGGATGGATATCCTGATCATAACTATTCCTTAAAATGACGGGTGTGGGTAACGAGTAAAGTCCTAAACACGTAAACTAGTACAGGTCGGGTTCATAGTATTTATGCATTAACGATACCCATTTCCTATTAAAGTAACTTCAATTTTATCCATTTGAGCCTCAAAGAGATAAAACATAACCCAAATCGACCCATTCAAAAGTGAATGAGTCAAGATGCAACTACTAACCTCTCCGATCCACATTAACATTTCTAAACTTTCAGGTTTGTGCATGACTGCAGTAGCCGCTTCACTAAACTTCCTAAAGGCAGTCGCACAAGCATGTGAGCACAAGGGTTCGGACATACCAGCTGCAAAAAATAAGCTGAAAACAAGCGATCAAGTGACGAATTTGGACTTGATATATAAAAAAAATAGAGAAGAGAATCCTTACAGCAATGGTCTGACATTAGTTATGTAAGAAGACATCCACTTCGAATAAGAACCCATAACATCTGCAAGTGATCTATGTACCTAAAATGAACACAAACATCATATTTCGGTTTTGCAATATGGAGTTTCTTACATAATAAAACGTTGTTAAAAGTAATAAATTGCCAGGAAAAAACATACAATGCACATAAAGCCTTTCGGTTCGTATGACGCCCTATCACACAAAATTGTCACCAAGTGCAACACCATGGAGAGATCAAATGTTTGGCCTTCTTGCAGTACTACATCAGCAACCTGGAGCAGAAAATGGATTGTAATAAACAAGAACATATGGCAGAAAAGAAAAGAAAAATTAAATTATATTTGTACATCCAACTTTTTATTTTGTAAAATTGCCCGTCGTTTTCCTTTACAAAGATATTATTAACGGATTATTATACAATCTAGTAAAATCAACTACAAGCTAGTAGAAAAAACTGACCAAATGAAGAGCAGACATTCTGGTTTCAACCTCCTTCCATGGAATTTGTACGTTGGAAGACAACCAACCACCAAAAAAAATCTGACTCGCAATCATATGTTAATGATATAATTATTAAGTGTAAATTATTAAGAAAGACGGCTATTAATGAAAATTAGAACAAGCACCTTTTGCAAAAACACAGCAGACTTCAACAGCTGGCAAACGTCCACCAAGAGTTCCACTAAATTTAACCTAAATTGAGCAAGGCCATCTGGTAAGTCGTATGTTGCAGAGTTACCGGCATATGTTGAATCATCCACCTACCACGAAGAATGTCTATTTTAATGTTATTAATCATGGAATGAATAATTGATAATTTAATGTCAACATGTCATCAACAAAATTAAAAAGGAAAGAGAAAACAAAACTTATTAGACATTGTATTACCTGAGAACGCATCAAAAGAGCATCAAGCAATGCCAAAAATACTGGGGAAAAAACATCTTTGACATGTTTACTATTTTCTGTGATCCCGTCATCCATTCGAACAATATTGCTGGCAAGACTACACCTAAAATCAGGAAGAGCAAACGAACTCACTTTGTGAATATCTATATAATTCAGAACTATGCATCTCCGATAATTACTTTTGAAATTGACTAAATTGAAAAGTTACCAGAACTGCAAAGTTGAGTCTGCTATCTCCCAATCTTGACTTGGAAACGATACACAACTGCCAAAATCACATACATTTAAACGTAACGTTGAAAATCTCATGCATGAGAAAAGCTGCCAAGAGGAATCCAAATCTTTATGAAGTTTAGATATCTAAAAAGGCCTTAATGTAAGTTCTGACCTCAAAAGTGCATCCACCAGCGTAAGTGCTTCAGAATTGGCTTCTATAATTAAACCTGGAGCCTGGATACCAACAAATTACAATATTTTTGGTTCACAAAGAAAATTGCAAATTCTTTGTTTGAAATATGAAGACAATAGCACGGGAAAATAAATTTACTTACAGCCTGACCAATCTCTGACATCAAGCATGCAAGACCACTAATAACTTTCTCATCTCTACTACTGAATGCTCGAAGAAGAACATCTTTAAGAAATCCTACTTTGCATATTAGAACTTGTGGCAGTCCCTGTAAGAAGGACGAAAAGTAAATCTCAACTGAAAATTTACCATAAAAAGGAAAATATTACATGTATCGTTGAATTAAAAAAAACTCCTACATTTAACTCGGGACAAAGGGAGTATTTTCTATTAAGAATATTTGTACAAATGTAAAAGATTCGGACAAAGAGCAATTATGGTGTAGTTCTTTTTCAATTTGGGTTCTTTTGTAGAATAGCTCTAAAATAACATTATTGACCAAGTCAAAGAAAACGAGCAGGTTTCCAATGCATACCTCATGCCGACCAACGAGCTCAACTAAAACCTCAATAGCCAGATCGAATGAGGAAGAAACCTACAAACCCTCGAGGCAATGAGAGGTAAGTTCGACAACAATATCATTTAAAAGAGATCGATAAATGACCAAAATAAACCATGAGAACGGATTTTCACCTGCAAACAGTTGAAAACAAAATTAAAAAGGGGGTGTGCTAGTAACGAGACGGGTAAAATTTCAGAGAAGCATCCTGCTCGAACCTGAAAATAACCAGCAAGATTCAGATGTAGAAGAATGTGAGATATTTAATGAGCATCATTAAGATACATTAAAGCACAAAAGCTATATATCATGAATTTTTATATCTTCACATATTTATAAGACTAATGAAAAACACTTGGGTGTCATAGATTTGTCTTACCCAACTCAATAAACACCGTAGTATCTTTCTGCTTCTTTCATGGAGTTGAACAACACCATCAAAGCTTTCTTCCGATTGCTGTTTTAAGAACTCTAACACTTGTGATGTATGTGAGAGTAACTGTAACGAGAGGGGATATGTTAATTGCAAGAGTACCAACATTAAAGCAAATAAAAATAATTAAAAGGTCCAGTACCTCTGGGCCATAGTCAATTCTTTGACCTGACTTGGTATTATAATTAGCAGATTCGTCTTCAACAACTTCTGGTAAGACCGTAAGCATTTCCAAAACAACAATATTACCATCATCTTGACCTTGCAGATTCTGAAGACTGTAAAAGAGCTTCTCGATAGGCTTGTAATACTCAACAGAATTAAGTATGAGAGTTGATAAAGCGAGACAAAGTTGTGTTAAGAGCTACACAAAAGTTCGAAGGGAAATTTAGTATTCTCCAGTTTGATAATAAACCAACAGATCTCGAAATACCAGAAATTAGTTTCGGATAAAGAGTACCTGGGACGGGCCTAAACTAAATCTTTTAGCAGCAAGAAGTAGAGCATTAACAAGAGATTCCTTTGCATCTAGCTGCAAACAGTGTCCTTCATTTTGGATCTGCAATGTGACAGAATCCATACAACATTTATAAAACCACAACACTAAAAGATAAATACTGAAACAATTTATTAACATACGATGCTTATTTGTAGCGATAACTACTTTGAAGGGATTTCTTTTGATACTTCAAGCTAATACATTTGACCTTTGTGACAGCTGACAGATAAAGTCCTACTTTTAATTTAGATTTAATACTGCGATGTGCATACGTCCAATAAGCAACTGCAACATACAGATTTCTAGATGTTTATTGTTTAATAACCTAAATAGACACTTTTAGTTTCGTTGAATTATTTCATGTCACTTGAGTTATTTCTACAATGACGCATGCAGGTGATGTTTGATGCTCCCAAAATGTCTGTGCGACAAGAAAGTGAGTGTTTGTTTCAACTTATTAAGATGTTTTGGGATAAATTATGTTTATCTAGCATTTGAATCCACATTCTGTATGTTGTTTAATTCATTCCATTTGCATCTTCTAGTTCTAAAGTCAGTCTACAATACAATTAAGATACAATAGCAAACGAGAACCAAACACACATTCAAGAGAAAAAGATATCACGAAAACCACAACAACAAAACTTAAAGGTATCCTGCTAACTAAACTTCAAATCAATCTCAATTATGATTTTAACACAACTTAACCTAACTCAATAAAATGCTTTTTTGCCTAATAACCTAGATAGATACGTTTTACGGTTATTTATATAATACGTGTGCAGGTGATAAAATGTGTTTATCTAGCATTCTTTAATACTTTGATTTGTCTTGTAAATCTATAGTTGGTCTACAATATAACAGAAAACGAGAAGCGAACGCACATTCACATACCCCAACAATAACTCTAAAGAAGTAAGTTCTATAATAACATTTCGCTAAAGAGGTAAATCCTGCTAACTAAACTTCAAATCAGTCTGAATTATGATTTCAACACAATTGAATATAATTATATAAGTAAACATATGATAAGTAACCTTTCGCTTTAAAAGCTGAGCTGCGAAAAACTCGAGTTCAAAATTAGAAACAAAAGGTGTGGTAACAGAAGAATCAAATGTCAAAATAGAAGTAGCGATCTCCCAAGCAGCATCCGTTTGCTGGAATTGAACCAACCATTGATTAGCAGAAACTCGATTACACGATTCAGTGTCGTGATTCAATACGTGGACCGCCTGCGCTACCTGGATTTGTAACTCCATTTAAACTCTCCTAATCATCGGAAACTACGAAGCAACTGTTAATTACGCCGGCGCCGTTGTTTGCCGGAATCATTTGATAATTTCAATTATTTTTTTTATTTTTTTTACTGGCCTATCAGTAGTCACTATTTATCAGTGCCCTAACCACACCGGAAAAAGGAACTGGAATAATGATACAAAATATTGTTTGTGTCAATTACGTTTTTAGTCCCTCTATTTATCCCAACTTGCAATTGATGAAAAACTAGAGCCGACAAATAGTAAACAATCATGAAAATATATAAATCACGAAAATATATAAATCACGAAAATATATAATCACAAAATTGGTGTAATGTTCGCGGGCTATTTTTTATAGTTTGCGAAAATTAAATATATTTCGCTTTTAAATGGAAGATTTAAGTTGTATTACTGTCTTCAGTCTATTTATCAGATATATCTAATTCTCGTGACAAAAAAAGTGGCACGAGAACTTTTCGCAAATCTGATAATTATTTTTGAAATATAATTTTGTCACGGGTATTGTCAGTGATTTTTTCAAATATATAACTTTGTTAGTTCAAAATCTTACAATCAAAAGGTGGATCATTGGATTCAGTATGCATAATTCAACGAGATTTAGAGTATAGCGAAAGGGTGGACATTCACGTAAAATGATTACAGTTTCCTAAACTATCTTAAGATCTAACAAAATAGAGCCAAATTACAAATCGATTTCTCCTCTGTGTAAATTGATGAAGTTGAAATCAAGAAGTTAAAAGATTTTGTTGGGACTCATTTTCAAGCAAAGGATCTAGGCCCATTGAAATATTTATTAGGAATTGAAGTCTCACGCAATTGAAAAAGAATCAGTTTATCACAACAAAATGAACACCAAGTGAAGGTGTTCGACTATAAGTAGCAACTAGTTGAATTAATAGATTGGCGAATAAAAGTTTTGCAACACCTAAAAATGTCTTGGAATCATACACCCAATGTTTTGAAACCCGGTTCGACCCGGCCGGGTCAACCGGTTGAACCGGTTCCGGCCGAAAAACCGGGTCAAATTAAACCGGGTTTTATATCTTCGAAACCCGGTGTGACCCGCCGGGTTTGGGGTGACCCGGGTCAACCCGGTTCTTGAAACCCGGCCGAGTCTCTAAGTTTTCGTGTTTTTTATAAAAAAAAATATTTTTTTAATATATTTTTACGACGTAATTTTAGTTGTTATATACTATAATTTTTAGTAAGTAGCTTTTAAGCTTAACATAAGTTATATTCATGATTTTTATATATATATTATTTAGTTTTATTCAAATATTATTATTTTTTATATTTTTTATAAAACCGGGTTGACCCGGCGGTTCAACCGGTTGACCCGGTGACCCGGTGGCTCGGCCGGGTCGATTATTGACCCGGGTTTCAAAACATTGCATACACCCCATATGTGTAACCATAACCTTTGTTAACCAGATTTCCTTTAACCGAGTCATAGTCCGTATGGGTTAACCTTCATAGTAAAAACCCACTTATAACCAATTGTTTTATTGTGAACAGACAAGTCTACTAATATTCAAATGTCATTATGATAACGGGATTTATCTCCTCAATAATAGTAGCACGTCATCCAGATTCAAAGATTCGCCAACGGTTTTACAATCAATATAGAGTCAAGTGTGATAACAAAAGAGCGAGAAGCTACATACAACTTATCAAACACAAACAAAAGAAACAACATGGTACCTACAAGTACATAGAACCTATTGAAAATAGAGTTTTGGAGAGGTGTCAATAACCCTAATTATCATTTACTCTTGCTTAAATTTAAAATGCAAACTCATGATTTGCAAATTTTGATTGTTATTCTTCGATGATTCCTTTATATGAACACGTTATGTATAACGATCTATTCATTTCCATTCACGAAATCGATAACTATATTAAGAAATTTAATTGGTACATTATAAAGGTACTATACCATGAAATATTAATTTTACATTACATTAATTTTTTTATTTGATTATTTGATATTTTGCTATAAGAAAGTTACTAAAATTGTTTATATTTTATAGTGTGTTAATCGTACAAACTTATGTAACTATTATATTTTTGGATTATCCAAATTATTACTCTTTTTCATAACAAAAGTTAAAGTTATAGAATATATAAGAAGATAAGTAATTATCATTATCAATTATCATTATCAATTATCATTATCAATAAACTCAATTTATAAACATATATGCTAGTGAATAGTGGCTTTTTAATTTTTTATTAATATTATTTTTATTATTTTTTTAATATTTTATTTCTATATTATTATTATTATTATTATTATTATTATTATTATTATTGTTAGTTAAATAATTTTACCAATTAAATTTGAGAACTTTAGGTTTTTATGACAATTATATGCATTAATTTGTAAAGTTTAAAGCGTGAATAGTGTTTTAAGGACGATATTGTGTATTTTTATATGTTTTAATGAGATTTTAAAGGTTAGTTAACTAAATTATTGTTTTTTTTTCTTTTCTTAATATGAGATTTTTAAGGTTAGTTACAAACATGCTAATGAATAGTGCTTTCTAAATTTTTTATTAATATTATTATTTAATATCGAGAAATTATAAAAACAGTCCATAGAGTTATTAATAAAAGATTTGAAATTCGTTATTTAGTGGTACATCAATGAATCTGACCCCTACATTTTTGGGATTCTCTTTTTCCTTCATGAATGTACAACCCATTTGAACATGTAATAACTTATAAACCACAACCCATAAGACTATAGGGTGTGGTGGGTGATTGGGGGTGATGATGTGGAGTGATAGAGGTGATTTGTAAGAAAGAGAGTGTGATTTGTAGGAAAGAGAGTGTGATGATGTGGAGTGATAAAAATGGGTGGTGTGGTTGTGTGTAAGTGATGATGATGTGGAGTGATTGAGTTTATTTTGTTATTTTATTATATAATTTTATTTAAAAAGTTGTATTTTTATTAAAAAAAAAAAAAAACACACTACAATTTATTTAAAAAAAAAAATACTACAATTTATTAAAAAAAAAAAAACATACTACAATAAAAAAATACTACATATATTGAGGAAAAAATTTCTCGATAAGCCTTTTCTTTTCATCTTCCGCTATTGTTTTGTAAGGCTCCCCGAGATGACTGATGTCCTGCATGATCGTCTTTAACGCTCTTGCTCGCACTTTTTCTTCAGCAGTATCAGCAAATTTCCCGAACTTTTCCCCAATATACTTGAGTGATTCTTCGGCCCCCGAAGAAGAAGCAGCGGCTTTGCCCTTTCCTTTGCGCGCTTTTGCCTTTGCTTGATCTCTACCAATCGGTCTTGGAAGGTCTTCCTCCAAGTGAAGATCATCATCATCATCGTTGAGATCGATTCCAGCAAAAGGCGATACCGGAGTGGCGGGAGTGGCGGGAGTGGAGGGGTTACTAGACTCCGATGTTCTACGCGCTTTTCGGGACCCTCCAGATGTTGGGACATGTTGACAAACCGGGCTTCTTCTCAATATTTGCCAAGACGATAAATGTAGGAAACCCGTTTGCATTATGGTGCGGTATAACTCCAGAGCATGTTCGAGCACTTGTTGATCACTATGACCGCTTGGTCTACTTTGTTGGGCTTGTCGAAAAATCCCGTTGAATTTTTTGACCTTTCTTCGTAAGTCGGACCACTTGCTCGAAAGAGAGTCGTTGGTACGAAAGTAAGAGGGATCATCTTTAAGCATCTTGGCGAAGTATTTTTCACGAACACTATTCCAGTAAAGTGGTGAATGTTGATCATTTCCCAAAATGGGGTCCTCGGATGTCGACGACCACGCTGAAGCAAGTGCGATCTCCTCCTGTTCGGTCCACTTCTTCTTTTCGGTTTTGCCTCTTTGGGATTCGGTTTCTTTCTTCTTATGTTTCCTCTTCCCACGGGCCGGCATTCTTTGAGCTTGAGTTTCCGGAACAACCTCATCGTCTTCAGAATCGTCAACGTCAAATGGAGGCACTTGCGGAAAATTGGATAAATGGTCTTGGTTAAGCAATTGTTGGAACGACCCGCCTTGGTATAGCGGGTCTTGGGATGGTCGTTGTGGTGGTGGAGTTTGTTGGTAAAAATGGGGAAATTGGTTAGGGTTTGGAAGTTGGGTAAAGTTTTGAAATTGGTTTGGGTGTTGATATTGGTTAGGGTTTTGAAATTGTGGAAATTGGTTTTGGTTTTGATATTGGTTTGGGTTTTGATATTGGTTTGGGTTGAACCATTGGTTCCATTGGTTGGGGTTGGGGTTGTTTTGATTGTTGTTGTTGTTGGGATCCATTTGAGATAATTGAAAGAATGTATAAAAATGGAGAGATTGTTATAAAAATTGAGAGAGAAAGAGAGATTGTTTGTGGTTTTTGTTATAAAAATGAGTTGGTATTTATAGAAAATTTTTAGGTTTTTTTAAAAAATGGCCGTTGCTTGATTTTTAGTCGACCGTTGCAAAAAAATTCTGGCCGTTGCTCCCTCACCACGGCGTGATTCAGAAAACGCCATCGCCTGTTTTTTGCCTATAACGCCCCCACCGGTGTGGTGGAGGGCGTTGTGGGGCGTGATGGTGCTGAGGTGGCGGCGTGATAGAGGTGTTTAACGTTGCATACCGTATAGCCTAAGGTTGTGATTATCATAACCATTTAATATTTTATTTCTATATTATTATTATTTTTATTTTTATTATTATTATTGTTAGTTAAGTAATTTTACCAATTAAATTTTAGAAGTTTAGATTTTTATGATAATTATATGCATTAATTTATAAAGTTTCAAGCATGAATAGTGTTTGATATTGTTCATTTTTATATGTTTTTATGAGATTTTAAAGGTTACTTAACTAATTTATTGTTTTTCTTTTCTTTTCTTTTCTTAATATTTTTTTAAAGTTAGTTAAATAATTTTTCCAATTAAATTTGAGAAATTTAGTTTTCACAAAATTCAAGTGTTGAACATATTCTAAACAGAGTGGAGGTGTATTCATTTACTTTTTTAAAATCTTGGAATCTTGGATTTCTCCATTCATCTCTAGCAGATGGAAGTAATACTTTCTTTTGATGATTAAATCTTATTTCAAGATCCTTCCATAAAAGGGATCGATCTGTTATATTAAAATATTCCATTTCTAGCATATCATCCAAATGCTTATTAATGAAAACATTAGCTTTCGCTTTTTCTAGCGATGAACATTCATTTTCTGCTTTTATGGTATCTAAAATACCCATGGATTCAAGATGCCTCTTGACCCATGCGGTCCATGTCATATAATCTTTGCCACTTATATCAAGTGCTTTGAATTCAATCTTTGCAATGTTCGACATATTGTAACTATAAGAGTTGAACAAATATTAAAATTAGAATCCATATATATCAATGCATAATGAAACACAGAGAAGTGAAAAAATAACAGTTACAAGTAAGGTCAAGAAAAAATAAAATTCACGCCATGGAAGTTGAACAAGGGGAATGATCGATAACATGATTAATACAATGACGAAAATTAAAAGCGGATGAATCATCTTCAAAAGTCTTTGAACCAAATGAATTTGAGAAAAGAGAGAATTATTTTTGTGAAAAAGGATGAACCAGAGTTCTCAATTTGTAGTGAAAAATGTAGCCGTTATAACGTCGTTTATAACCGTTATATAGCCGTTGTAATTATATATTTAAAATAACAACTTTGTAATTAAATCGTTAAACATGGTAATTAAGAAAAACTTAGAAATTATAATTATAAGAATAGAAACATTAACGTTAGTAAACAATAATAAAAATGAACATAAGAATAAAAGTTGGTATCAATAAATATAAATTAGCAAAGTTAAGAATAAAGTTAGTGTACATAAATAAGAATTAGTAATAAAAGTTAGTATCAATAAATATAAGTTAGGAGAGTTAAGAGTAAAGATAGTGTACATTATATATAAATAGAAGTTAGTAAGTTAGTAACAAATAAGCATTACTAAGGTTAAGAGCAAATGTTAGTATACATTAAAATAAATGTTAAAGATTAGTAAAAGTTAGTAGTCCATTAAAATATTTATAAGTTAGTAGTCCATTAATTAGTAGTCCATTTAATATATGATGAAATATTGGTAAAAGTTAGTAGTTCATAATTAAAAATCTTTTACTTTACAAATTTGAGTATTATGATGGTTATCTCTTTTATGGTAATGTATAAAGTTTTATTAGGAAAAATGTTTACCTTAATGATTTCTTGATTATAGTGGATATACCTTGAACTTGTTTTAATCTTCTTGATAAAAGCTTTTCGTGCTGATAACGTGTTATAAATTTACAAATATTAGGGCGAGATTAATAATAACTTAACTTAGTTTTATGAAAGAATAACAAAGATGGGAGATGAGAGAAAATGATATATCACTTATGAAAGTGTATATGGTGCGTCTTACAACTTCACATTGCCTACATATTTATACTAGAAAATCTACTATACATTTACCAAGGTTAAATGAAGAATTGAAAATAGAATAGTAAGACATGCAAGTTGAAACGTGTTATCCATACCAATGATTCATAACATATTAATATTTATTTATTATTTATTATCATTATTATTTTATATATTATTATTAAATATTTATTTATTTATCTATTATTATTATTATAACTTTTTTTTATAAATAATTAATTTCATTGGAATTCAAAATTTTTAATCCATAAATGGAAGTAATTTATATCAAAAAAGAAATTTGGAGAAATGTTAGCAACTCCAATTCCATCCGGTTAATGAGCCAAACGAAATCTAAAATGAAAATCAAATCCTAATTCCATCGGATTCTTTTAAAATCCTCGAGCCAAATACGAGCCAAATAGGACCTAATACTTTATCGAATTCCATTTTGAAACAAATATGTAAATTTCAACCCAAATAACATAAAAGGTGAAAAGGAAATGATGACTAGGAATTTAGTACTTTTCCTAAAGTATACTATACTATACTATTTTGCCTTACATATAAACTAAACAACACAACACAACAATATAGTCAACATATCATCACCCATATATAATTTTCTTCCCAACTCCCAACCTCCAAAGACGACACCAGATCACAGCCAACCCTGTTTCAATTCTTTTTTACTCAAAACCAAATCAAGAAACCAGATTTATCGGGTCAACTTCTTATACTCCACGGTTTCTTCATTTATACTATAGCGAAAGTCGCCTTTGAATTTGGCCGGCGATCATGGAATCTTACAAGAATCTGAGGACTAGTAATCATCTCCGACATATAGATTCCATGAGAACTTTGCCGACCGGTTGCGGGAATATTCCGGAGCTCAATGCGGTGATTCTTGGAGACTCTCTTGCTTCTGAGGAACATCACCTCGTCTTTTCGAGTAATGAGTTTTCGAAACAGGCGCTTGTTCCTACTCCTCAAAAGGTATATATATATATATATATATATATATATATATATATATATATATATATATATATATATATATAACATTCCGCAATGCATATTGTTTTTGAGTCTGTGTTCTCAGTTTTATTTTTAGGGTAAACGAATGTAAAGGAAAGGATATAAATAAATTATCGTGTTCTCAAGTTTTTTTTAGAAAGGAAAGTAAAGAAAAGGAAAAGATTTGAATGTAAAGTTTATACATTTTATCCAATAAAACAATCCGGCCATATTTGGGGTGATGTTAAAGTAAACTAAATATTTTCCTTTCCTTTACTTTACATTACTTTCTTTTCCTTTAATTTTTAGACTCGAGATCAGAGCAAATTTATGAAATCAAATTACGCTTTGGTGAAATAAATTTGTTTTTAATATATACTTTACTTCGAAATCTATAGTAATGTATTCAACTTTAAATGAGTCTATTGTACAATATTCTGCAAACTGGTGACGTGGCACCTTACGTGCCAGTTTATATGGATGCCGCTTATGCCCGGATACATACCATAGACTCGTTTAAAGTTTGTTACAGACTATAAATTTCTGAGTAAAGTTGGATACATTTTTTACACATATCCCTTTTTAATTAGCTGATTATTTGCTTATAAGCATAATGATAAGTTGTTTTAATAAGCATGTATGGACTATTTCAGTACTTGGAGATGTATAAGAGGTCAGTTGAAGATCCTGCTGGTTTTTGGTCTGATATTGCATCGGAATTTTATTGGAAAAAGAAATGGGGTCAACAGGTTTATTCAGAGAATCTAGATGTTACAAAAGGAAATATCAACATTGAGGTATATTACTAATTCTCTATTATTATCTGCCAGATTCTGCTTCTTTTAGCTTATGTATCGTATCGTATGTATTCAGTGGTTTAAAGGTGGTATCACCAACATTTGTTATAACTGCTTGGATAAAAACGTAGAGTCTGGTAATGGTGACAAAGTTGCACTTTATTGGGAAGGAAACGAGCTTAATGTTGATGGCTCATTGACTTATAAACAACTGCTTGAGAGAGTTTGCCAGGTTTTTTCGTATTAACGTTTAACAACTTCTTTTACATGTTCTTGTTTGTTGTTTGTGATTTCATATTTACGTTCATCTATCCTTCTGACAGCTTGCGAATTTCTTCAAAGAAAGTGGTGTTAAAAAAGGTGATACTGTAATTGTTTACTTACCCATGATCATGGAACTGCCAATCACCATGCTGGCTTGTGCTCGTATTGGGGCTGTTCACTCGGTACTGCTCAGAATCACCTTTCATATCCTATGACTGATAGTCATAGTATTATTATGATTTTTAAATTTTCATAATTTGTTTGATTGACAGGTGGTTTTCGCGGGATACTCATCAGAATCGCTTTTCCAAAGAGTCATGGACTGCAAACCAAAGATTGTGGTAACATGTAATGCGGTTATGAGAGGGAAAAAAATGATCAATCTTAAAGACATTGTTGACGATGCACTTTCACAATCTTCTCAAAATGGAATAACCGTAGGTAAGAATTTGTCATTTAATTATCATATGCCTGAGCTATTGGAATAAGTTTCATCGGCTGAGTAAGTACATGTTTTTCTGACAGAAGACATATATACTTTTTTACCGATATTTGAAAATTTGTATTTCTGACTTGAAAATCGGTCCTGTAACCAATATTTATTTTAGTATTATTGGTAGTCTTTCTTCTTGTGATGAACACGAAAGAAGGGTTTATTAACACTTAAAAAACAAGAACTAATTTCAATATGAAGTGAATTGACCTTGTAGACCCTTTAAGAATTAAATTCAAATACTTTACATAACGACTTCTTCTCTCTTTTTGGTATCCGTGTCCTATTTGTTAATATTTACAGAAGACATATATATTTTTATTTGCATGACCTTGCTTTATCTCTGTCACAAACAGCTTCATGCTTGACGTTCGAAAATGAATCCGCCATGAAAAAAGAAGCTACTAAATGGCAAAAAGGAAGAGACATTTGGTGGCAGGTAATGATACTATGTGATTTATCTTCTACTGCTTCATATATCCTAAAATATTCAATTTCTTTGTTCATTTTGTTTGGGTGACATGTTTTTCAGGACGTTGTTCCTAAACACTCGACTACCTGTGATGTGGAGTGGGTTGATGCGGAGGATCCACTTTTTCTTCTTTATACTAGCGGAAGCACCGGAAAGCCTAAGGTATTTGACTCCCATCAAAATCCAGAAGTATTTTTTTTTTCTATTTGTGGTTGAGTTTATCCTGAATCGTGCTGGTGCATTTGATAGGGTGTATTGCATACTACAGGAGGATATATGATATACACTGCAACAACATTTAAATATGCATTCGACTACAAAGAATCTGATATATACTGGTACATCTTGATTTCCGATAACATTACGTTTCCTGACGATATACTAATTCAAATGTCATATTTTCACACTTTCTTTCAGTTGCATACTTGGAACAAAACTCAATTATTCCTTTTGTTCTCTTGTCCCAAACATTTACGTTAGTTAATTCAATCAAATTGAAAGATCTCAATGAAGCGTATAAAACTTGTTTCTTCTGAAATTTTAGGTGTACAGCTGACTGTGGTTGGATTACTGGACACAGCTATGTTACTTACGGACCTCTGCTTAATGGAGCGACAGTTGTACTTTATGAAGGGGTAAATCAATTCATTTATTTGTCACTGCTTTCAAGACATTAAAATCATTAAAATTTAGATACGAACGTTAAAATGTCATTTGATACCCATCAAGTGTTAGGTTGGTGAAGATGTTCATATATTTTGAAAAGTATTGGCTTATGTACATGTGTATAATTATATAACAATTTCATATGATATAACATCTTATTAAATCTTAGATAAATACTACCTGCAGGTTCCCAATTACCCAAATTCTGGACGTTGTTGGGACATCGTTGACAAGTATAAGGTGTCAATATTTTACACGGCTCCTACACTGGTCCGGTCTCTTATGCGAGACGGCGATGAGGCAAGGAGTTTCTTCAACTGTCAATTTTCTTATATTTAACTTCATTACAGTTTTTATATATATAAGACGCACACTCATGTTAATTTGTTTCCCAAAAAATGAAAAGAAAGAAAATAAGTATCTGAATCTACCACACCTATTTGACCTATGACCCGTCTTGACCCATTGTAAAATAATACTCAATTCACCCTCCTATTTTGATCACTTACTGTGGTTCATTTTGCAACCTTTACATAATTTATTCTTTTCTATTTGTGAGTGTCAATAAATTACATATTAATCTTCTGTGTTGTTGACAATGCAGTATGTTACTCGTTATTCTCGTAAATCTTTACGGGTTCTTGGTAGTGTAGGCGAGCCCATTAACCCAAGTGCATGGAGGTTCTATCTCAAGTCAACTTTTAATTGTTTTTTCAGAGGACTTTTAAATGAATGCACTGCATAAAAAATTTACTTTAATGATTTGACAGGTGGTATTTCAATGTAGTTGGAGATTCAAGGTGTCCTATATCAGATACCTGGTGGCAAACCGAGACAGGGGGCTTCATGGTACACATTCATTTCTTTATTAAATTCTAATGTATCATATTGCAATAATGGCCACTATAATTAACGTTCTCCGTTATTTCCAGATTACTCCCATACCTGGTGCGTTCCCTCAGAAACCTGGATCTGCTACTCTCCCATTTTTCGGTGTTCAGGTATCCTAAAAGATAACATGAAAACTGCTTCTTTTTTTTCGCCATAGTCATTAAACATTTCTTGTTTTAATAAAATTATATGCAGCCTGTCATAGTTGATGAGAAGGGAAATGAAATTGATGGTGAGTGCAGTGGTTATTTATGTGTTAAAAAGTCATGGCCTGGGGCGTTCAGGACTCTATATGGCGATCACGAGAGATATGAAACAACTTATTTTAAGGCGTTTAGTGGCTATTATTTTAGTGGTGATGGCTGCAGTAGGTAATAACATTGTGGGTATTGTCATTTTTTGTTAATTTCATGCACAAAACATAACAAATGCACTCGCTGCATCTTTTGAAACATCAACCACAGACCTCATAAGAGGTGGCAATTTAACCCATGTTCTTATAAACGGGTCAATTTGGGTTATGCTTAATCACTAAAGGGTCATAGGTGAAATAAAAAAATAGTTTAAAAGGAAATGGGCCAGATTGGTCGAATGATAGCTCAAACTGAATGTTAAATGCATGTGACCTTTTACATTATTTTATGCAAAAAGTTAGATTAAAATAGTAACAAATAGTTTTTTTTAATCGTATTTAACACTAATTATGTATAAACAATATAAAAGTTTTGGATAAAAATGCTTCAGGTCAATGCGAGCAGTAGCACTCTCTTACCCATTTTTGACCAACCCCCATTTTTCCGACCTATATACCTCAGGGTCACTTGAACGAAATTGATACCTGTTTTTGGAAAAAATGCCTCTTGGTATATAATCCGTCATTTATAGATAATTCCTTTGGAATATGTTTTACGTTTTTCTTCTTTAATCTCTTTAAGTATGTAGTTAACTAGTAAGAATTTTTATAATAGGGACAAGAATGGATATCATTGGCTTACAGGGAGAGTTGATGACGTAATTAATGTCAGGTATTTTCATTAACTTAATCATCCATGTATATATATCTCTCCTATAAGGTTAATTTATGACCCTCAAAGTGTCTCTTTCTTAATATCAAACGTGTATATCCCGACTTGTGCTGTAATTCACTAGTTACACTTTGTAACATGAACAGTGGGCACCGCATTGGTACTGCAGAAGTTGAATCAGCTCTAGTCTCACATCCCGACTGTGCTGAAGCAGCCGTTGTCGGTGTTGAGCATGAGGTAAATTTGTATCTTCATGTTTTGTTGTTATATATACATGGTAGCGTCTAGAGGTGGAAAAATTGGCGGGTTTGGTAACAGGTGTAAGCGGTTGTTTTTTTTAACGGGTCAGGTTGACCCAAAAACTCTGTTAATAGTATGTCAAAATGATTACTAAAATTATATTGGTTCCATGGAAATCGGAATCAGAAATATAACGATTTAGTATGTTTTACGTATTTAAATTACACTTTATTTCACTTTTGAACGGTTGACCTGTTAGAGATTAAACATAACCCAAATTGAACTCATTCATAAGTAAATGGGTCAAAATTGCCACCTATAGTATCGCCTTCTCAGCAAGTGCTGTGAGAATGTTTTAAAAATTCATCGTATGTTTTTTTCTCTTAGGTCAAAGGGCAGGGCATATATGCATTTGTTACTCTGGTGGAGGGCGTTGCATACAGTGAAGATCTCCGCAAAAGCCTTGTGCTTGCGGTTCGAAACCAAGTAAGCTGTTTATTTTACCTTTTAACTTTGACACAATCTTTGTAAAGATGTTAGGGTTTGGAACTGTATTCTGAATTTGCGTTATATATTTGCATATCAGATTGGAGCATTTGCAGCTCCTGACAGAATTCATTGGGCACCCAGTCTTCCAAAGACGAGAAGTGGAAAGATAATGAGGAGAATTCTGAGGAAAATTGCATCTAGACAGCTGGATGAGCTCGGTGATATTAGCACTCTAGCAGATCCAAGTGTCGTTGATCAGCTTATTGCTCTCGCTGATTCCTAAAACCCGGGTTCTAATCTCTTGATTTCTTATTTGAATATACACAAACGATTTAGTAGTTCATGTTAAATGTTTTGACCCGTGATATGTGTATCAATAAATGGCGAGTGAATTACATAAATCTTCCATAGACTATTTGTCTAATGTATTTGATTCATCAATTTATAGAGGCAACATTTTGTATCATCTTCACTTATTTCATTTTATTCTATTTTCTTTCTTTAGTAACGATTCACATAATACATTAGGAAACTCGTATAAGCAGTTATAAATACCAAAAACATTACCATCGCTACAGCTAAACCCCCAAAGTCTAGTATTGACTGAAATTGTAGAACGAAAAATCAAACACAAAATATCCTGTACTTGCCAGAAACAATGATTTTGCTGTTCACCGCCCACATGTCAACACGTTTAAGGACCACCCTCCTGTCTTGCCTTAAGTACCAACTCTTCCGTTGTGGTTCCAATTATTTCATTCGCACGTTTAAGACCAGCACAGTAATATCTTCCTATTGTATCCTAGATTCAGAAACAAATAGCAATTAACCAAATAAGTTACCTAATGTATTACATAAAGCTGAACGAGTGAAATAGTCGGGTTATTAAATCTTACCTTAGAAATAATTCCTAAGTTTTCTAACTTTTGGACTGCATCATCCACATCAAAGTTGCATCTCTCACCAAACTCTTCTTTTAGAAGTTCCTCACATTTTTTGTCGAGTTCCTATAATGCATATTTAGTGTTAACGAATTAAAATTTGGCATTTTAGCCTCTTACCGTAGACAACGAGTAATTGAATAATACCTTTAAGGTTGCCTTGCCCTGTTCCATCAGTATAAAGAAAGAAATGATCACCTCTTTTACCTAAAAAAAGGTTATTTGGTTAAGTTAGCATTTATCGGAGTAATAATCGCACAACTTAAGATCAAATTTCTCTTCTTCATCTCCAAATATTAACTAAAGATTAGGAAAAGAAAATCAAAACCAGTTTATGTACACTTACTTCTTGTTGAATCACATCGTCACACAAATGAAGAAGAGTGCCTTTCCCGCTATCCAGTTGTTTGTCATACATGAATTGGGTAATTAAGTTCTGATATACTTCCATGTTTGCCTGAAACCTACATTCAGTCGTATCAAGATTGGTAATTAAAACCATAGAAAATAGTGTTCGGATATGACTATAATGGTAAAGGTGTAGACGGTTCGTGAATGGAGATAATAATCTCTCAAGTTATGTTACATGAAGAGATAAATAAGTAATTCTATATTCAGATTTGTTGCAGATAGTATAAAATTCGACTTCTAAAACGAAAATCCAAACAACGCTTGGAACAGAAGACGCACGTAAAGTACACTTTGGCACAGTAACCAACTACTGTAGACACAACGGCAACAATGACCCAAAAGTCAGCTTGAAGAGACTCGATTGAACCAGTAGCAGCTGCCTGAAAAAAGTGCATTCCATTAAATACTACGAAAAATAACAGTACAGTAAACAACGAAATTTCATCGATTATAAACGACTAACCAGCCCAAATATAGCAGTTGAAAGAAACTTCACCCAATCCATAGGGGTTAAACTTGGATTTTTCTTCTCTGGCTATACAATTGATTAAACAAAAACACTGATCAAATATAATTTCGAAAAACAAGTTAAACGAGGGGAACCAACAGGAACAGCGGAAAACTCACTAAGATAATCTCCATATCTGCCATAGGGATTTGTTTTAAATGCTTCACGTATATTCCTCGTTCTTTTTTTGTCTTGGTGCCCGCTAGCCTGCATATGAGTTTACACAGTTGTAAAATTTGTTAAATTTAACCAGCTAGCTAAGGAATATGAATCATACCTGTAAACGACTATCATCCTGTCAAACGTAGGTTCTTGGATTGTAATCTTACTCGACAAATTCTGTAAACTGGTAGAATGTACAACGAGTGTGCTCATGTATCAGTTAGCAATTTTTTTTATCATGTATTAAAATAAGAGAAGATTATAATGTGTAACCTGAACTCCAGATTTTCTATCCTGATCCGCTCAACATACAAGTCATCCTTGAGTTCTTCGTCTGAAATTTCATCGTCTTTTTTCATTGAATCTTTTTTAAGTAATGGATTTGTTTTTTTTGGAAAAAATGTTTCTAGCCTGCAAACACACAATAAGAAATGGTTACAAGCATAGAGTTTGTTTTTGCAACTTTGTCTGTAAATAAGTACAATTAGTCGAAAAACTTTAAATTTACCTCGTTACTCTCATAAACCAAGCCCATATACGTGCAATGAGCATGTCCACCTTCTCTATGAAAAAGTAATCAGTCGTTCGATCAATTCCAATGCCTCGTCGAAATATTACATACTGTGGAACAATTTCAAATTTAAAGTTAATAAAGGACAAGTTTAAATGCTCCTTTTTTTTTAATGCGAAACGTGTGCTAGAATAACATCAATATACCTTATCCGCAAAGTCGGGAAGGTTTTCTTTAGGATGCTCCTTAAAGTACCTCTTCAATAAGCTCTTATCAAGCTACAAGAGAATAACACTAAGTAAGGACGAGAATGAAAAAAGGCTCTAGACATGATCAGAATGATAATATCACAAAAACCTTTGATTCATCGACTGAGATAGGAAGATTCAGAAGATACTGTCCAGATTGTGCAACCGCAATCTCTTCATTTGTAGTAATCTTAAAATTACTCTTTTCCAATACCTGCATCGATAGAAAACGTATATGAAACGTCATCAAGCTTAAGATTTATGGTGAGAATGGTTTGAGACATGATACCTTAAACATGTAGCCTAGGAAGTTCTGTTCAAGATTATCAATCTCTTCTGACGATAAATTTTGTTGCTCAAGTTTTTGAGCCCCGTAGACGGGATCAAATAGTGCATATAGTTGCTACAAGTGATGAAAATGGTAGAAATGTTGTAGAAAAATATGTTTATATACTTAAAATGGAATAAGTTGATAGAACAAAATAATACCATAAGATCTTCAAACTGAAGAAAATACCATGCTCGAATCATGTACTCGACTCTTTTGCAGAGCTTCAAGAACTCAGCGCGGTCAGCACTTTGTTCTGCAAAGTACATTTTTTTAAACAAACATAAACCATACGGTAACTGATTAGTTTGTTATTGTTTTATCAAATGGCAGATAATCAGTTTTAAGTGTTTGGATGAAACTGATTACACGAATGTGAATGCAAACAATTGTGCATATACATCATTACATAATAACATAATATCCTGGTTTTACAAGAATATGATCTACGATAAAATAATTCATCGAAAAGAAATAATTATAATAGAAGAATATTATACCGATGAGGTTAGCCAAAGTCATGATGAGCCTAGGTTTCAAAACTGGAATAACGGCTTCACGTTCCAATCGAATAACTTCTTTTGTGTCCTTGTCTTTGCCATTGCTACCTGTAGTTGTAGTAGCCATTTTGTGCTGTGTTGTATTGTATGATCAGATTCAGATTTCAGATTTGAGACGTATGAACGTACGTTAATTCGATAGATCATGAAACGAAACGACGATCGAAGATCGAAAGTGAAATAATGGATGAAAGGTGTGGCAACATGAAACGCAAAGGAAGAGGTCAAATGAAACTCTCATCAATTAATGGCGAAATTCAGGTTTTAACTTGGCCACCCCGGCCATGCAACATTTTTCTATATATTATTTTTGTAGCAAAGGTAATGGATATATGTATATATATATATATATATATATATAGTAATATACATAGGGAAAAGTGAATAGGGGTTGTTACACATGTAAGCTTACATGCAAAACTCATCAAAAAATATGTCGTTTTGTTAAAAATTCTTCAAATCTATATAATTTTAATCATATTTATTAAACTAACTTTACAAATTTTTATCTATTCACATCTTTTTCTTCATTAATCGTGTCTTTCAAAAATATAAGTTTTTTTGTCATCACTGGGCATCTATCGAAGTCACCTTTTATAACTTCTTCATAATAAACAATGACCCCCTGCATTTTGGGGATCACCTCTCCCTTGATTAATATAGGACAAATCAAAGGTTGAAAAACATTTAAACCACAAAACGACATAGTTTTTAATGAGTTTCGCATGTAAACTTACATGTGTAACAGCCCCATATTCACTTCCCCCATATATATATATATATATATATATATATATATATATATATATATATATATATATATATATATATATATATATATATATATATATGGGGTTCAAAAGGATCCCTAATTTGCTAAAGATCCAGGGATCCTTTTCTAGCCACCTATTTTTCCTTATATCTTTTTTCTTTTCTTTTTTTTTTAAAAAAAAATTTACTTTTTTCTTTTCCTTTTTATTTACTTTTTTTTTTTTTTTTTTTTTTTTTTTTCCGAAAATCACATTTGATTTTCAACCTTACTTTTTAAAAATCACATGTGATTTTCAATCTACAAATATTTTATAGGTAAAATCACGTTTGATTTTAATAAATTATTGATTATTTTTTACCAAAATCACATGTGATTTTAACTTACAAACTATGTTGCTTATAAAATCACATGTGATTTTCGAGAAACAAATTTTTCAAGTGTGACTTTAAAATTTATAAAGTTTGGTTTTTGAAAATCACATGTGATTTTCGACAAAAAAAAAAAATTCACGTGTGATTTTAAAATTTATAAATTTTGGTTTTTGAAAATCACATGTGATTTCAATTTTTTACAAAAAAATCACATGTGATTTTGAAAAAAAAAAAAAAAGTTAAGTAAAACATAGCAAAAAAAAAAAAAAACCGAATTAAAAAACGAAAAAAAAAAAATGAAAAAAAAAAAAAAATATAAAAGGAAAAATGAATGGGTAGGAAGCCTTTGTGGTTTTGACTACTAAGTAAATTTGTGTGGCTAAAAAGTGGATCCTTGAATCTGTAGAAAATTGAGGATCTCATTTGAACCTCACCCTATATATATATATATATATATATATATATATATATATATATATATATATATATATATATATATATATATATATATATATATATATATATATATATATATATATATATATATAGGGAATGGTTCATACGAGAACTCAAAATTCTGCGAGAACTGCGAGAACTCATTCTGGACCACTCATTTATTCTTTTAATATTAATTATTTATTTTAATTCAAAAGGGTAAAATAGTAAATTTATAATTTCTTCATTTTGATATTTTTTCTTTCTCTCTCATGTTTTATGTTTTGTTCCAGATTTCTTGCAACAAACTTTTAATTATTTTCTAGTAAATTTTGTTCAATATCACAATTGTTTATTGGAGACGTAAATAATGAGTTCGTTGATTAGTTGTATTTTGTGTTCTAATATGATATATCTATAAACAATAGTTTTTTTTTTAAAGCTCCATAATATAATTCGTTCACTTGCGATCATATATTTTTCTTTATACACATCATGACAAATAGAACTAAATACAAAATTATATACCATAAGTTCAAAAATCTACATTTAGTCAAGAAATCCTTATTTTGTTTTTTGATATTAATTTATTTTTGGCTTGTTCATATGATCACACACATATGTTTACAAATGAACAAAGTTTGATATCATATGCACATAACGATAATGTTTAAAACTATAATAATATATAGTCGAATCCAAATTAACATGAATGACTAAGGAGTAATCAAAAAGGCAATAAACTTCGGATGTTCACATTATACCAGACAATGTTCATTATCTTCATTTATACTCGTTAATGACTTGAAAATTCTTGCAACAACATATCTTCATCATCTTTGTGCATTAGTCTTCATAATATTATTTCCATATCTTCGTTCAAAAATTCAAAACCTGAACACAATAAACACATAACTTATTTGAACAATCAGCATTTACAGGACGTGTTCATATTTAAGCATATATGTGTTCTTCAATGAACAATCTTTCACAAATCACAATAGCCAATATTTTCGAAGGCATCTTCTGGTATGATAACTATCGGATGTTAGTTAATTTTCACTAAGAAATTGATGTGGTGGCACTCTATAAGATTATGTTTGAAACATGCATGCTTGGCAATTCATACTTCACGTGGCTACAAACTTTTAAACATAAGTAATCAAAATATTTTTTCTTCAGCATGCTAAGTTTAAATGCATTTAAATTGTACCACAGGTTCCTTCTTCCTGCCTCATTGATCGTCATCAATGATATTGCTGCCTACAGAAATATACACACCTTACAAACAAAACAAAATTAAAAAACACGTAAACATACCTTTAATTTGTTTCTTGGACGTAAACATTAGTCGATCGATTAATGAATTTTGGGAGGGGCGGTTAAAAAATAGATAAATAAAAACCTAGAATTTACACAGATGCAGAGAGGAAAGTGGTTATGGCTTATGAGATACAGAAGGGAAACGAGAAATATAAGGAGGAGAGAGATTACGCTAAGATTACTATATTGCCCTTCCTACATTTTCATTACCTCCTTCAACTTAAATTTAAATACAAATAAGTCCCTTGATCATTATTAACCGTAGATCAAAAGATCCAAGGGCCAAAATGGAGTTCTCGCAGTTCTCGCAAAAAAATTGGTTCTCGCATGAATCATTCACTATATATATATATATATATATATATATATATATATATATATATATATATATATATATATATATATATATATATATATATATATATATATAGGGTGAGGTTCGGGTAAGAACGACCCGAAGTATAGGAACGCTAAGAACCAATGATGACCGTCCGATTAAGGTGATGATCAGTAGTAACCACTTACTACTGATCAGTAGTAACCACTTACTACTGATCAGTAGTAACCACTTACTACTGATCAGTAGTAACCACTTACTACTGATTAGCAACAAAATCTGGCCGTCCGATTAAAATTTTTATATCAAACCTGATCAGTAGTAAGTGGTGGTGATCAGTAGTAAGTGGTTACTACTGATCATCACCTTAATCGGACGGTCAGCATTCGTTCTTAGCGTTCCTATAGTTTGAGCCGTTCTTACCCGATCCAATTACTATATATATATATTATTGGTAGTAACTTTATGTACAAAAATGTTGTCATAAATCGACTCTATAGTTTTTTAATTAGGTTGGATAATTAAATTTACAAATGGGTTTTGGGATGTGATGTTATATGATTTTATATGTTGATATATATATATTCTTTATTTAAGTTTTGAAATTTACATTTAGTGTTTATATCACATGTGATTTTATCTAACGAATATCAACGTTTAATCAATACGAAGAAGAAAGAAAAGTCGTCAAAATTCGATTTTTTTTCCGGCTTTATATAGATTATACCTCATATATATGATATCGTTGTGTTTTAAAATTCACATTTAAAGTTAAAATAACGTGTTTTATTGGCTTATTTGTTTTAAAATTCTACATATATTAATATCACATATGATTTACATTAATATCACATGTGATTTTAGGACTATCACATGTGTGATTTGTTGAATTTTTGTATAGGTTTAATTTAATTATATATCATTAAAGATTTTAGGTCTTCGAAATCATATTTTATGTTAAAATCACATGTGATATAATATTATGAGTTTAAATATTTGCCCAAAAACGAATAAATAAAAGTTGACAAAATTGGATTTTTTTTTTCCTGGATATAAACTAGAGATATATAACATTTTTTTGTTTTTGAAGTTTACTAATTTTTGTTAAAATCACATGTGATATTAACGTTTCAGTTCAATACCCATCCCAAAATCGAAAAAAATAAAAGTCGTCGAAATTATATATGACCACTGGTCTAATTAAAGATGATAACACGACGGCCGCAACGGTGTAATTTGTTTTGTCTAACGATTAACGGTTTGCGAGATAAACTAATTTAAAAAAAATAAAAAAATAGGTTTTGATTAATCTTAACCATTTTATTTAAAATAAATAAATGATAAAGATCGAGTCTTTTGATTTATAAAAAATGGTTGATCTTTTTCTAAAAGTTATAATCTTTTATTTTGGTCATACTAATCAAAACGCTTTAATCATTACAAATTAACCACCATTGTTTTAATTAAATACCATTGTTTTAACTAAATAAATGATCAATTATTATTTTTCTTTTCACAACTTTCAATTTTAACTTGAGATGATCTTAATTCAAACATTTTTATTTATTTATTTTTCTATTAATAACAACTTTTATAAATGAAGTAAAATAAAAAGGTGGATGGAGTGATATTAAGAAGAGTTAATTACGTCGATGGTCCTTTTCCTTGACCCTATATGATACTTTCATACCTTTTTTTGATAAAAGTACATAAATGATCCGATATTTTGAACTTTTGAAAACCGATAGTCCTTTAGTCCGTTAGGGTTAACTCACTTCTGTTAGTTATATAAAATTGATAATATTACCCTTTTTGTTGTATTTACAAAGGACCGTTTTTGTAAAAAATAATTTCTAATTTGCTTTATATTTATATTTATATAATAATTATTATTATTGTTATATTATATTCTAATTGTATGAATGTATGTATACGATGTTGGACCAAGAAATGGAATGGACGAAGCTATGAAGTCTAGAAAAGGTGTGCTTGAATAAAAATGATTTCAGTTCATGGAGGGTCCGAACTGAAATCATCAAGAATAATCCGAAGTGAAATCTTCAGTTCGGAGAACAAGTTAGTTCAGATACTCTGAACTAAATGAAGTTCCTCAGAATTGAAAATAAACCAAGATGTAAGTTAAGTCAACAGAAGTCAGCATTGAAGAAATCAATTCGGAAGATGAAGACTTTAGTAGAACTGAAGTGAACTCCCGAAGTGAAATTAAGATGTTGATAATGTTGTAATAATTTAGTTCGTAGTGTGTCTGTTCGTAGATTTTGCCTATAAATAGTGTGATAGGTAGTTTGAGTTTGTTGTCTTTGAACCCGGAACACTCTCAAAGAGGTTCCGTGAGTTTGAATGTCAGTTGTAACAAG